>OZ024914.1:28005286-28326600 GCA_964017125.1 Flabesymbios commensalis
TATTTAACCTACTCATGCCTAGAGCATCGTAAATGTTATTTATTAACCCTGTATAGGCTAGATTTTTTACGTGTAATAACCCTATGAGGTCCAGAGGGTCGACAATATCATGGGTCTCCAATATTAACCCTATGTGGACTAGACTATTATATTTCTTCTATACTAACCTTTTGATGTCTGGAGTATCACATTTCCTATTTATTAACCCTCGTTGACTAAACTCTCGCAATTATTAACCCTCTGTGGTCCAGAGTATCACGTTACTAATATATTCACCCTGTGTGGACTGAACTATCATGTTTATCTTATTTTAACCTACTGATGCCTAGAGCATCATTAATGTTCTTTATTAATCCTCTACAGGTTAGAGTTTGACGTGTAATAAGCCTCTGCGTTCCAGAGGGTCGATAGTATCATGTGTCTCGTGTATTAACTCTCTGTGGACTAGATTACCATATTTCTTCCATATTACCTTCTCATACCTAGGGTATGATATGTTTTATTTACTAACCCTCTGCGGACTAGAGTACCACATGTACTAATCCTCTGGGGTCTCGGGTATCACGTGTCTTTAATATTAATCTTCTGCGACTAGACTATTATATTTATCTAATGTTGACCTTCTGTTGCCTAGAGTATTACATGTCTTCTGTATTAAAGCCGACACAATCAGGCTAAACTCATCAAAAAATCATTAATTTTATTTTGGCTTCTCAAGATATGTCCATAATATGTGAACATGTCCATAGACTAGAATTGCGGAAGTCTTTTAAATTTTGGGTTGCTGTGGCAACGTAGTAAGGGTGCGGAAAGCCCCGTTTATAAGTTATCCATGTTATGCATGTCCGAAATTAAATTTCGTCCTTATTTCTCGCCTAACTGGTACATGCGAAACACAATGGAGGAAACTTAAGCAATTCTAGTCTATGGACATGTTCACATGTTATGGACTTATTAAGAAGCCAAAATAAAATTAAGATTTTTTTATGATTTTAGCCTGATTGTGTCGCTTTAACTGTATTGAGGCTGGAGTATCAAGTGTTTTATTTTTTTCCGATGTCTATAGTATCACATGTCTCAAGTATCAAACCTCTGTGGACTAGAGTATCATATTTCTCCTATGTTAGCCTTCTGATGCTTAGAATCATATGTCTTACATAATAAACTTCTGGTGGATAGATTATGAAATTTCTCCCATATTAACCATCTAGTGCTACAATTTCATGTAGACCCCTATATGACATATTAACCTTTTGTAGCTAGACCCTGCAAATGCTACAAAAGTGAAATATATTTTAGACGGATGAATTTTCAAGGCAGATATTTACGAAACTTAGGCCTACCTAGGCCTAAAGTTTAGATCCATTGACAAGAATACTAGACAAGCTAGGTTGATAAATGGGAGATAGAGAGAATCTCGGCAAAATACTTTAAAATAAATTTAAATATCATAATTGTTTTATTATTTTGGTAATATTGAAACAGAGCTAACAGGTCCAGTTGCTTTGAAGCAGCTTGTCAGCCATAACTGAAAAAGTAGAAAATGTATAAATAAAGTTCTGACACATACATTTTGTTTACATGTATACAATTACAAGAACAAACAATTTTTTTCCTGAGATGACAGTGACAAACTTTTTTTCCAGGACATGTTTAATCCCGTAAATTAAAAATACCTATATGTGTTGAACCCTTGACAGAGCAGAGCGAAGGATTTTTTGTCATCCTTTGGCAGTTTCCGGCATATTTGGAAAGATCTGCTGGCTGTCAACAATCTATTTTTCTCACACATAAAAGAACAAACTATTTTTTTCTCACACTTTATAGAACAAACTATTTTTTTGGAGCCAACTTTGTGAACAAATTATTCTTTGATTACATAGCATACCCCCCCCCCCCCCTCCTGGTATTAAATGGCCGGCTTTTACGCGTGTAGACAAAAAGTCAGTTTTATCACCGCTATTGACAGCTGATGAGATGGGACTATTAATCTAAATATTATTAAAACAAACCTATTGTCAGTGCCCCTTCCAATATGTTGCTCAACACATCTGAAAATCAGTGCAGTTATCAGAAGATAAAATACCCCTGATGCAAATTAGTGCGACTATTCGGGTGGTCAAGATATTAGGTGAAACGAGCGTGACATTGAATCGTGTTCATTGGGATGACGATCATTTTAGCAAGTACCAGATAGTACCTAGATAGATAGTACCTAGACTCCAGAGGGTTAATACACGTGATACTCAATCCTTCAGATGGTTACTAAATAAACATGTGATACTTTATCTTCTGAAGGTAATATAGATGAAACATGTTGGTCTGGTCCACAAAGGGTTATTACATGAGACAGATGATATTCTGGACCACAGAGGGTTAATACATGTGTTACGCTAGTAGAAATAGCGATATGATACTCTGGGCCGCAGATGGCTAATATTAAAGAAATATGATAAGAGTTAATACATGAGACACGTGATAATCTAGGCATCAGGAACTTATTATATAGAATAAATATAATAATCTATTCCATAGAGTACGTTAATACATGAGACAAGTGATACTTTAGACCATAAACGGTAATACACGCAATACTCTAGCCTCCAGGGTTTAAAAAAATATATATGATGCTCCAGGAATCAGAAGATCAGAAGGTTAAAATAAGATAAATACGATAATGTAGCCCACAGAAGGTTAATAGTTTAGACATGTGATCCTCTCGACATTCTAGACCTCCCAGGGAGTTAGGACACGCGATACTCTAGCCTCCAGAGGGTTAATAAATAAATCATGTGGTACTCTAGCATCAGAAAGTTAATATAGAAGAAATATGACTTAGTCCAAAGAGAGTTTAATACATGAGCCACACGATACTGCATAGGGCTGATACATACGTGTTACGTTAGTCTGCAGAGGGTTTATAATGATACTCCGGGCATAAGAAGGCTAACATAAAATAAATATGAGCAGAGGGTTAATACATGTGTTATTGTAGTTCGCAAAGGGTCAATAAAAACATATGATACTCTAGGTATGAGAAGGTTAATATAAAGAAATGTGATTGTCTGGTCCGTAGAGGCTTAATAAATACGACATGATACTCTAGGCATTAAAAGGTTAACATAGAAGACAAATGGTAATATAGTCCACAGAGGGTTATTACATGAAACACATAATGCTCTAAACTTGCTATATATGTGATTATCCAGCCTCCAGAGGGGTAATATATAAGACGTGCAAAAGTTGACATTACAGAAATATGATAGCCTAGTCCACAAAGAGTTAAATAAATAACACACGTGACCACATAGGGTTACACATGAGCAACGTGATAGCATAACCCCCAGAAGGTTAATATAATACAAGAGCACACTCGATAATAGCCCGCCGCCGAATTATGATAAAGAAAGTAAAGTCGAATGTCATCACGTAAATAACAACGCAAGATATAAATGGTATGTTAAACTAGCCGCTTTTCAAGTTATCGCGCCCACAAGGTCAAATTATGGACGTAAAATAAATGTGAAAAATCGCAATAAGTCGACCATTTTGATTTTTTTACCGGCCATTATTGAGCTTGTCCAAGAACTGCTTATTAGTAACATGCATAACAAACTTGAAGAGGATACTTGTGAAAATGTTGAAGTTATCGTGCCTACAAGGTCAAATTATTGACGTAAAATGAGAAAAATCGCAATAAATCGGCCATTTTGAATTTTTTTTCAGCCATTATTGAACTTGTCCAAGAACTACTTATTAGTAGCATGCATAACAAATTTGAAGAGGATATGTGAAAAACTTTTCAAGTTATCGCGCCCACAAGGTCAAATTATTGACGTAAAATGAGAAAAATCACAATAAATGGGCCATTTTTTTTTTTTTTTCAGCCATTATTGAACTTGTCCAAGAACTACTTATAAGTAACATACATAACAAATTTGAAGAGAATATGTGAAAAACTTTTCAAGTTATCGCGCCCACAGGGTCAAATTATTGACGTAAAATGAGAAAAATCGCAATAAATCGGCCATTTTTTTTTTTTTTTCGGCCATTATTGAACTTGTCCAAGAACTACTTATTAGTAACATGCATAACCAATTTGAAGAGGATATGTGAAAAACTTTTCAACTTATCGCGCCCACAAGGTCAAATAATTGACGTAAAATGTGAAAAATCGCAATAAATCGGCCATTTTTTTTTTTTTTCCGGCCATTATTGAACTTGTCCGAGAACTGGTCATTAGTAACATGCATAACAAATTTGAAAAGGATATGTGAAAAACTTTTCAAGTTATCGCGCCCACAAGGTCAAATTATTGACGTAAAAGGTGAAAAATCGCAATAAGTCGGCCATTTTGAATTTTTTTTCAGCCATTATTGAACTTGTCCGAGAAGTGGTCATTAGTAACATGCAAAACAAATTTGGGAAGGGAACATGAAAAACCTCTCAAGTTATCGCGCCCACAAGTAAATGTTAACGCCGACGCCGACGCCGACGCCGACGCCGACGCCGACGACGCCGAACTTCAATTGCAATAGCCCACCTTTTTTAATTAAAATTAAAAGGCGGGCTAATAAGACATATAATTGTCCAACAGGCACAGTGTTGAGACATAAATCATGAGAGTCTATAGCCCCTAGAGACATGTGATACTCTAGTCCGCAGAGGGTTGGTAAATAAAACATGTGAACAGCACGTGTACTGTACGAGAAGATTAATATAACAGAAATATGATAATCTAGTACACAGAGGATTATAATAAGATACGTGATATTCTAGACCCCAGAGGGTTAATCATTTATTATTCTAGTCTGCAAAGGGTTAATAAATAAGACATATCATACTCTAGGCTTCGAAATGTTAAGATATGTTAAGCAAAAATTTGATAATCTAGGCATCAGAAGGTTAACATTGGAGAAATATGATAGACTAGCCCCAGAGGGTTATTACACGAGATACGTGATATTCTAGGCATGAAAAGGTTAATGTAAAATGAATATAATAATCTTATCAACAGAGGGTAAATTAATACATGAGACAGGTGATACTATTGACTCTCTGGGCCCCAGAGGGTTAATATACGTGATATTCTAGCCTCTGTAAGGTTAATAAATAACATATGTGATGCTATAGGCATCAGTATGTTAAAAGAAGATAAAGATGATAGTGAAGTCCACAAAGAGTTAACACATTAGACACGTGATTCCTTAGACCACAGAGGGTTAATACATGCGATAGTCTAGTCAACAATGGGTAATTAAATGAAACATGTTATACTCTAGACATCAGAAGGTTCATATAGAAGAAATATGGTAGTCTAGTCCACAGAGGGTTAATATTTGAGACACATGATATTATAGACTTTCTGGACCTCCGAGTCAGAGGGGTAATACACAGGGTAGTCTAGCCTGTAGAGGGTTAATGAATAACATATACAGTGTGACGCTCTAGGCATCAGTGGGTTGAAATAAGATAAACATGATAGTGTAGTCCACAGAAGGTGAATATATTAGAAACCTGATACCGTACTCTAGACCACAGATGGTTAATACTCGCGATAGTCTAGTCAACAGACGGTTAATAAATGAGAAATGTGATAATCTAGGCATCAAAAGGTTAATAAAGAAGAAATATAATAGTCTAGTCCAAATAGTGGTAGTATTTGAGACACGTGATACTATTGACTCTCTGGACCTCAGAGGGTTAATACACGTAATACTCTAGCCTATAGAGGGTTAATAAATAACATTTATGATGCTCTAAGGCATCAGTAGGTTAAAATAAAATAAACATGATAGTGTAGTCCATAAAGGGTTAACTCTCAGGCCAAGTCAGGGATGAGGGGCTGGTTGCACACTAGGTAAACCTCCTCTCTCAGGAGGGATGAGGGGCTCACTGCACACTGGCTATACCTCATCCTTGGAAGGGATGAAGGGCTCGTTGCACACTTGGCAAACTTCATCTGACAGGAGGGATGAGGGGCTCACTGCACACTCGGTAAACATCCTCTCTCAAGAGGGATGAAGGGCCCACAGCACACTAGGTAAACCTCTTCTTTCAGGAGTTATGAGGGGCCCACTGCACACTAGGCAAACCTCCTCTGTCAAGAGGAATGAAGGGCCCACTGCACATTAGGTGAACCTCATCTCTCAGGAGGGATGAGGGGCCCACTGCACATTCGGTAAACCTCCTCTCTCAAGAGAGATGAAGGGCCCACTGCACACTAGGTAAACCTCCTCTCTAAGGAGGGATGAGGGGCTCACTGCACACTCGGTAAACATCCGCTCTCAAGAGGGATGAAGGGCCCACTGCACACTAGGTAAATTTCCTCTCTCAGGAGGGATGAGGGGCCCACTGCACATTCGGTAAACATTCTCTCTCAAGAGAAATGAAGGGCCCACTGCATACTAGGTAAGCCTCCTCTCTCAGGAGGGATGAGGGGCTCACTGCACACTCGGTAAACATCCTCTCTCAAGAGGGATGAAGGGCCCACTGCACACTAGGTAAACTTCCTCTCTCAGGAGGGATGAGGGGCCCACTGCACACTCGGTAAACCTCCTCTTAAGAGGGATGAAGGGCCCACTACACACTAGGTAAACCTCCTCTTTCAGGAGGGATGAGGGGCCCACTGCACACTAGGTAAACCTCCTCTCTCAAGAGGAATGAGGGGCCCACTGCACACTAGGTAAACCTCATCTCTTAGGAGGGATGAGGGGCTCACTGCACACTGGGCAAACCTCCTCCCTCAAGAGGAATGAAGGGCCCACTGCACATTAGGTGAACCTCATCTCTCAGGAGGGATAAGGGGCCCACTGCACACTAGGTAAACCTCCTCTTTTAGGAGTTATGAGGGGCCCACTGCACACTAGGCAAACCTCCTCTGTCAAGAGGAATGAAGGGCCCACTGCACATTAGGTGAACCTCATCTCTCAGAGGGGATGAGGGGCCCACTGCACATTCGGTAAACCTCCTCTCTCAAGAGAGATTAAGGGCCCACTGCACACTAGGTAAACCTCCTCTCTAAGGAGGGATGAGGGGCTCACTGCACACTCGGTAAACATCCTCTCTCAAGAGGGATGAAGGGCCCACTGCACACTAGGTAAATTTCCTCTCTCAGGAGGGATGAGGGGCCCACTGCACATTCGGTAAACATCCTCTCTCAAGAGAAATGAAGGGCCCACTGCATACTAGGTAAACCTCCTCTCTCAGGAGGGATGAGGGGCTCACTGCACACTCGGTAAACATCCTCTCTCAAGAGGGATGAAGGGCCCACTGCACACTAGGTAAACTTCCTCTCTCAGGAGGGATGAGGGGCCCACTGCACACTCGGTAAACCTCCTCTTAAGAGGGATGAAGGGCCCACTGCATACTAGGTAAACCTCCTCTTTCAGGAGGGATGAGGGGCCCACTGCACACTAGGTAAACCTCCTCTCTCAAGAGGAATGAAGGGCCCACTGCACATTAGGTGAACCTCATCTCTCAGAGGGGATGAGGGGCCCACTGCACATTCGGTAAACCTCCTCTCTCAAGAGAGATTAAGGGCCCACTGCACACTAGGTAAACCTCATCTCTTAGGAGGGATGAGGGGCTCACTGAACACTGGGCAAACCTCCTCCCTCAAGAGAGATGAAGGGCCCACTGCACACTGGTGAACTTCATCTCTTAGGGATGAGGGGCTGGTTGCACACTAGGTAAACTTCATCTTTCAGGTTCAGTCAGGGATGAGGGGCCACTGCACACTGGCTAAACCTCATCCTTAGGATGGATGAGGGGCTGGTTGCACACTGGGTAAGCCTCATCTTTCAGGGAAAGTTAGGGACGAGGGGCCCACTGCACACTGTGTATACCTCATCTGTTAGCCTTAGGCAGTGTCAGGGATGAGGGGCTCACTGCACACTGGGTAAGCGAGGGATGAGGGGTTCACTGCACACTGGCTAAACCTCATCCTTAGAAGGGATGAGGGGCTCGCCGCACACTGGGTAAACTTCATCTCTCAGGAGGGATGAGGGGCTCACTGCACACTGGCTATACCTCATCCTTGGAAGGGATGAAGGGCTCGCTGCACACTTGGCAAACTTCATCTGTCAGGGATTAGGTGATACTAGTACAATGAATGCTCCCAACGTCACCTGGCCCCGGGGATGATGTATGTGCCAGATGAAACATACTCCACTGATCGATGTACTTGCTTTTGAAATATTGGGCATGTGAAAGTAAATAATGGCCGATAGGGGGCCATTTTGAATTTGAACGAGTCAGAATTTTTCAAGATGCATCCTCAGCTGAAATCTCACATTTCATTCTATAGTAATCGTCTAGCTATCTAGCACGGTTTACCAAATATCGGCCATGTGAAAGTGAAAAATGGCCTAAAGGCGGCCATTTTGAATTTGATCAAGTCAAAATTTTCCAAGATGCATCCTCAGCTGAAATCTCACATTTCATTCTATAGTAATGGTCTAGCCATCTAGCACGGTTTACCAAATATCGCCCATGTGAAAGTGAATAATGGCGATAGGAGGCCATTTTGAATTTGATCAAGTCAAAATTTTTCAAGATGCATCCTCTCCTGAAATCTCACATTTTGTTTTATAGTAATGGTCTAGCCATCTAGTACGGTTACTAAAAACCGGCTATGTGAAAGTGAATAATGGCCGATAGGCGGCCATCTTGAATTTGATCGAGTCAATTTTTTTCAAGATGCATCCTCTCTTGTAATCTCACATTTTGTTTTATAGTAATGGTCCAGCTATCTAACACGGTTTACCAAATATCAGCAATGTGCAAGTAAATAGTGGCCGATAGGCGGCCATTTTGAATTCGATTGAATCGAGAGTTTTTAAAAGGCATCCTCTCTCGAAACGTCACATTTTGTTTTATAGTAATGGTCTAGCTATCTAGCACGGTTTACCTGATATCAGGCCTATCGAGGTAAATAATGCTGATTGTCGGCCATTTTGAATTCGTAAGTTTAAAATTTTCAGGGTGCATCCTCCTCCGAAAACTCACACTTTGTTTTATAGTAATCAGGTAATGGTCTAGCCATCTAGCACAGTTTACCAAATATCAGCCATGTGAAAATGAATAATGGCCGAAAAGGCGGCCATTTTAAATTTGATCAAGTCAATTTTTTTCAAGATGCATCCTCATCTGAAATCTCACATTTCGTTTTACAGTAATGGTCTAGCCATCTAGCACGGTTGACCAAATAACGGCCATGTGAAAGTGAATAATGGCCGATAAGCGGCCATTTTGAATTTTATCGAGTCAAATTTTTCCAAGATGCATCCTCTCCTGAAATCACACATTTTGTTTTATAGTAATGGTCTAGCCATCTAGCACGGTTTACCAAATAACGGCCATGTGAAAGTGAATAATGGCTGATTGGCGGCCATTTTGAACTTTGACAAAATGATTTTTTTCAAAATACATCCTCTCCTGAAGCCTTACAATTTGTTTTATAGTAATGGTGTAGATATCTTGAGCGGTTTTCATGATATTCCACAATATCAGGCCTGTCGAGGTGAATAATGGCTGATAGGCGGCCATTTTGAATTTTCTCAACTTCAATTTTTTCAGGATGCATCCTCTCCTGAAACCTTACAATTTATTTGATATTAATGGTGTAGCTATCTTGAGCGGTTTTCAAGATATTCCGCAATATCAGGCCTGTCGAGGTGAATAATGGCCGATAGGCGGCCATTTTTAATTTTATCGACTTGAAATTTTTCAAGATGCATCCTCTCCTGAAACCTCACAATTTGTTTTATAGTAATGGTGTAGCTATCTTGAGCGGTTTTCATGATATTCCGCAAAATCTTTCAGTCGGATTTACCGATGTTATAAATTAGGTCAAAGTGCTGGGTCAACTTCAAGGTCAAGGTCCAAAAACCTGAAAAGGCACAACTAGGGACCTTAGAGAACATGTATGTGCAATATGACTGTCATCGGCCCAGTACTTTTCGAGATCTGCTCCGGAAACGAAGTGCGCGTCAAAACGTCTAAATAGGTCATAGTTCTGAACCAGAAGTAGGTCAAAGTTCAAATACCCCAAAAGGCACAACTAGACCCCCTAGGGGTGTTGTGTGTAAAATTTGAAGACAATCGGACAAGTACTTTCAGAGATATGCTCCGGAAACGAATTGTTTACGGACGGCCCAACGGCCCAACGGCCCAACGCCGTCACATCATCATTTTCTCCTCTGCAACCTTGCGTATTGAATTCAGATTAAAAATATTTTAACCCGTCCATTAGCCACCTGGAAGTAACCCACATACCAAAAATTGTTATCCTAGCTTATTTTCTCACAAAGTTATAGGCAAAAGAAGAGGCCAAAAAAAAAACAGAGGTAGAATCCAT
This sequence comes from Flabesymbios commensalis, assembly GCA_964017125.1. Lineage (NCBI taxonomy): Eukaryota > Metazoa > Annelida > Polychaeta > Terebellida > Flabelligeridae > Flabesymbios > Flabesymbios commensalis. The sequence continues at coordinate 28,015,647 of OZ024914.1, forward strand.
AGCTCCCTTCGCTCACCTACGGTGACGGCGGGAGCTAATTAAAAGGCGGGCTAAAAATCACTTGCACATCCCTATGTTGCTAGGAATGTCATGTTAAAATTTCAAAAAAAATTGACCAGTAGTTTTTTAGTTTTTGCGCTCCCAAGAAAACGTGACGCCGGACTGAATCCTGGCGCGACTAAAACCCCCCTTGCCCTACGGGCGGGGGATGAAAAACCTAATCTGAACCGAGCCTGTATTTACCTTGTTTTGCAGAGCTCTGTTTGAATATACAGATGATTTTTTTCTTCCCAAGCCTTGACAAATTCAACACAGTTAGCATGTTTTGGTAGTCTTTCACATTTATCCACCTCATCCAATTTCCGTCTCCTGAAAAAGAAATACAACTACCATTTATTTATAGCTAATTTTCCATTTTAATCATAAGAACAGTACTGATTATATATGTGAACAAGAAAAATAAAAGAAGATAACAATAATCATGAAACAGGTTTTTTTCATGCAAGTCCTCAGCCCACTGAGTGGAGTGTGGCGTTACTATTGTCATAACATCTTGCTATTGTGGTGGGAAGGAAAATTTAGATATTAAATAATGTAAATTTTACAGTTGCCCCTCTGCCAGCATTGTCAGCTTAACATTAATCCAAACTCGAACGTTTGTTGGCATGTGGTCTCACAGACTCACACATGTTGTTGGCTTAATGTAGGAGTGTCAATTTGTGTCACATATTAGACAGTTTCAATACGGTATACAATTTATTACATTTTGTCCCAAATATATTGTATCTTTCTAACTATATAATTAATGTAAATTTCCAACTATGTTTGCAAACAGGTATACTATTTTATGTATTTCTCAGACCAGTGTCAATAAATAATCACTACCGCTAGGCCCAGAGTCATAAACCAGCACTCAACCAAATCCTGTGCTCATCTGTGCATAACCAGGGATAAAACAGAAAGATTTTTTTGAAAAAAACACTGTCAGTTACCATCCCCCCACTACAATAGTTGATTATATTATAATATGTTTGGTTCAGCCAGGACACACTCCACTCGGCAGTTAAGATGGCTCTAAAAATAAGATGGTTTTCATTAACATAATGATAATATTTCTAAATTTTTTTAGGTGAGCGATTAAATGTATTTTATATTGAAGAAATGTGTCTCTTTATATATGTAACGCAAGTAATATATGTATCAGGGTACAATTTGTCTGAAAAAGCTAGCATCATAACATACATGCTTGTGTGATTTTGGACAGATATCATAGTAAAAAAACAGCAAATTCTTGTTACATGTAATATTGCATTGCAGCAGACAGGGCTCTACAGAAACTACGAATCCGTGGTTAATTAACGTCCAGGCCGTTTATTAGAATAAATGCGGTACATGTATAAGTATATATATATATATATAATATTTAATAAAGAATAGAATAATAAAACGATCAAACCTGTCAGATTCTCCTTTAAATCTTTCACGAGATCTCTTAATAGCATACAGTTTACCATCTTCCTTGCTTCTTACTTTAAACACCTGGTCAAAAATAGTAAATTATTGCAAATTAAACAACAGTAATAAAATTTTGTTGAATAAAATTGAAGCTATTTTGTTTGTGAAGAGGTAGTGCAACCATTAATTCCTTTGTATAAAAAAAATAATAAACTCAATGATAGCTCTATGATACAGCTGTATGTTATTTTAGTAATCAGCTCTGGTAAGCTGTGACCAAAACCTTCTTAACCCTTAGAACACTGAGCTAAGAAATTTAAATTTTCATCCACTTGAAGTTGTGTCTCGCTGCCGCGATCCACAACTTCAAGTGACTGAAAATTTGTGTTATTTGTAAAATTTAAGTCCCAATATATATCAGTGTTTCAAGATTGGAAGCATATTTAATTTTTAACAACTGGTTATACAGGTGCTTATAAAATACAGAATGTCTACTGTAGTCGACATCAGTGTTCTAAGGGTTAAGTATTCGTGGCCAGGCAGGCGATAGTCTGGTGCGATATGGCATTTTGGTCACATAAGTTGCCCAAATTGATTTTATTCGTTTTTTTGCTTGTTTAGGAGTCAAATAAGCCAGACATAATAGGGTTCAATTTTTCACGTCCCTCTACCTTGTTTTTATGACACAATTTCAAAATAGCCGCCATCAAAATCTACAAAATCACAAAAGTTAGGCTCTAGCATACGTAGTCATGATTTTGATATCTATACCAGTGCTGATGATATTAGGCGTGTGATCGCATGCACACGCCATCACACGCCTAAAACAAAGTTGAGAAGTAGGAAAAACCGAACACCTCGTACAATGTACAGATATGAAGGCAACACTTAGTGGATTGCAAATCACACTCCTTCCTCACACTTCTTGCTCATTCAAGGAGTGTCATTTTCCACACACCACTATTTTGCAAACCATCTGCACTGTTATTGGGTATGAGAAATCCAATTGTGCCCAGCTGCATCAAAAATGTGTATGTCTCGTAGTAATTTTGCAATCATTGATAAAATACAGTTTTTCTTGAGTTTTCAGGCATTTTCTTGCCAGGAATATGAAAAAACTCGACTTCAAACAATTATTTGCTGTAGCATTATATAGTCTGTATTATGATAACAGTACATTGTTGATGGTTTCTGCATACATGTAATGGATATATCTTTGATGGACCCAAAATATTCCACCAAAAAGGCGTAAAAGCTTTAGCATAGAAACTTAACAAACTGAAATAACAATTTTACAAGTTACAGATAAAAATTATTAAAGGTTTTGTGTCTTTCACAAAAAAATCAGGAGATTTTTTTGGAAGTGGGTAGGAGGGGTCGAGGTCCCATTCGAATTTATGTAAAGAAAAAAATACAAAATTGTGCGCAAATTGTGTTTCAGCAATGTTTCGTGTTTCATATCAGTTTTTAAATTAAAGTGGCTGTGTTTTTCTTGAAAATTTGTTGAACTGTAGCCAAAACCTTTTCATTTAGCGGGCAGGCAATTAACCCTTTCAACCCAGGGACCGTCTTTATACATCAGAATCTGCTGTCGTCGTATAAAGATGGTCCCCATGCTAAAAGAATTTAAATATTTATAATGGCTGTAGACTCATAACAGAGGTATTCAAATGAATCGGAAAGAGCTAACTAAGACATTATTCATTATGATTTCAAATTTTGAAAAAAAATTTAGTCCCCATGGCTTACAAAAATAATTCAGTGCATGTGCTTCAAAGTGGAGTGCCTACAAGTATACCAAATCACAAGTGAATCGGATTATTGTTCACAAATATTTGAGAGCAGCAAAGGTGGCTTTCCACTAAACACATACATGTTTGCATCACGGAGGTACATTTATAATTACATGCTCCATAGATACCAAACTCCTCTTAACCCTTTAAACCCTCAAGATGCCTTAAAGCATAATTTTGCAAGCTGAAAAATTACTTAATTTCTTACACCTAGGGGCTTTAGAACGACTATTTTCGTAGAGCTGTTTTAATAATAATGATATATTTTTTACAAGTGTCACCTAATTCATGTCATCTTCCTCCGCTACAAGTCGAGAATTGTGAAAGCGATTCGCGGCTTGTAGTGGAGGAAGATGACAATGGTAAACTCAGGCTTGAAAGGGTTAAGTAACTGACATATTAACCATTAAAGCACTGAATTATTTTTATAGAAACCATACAGACCAAAGGGCTTTTTTATATTACAAATCATTATAAATGTCTTAGTCAACTCTTTCTGATTCATTTAAATACCTATGTCATAGGTCTACGACCATTATTAAAAATTGTACTCCTACAGTGCAGGGATCGACTTAAGACGTCAGAATCAGACGTCTACAGACGTCAGACTCTGACGACTAAAGTTTATCGCTGCGCGACTGTAAGGGTCAAACGGCAGATTTACGTATCAGCTAAATGACCAGTGCTTTAGCAATATTGAAAAATGAAACCTCTTGTGTAGAAGCAAACATCCCCCATATTATTATTCCAGCCAGGTGAACACTTATCCCTCTAAGTTAGTTTAAATTTTCATCCACTTAATAAAAGTCTCGCTACTGTGACCCACAACTTCAAGTGGGTGAAAATTAATCAGATTTGTTTAATTTGAGACCAAACATTTGCAAATGTTAAAACACATTTTGTTTCCAATTACAGTGATTTGATCAGCTGACAATTAATTGATTAGAAATAACTGTAGTCGAGCTTAGCGTTGTAACGGTAAAGGTCATACAAAATTTATGTGTCTGGGAGGGAGAATGTATGCATCAGGTGAATGTTGACTTACCTCTCCAAATGATCCTGTACCGAGTTTAGATTCAATTGTGAACAACTGGTCACAGAAAGTCTTCTTCAATCCATCATTATAATGGGGGCTTAGAATAGCTGCTGAGAGTTAAGAAAAAACCTCTGGTATATAAGCTACCCTATTGCACGAAATAACAGCATCACAGTGTATTAACACAAATAAGCGGTTGATTGTCCGATACTATGTGTGCTGACAATGCATAAGTTAACAAGCGTTCACGTAATTTGATCACAAATTAATCCGCATTGCATCGGCATTCTGAGCAAGCCACAGGAATCTGTGCCTGGGAAACACAATACACAGGTAATAAAAAACCAGAGTGTCAATGACACAGAAGTTCATCCTTAATTAGCGCAAGTTGATTACAAATTAAAATTACTGAAATCCGCGAGGCAGTTCTATGCACAGGCCCGAGCTCTTTCAAGCAAACCAAACATAATTGAAATCGGATAAGAATTATGGGAGGGGAAGCATTTCTTGTGAATTGTGGACATAGTGCCCTAATTGGGTCTAACTTAGGTCATACGTTGATTAATAATTAAAATTTCTGAAATCTGTGAGGAAGTTCAATGCACAGGCCTGATGTCTTCCAAACAAACCAAACAAAATTGAAATCGGATAAGAATTGAGGGAGGAGAAGCATTTCTTGTGAATTGTGGATAGAGTGCCCTAATTGGGTCTTAATTAGATCATAAGTTAATTATTACTTAAAATTCCTGAAAACCGTGAGGAAGTTTAATGCACAGGCCCGAGCTCTTTCAAACAAACCAAACGAAATTGAAATCAGATAAGAATTAAGAAAGAAGAAGCATTTCTTGTGAATTGTGGATAGAGTGCCCTGATTGGGTCTTAATTAGGTTATAAGTTAATTAATAATTAAAATTCCTGAAATCACGTGAGGGGTTTAATGCACAGGACCGAGCTCTTTCAAACAAACCAAACAGAATTGAAATTGGATAAGAATTGAGGGAGGAGAAGCATTTGTGGACAGACGACAGACAACAGACCCAACACGATGACATAAGGCCTAAATTAAAAATAAGCTTGTTTCGAATTTCCCGGCCGGATGGGTATAAATGTTGCGGGTGAAATACTTTTTTAACGTTTTTCCCAAACAAATCTTACCAACCAACAAGTCTTACCAAACGCGTCACGTCATTTTCCGAAAATACTCGATCAGTCGGTTAACATGCAGCGATTGGGTTTCGTCTAAACTAAAATGGTCCGAGCATTCCGGATGAAATGCTGCAAAATGGCGCTGCCAGAAACGCCGAGTGGTCGCCTTTTCGGTGTTTTCGACCGATACTAATGGGAATCAGACTACATTACCTACATTACCTATGTACCTGAATTTTTGTCCCACTGGCAAGCAAGAAAAAAAAAATTCCCTCCCTCATGCTTTTTTACCCACTGCGAAATCTGAAAAAAAAAATTTCAAGGTCTGGCAGGAAAAAAAAACCCCTCCCTCCCGCATGACTTCTTTAGCTGCTGTGAAATCCAAAACAAGGATATTTTTAAGGCTGGCCTAAGGTTTCACCACCCCAAATGCCCCTCCCATTAAAATACATGTAAACTGCCTCAATTCCTTGGGCCAATTTCACCTCTTTTCGACAACATCCACATGTAGTTTCGCATATCATGACAAAACCTGATCTGTCCTTTTTCAAAAACTGGTCCGATATATATTTGGTTGCCAGACAGATTTTCAATTACAGTCTATATCGTGTATAAACGTCAGAATAGCTCAAAATTAGCTATTATTCTTACCCTCTGCTACAGACCAGACACACATTTTTTCATCCCACAGTACCCCTGCGAGATTATCATGAAACAGTCATAAATGATATCCTACATGACGGGAACAACGTGTGCTTATTAAATATTCACAAAATTAGACCTGTTTGTGTTTGTTTTTAATTCAACAGAGGTTGGAATAGCCACATTGAAAATATTTTGTGTGATGATTCCTTCATTAGTATACACCTGCCGTGATTTCCGCTTATTTAGGGTGGTGAGACCATAAGCTCAACTTAGGCCTAAGAGCCGCATAAGCTAAAAATAGATGGCAGGATACCTCAGGCATGACCCCCGCTACCACCATGTCAATTTTTTTTATTTTATATGGCTGTGCAATGCCATTTTGTTTTTAATGGATTCATCTCAAAAGTCTCATCAGAAATACCTAGAGAACAACCATACCAAATTTGAATGCAATCCAACCAGCGATTCATAAGTTATCGTGCCCACAAGCTTTTTAGGCGGCAATCTTGGAAAATGGCTGCTTATGGCTTGGTGCCAAAAAAAGATGTGGTGTGAATTGCCCAGGCACATAGGCCATGTCTGTGAAAAATAAACAAAATTCATCAGTTAACTTTTTAGTACGAGCTGAATTTCTGACCAAACGTAGACCAACCGTAGACGGTCGACCAGCATTGAACCTGAGTTGGGTCATTGTCTAGACATCCACATCCTGAAGTGAATAAATATCATAGAGATGAATAACTAGAAGAAGTTGTTCGGAAAAGAACACGAAAGCAGCCCTGCGTTATCGCTCGACCACTATTTAAAAAAAAATAAAAAATATATATATATATATATTAAAATTATATATATATTAAAATTTTGGATTTTTTAGTGTGAAATTTGTCCTGGGTTCTCATTGTGTGAGACATTACATTTTGTTCTATATTCATTGTCCAGTCATTTTGCATGTCTTGAGTTAAGTAAATATTACAAAATTCAAAATGGCTGCTAAACGAAGATCTGATGGCATCTTTTTCCTGAAATGCGCTAACGAGCATTTCTTCTTTAGTGGCCATAGTAATTAAAGGGTTGATGATATGGGGATGAAAATGTCTCCAAAACAATTCCCCAGTGGTATGTGATGGCTATGTGAAGTATGAGGAAACAGAAGTTGATAGATTAGTAGCTATCTTGAAAACAAATAACTGCGGCGGACCGTGTGGAATACAGTAATCAGCCCGCCTCTGCGAAGGCTGCTTAAATATTCAAGTTAAACCAAACGTCAAAGTAAATAATAATTTACATTTAATATTAAAATATCACGATGGAAACTGATTTTTACCATGAAGGCTTGATATATGATGACATTGAGATGCCTGTGGGACTGAGATGGTTAACACCCTAATTAGAGTGATGAAAAGAACAAAGCCAGAGCCGGATTAGGCCTACACAACATATGGTGGCATCAGTCAGGACTTGTGTGCTTCGTCATTTCCCATTCAGAAAAACATGAGGCAAATTCTATTCAATGTTTTCCCAATGTCTATTACACTGGACTTGTTTGAATGCTCAGTCAGCCTTCATAGTTTTCACGTAACTTCAGCACTAACTCACTGGTGGTCTACTTTGACAATTTTATTATTTTTTTCAACAGGGAAATAACATTGAAGGTAATATAAAATATTAATTTAGTGTGATAGATTTTAGCTCCCTTAAGTAATAGTAGGGGTCCTACAGTCGAGAAAAACATAGTTGCAGTGCACACATAATCTATCCATTCCCATACAATAATCACCTAACAACGCAAGAACGCGTGAATTTGACACAACACAAATTTATATAGACACAATTTGTAAAAATGCAACCCTTTTTTCAGTGACTTTTTGTCACCAGCATCTTTTCCACCTGGCAACAAGAATGTCTTTGGTGACAGGTTTGTAAGAAAATTCAAAGTCAAATTCACATCTTTTTGGCTTTTCCAGTAATATGCCAAAATCAACATTAATTCTTTGACATATTTCATCAATTCAAAAGTAGTGTATAGTATTAAACTGTGTAGGAGATAATAGCCTATTTAACTATAGATATGACATTAACTACCAGGGGCCGTATGCACCGACTTCACATTTACCCTAGTAGGGGTAAATGATACCACAGAGGTATTGACCTCTGGGGCTTGATGAAACCCTAGAGGTTTCAACCTACGGGGTTTTCCTGCGAATTTACCTCGTTGCACCATCTCGTGAACACACGGGGGTACAAACCTCCATGGTTATATAATTTACCCCCGTGGTTATTCACTGTATTGACTATTTGATGGGGAATTCCCAATGTTTTGCTGTAAATGGTAAGCATCATTCATGCCTCATACCACAACGTTAACATGATTATGGTTAACGAAATAATACATATAGACACGGCTAAAGCTGATACAAAAATATTAATGATGCATAAGCATATCTAATTCTATTTCCGCCATAAATTGACCACAAACTCAAAAATACAGTAATTGTGTTATAATTAATGCAAATAACAACAATGTGCAAACAATGTGAAGGCAATAAGACATAACAGCTATTATGAATTGTAAATGTTGATAACTACAATTAATTATAATTAATCTGTAACCATACATTTTATTATTTATTTAACAGTCATTTTAATTAGCTATATTTAAAGCTGCATAACTGTTTTGCTTATTTTAATCAAAAGATTAATCCATGGGGAATAGTGTTATATTTTTTTATTTTACTGCTCCGGTTACTAAGGAGTTATTGAGGATTTAAGTTTGTTGTTTTTTGATATTGTTGCCGCACCAAAACAAAGACCTGATCACAGCGGAGTAAGACACATTGTCTGTATAACCAGGACATTCAAAGTACCAAGTGGCAGATAACTGTCATCATTAAAAAAAAAAGAGTGGAAGATTTTCAATATTATTCTTATTTTTTAAGTGATCATAGATACATTTCACAGTACAAAGTGTATTGTCTCATGTCAGTTAGACATATCTAGAAGTTATTACTTTGTGTGATATGAGGCATATCTGCACATAATGTCATGTTTATTTCCGGTACCGGTATAGAGAATGTCAGTCACTTGAAAAAGAGGACCCTGTTTTAGTATGGTGCTTTAAGTGTGGGCCAGCATCTAAGCCTTTGGCCCTCCAATAAGACGCTCTCCCCCCGACCATGGGAAATTGCAGTCCGAATCACACCAAATTCAGTGATGTAAATAGTCTTTTTTTTTGCGCAGTCTGTTATTTTATACCTCACGGGCATTCAAAATATAGTGACAATGCTATGACACGATCTATAGTGACTATGCTATTCGAAAATATCAGACTTTTATTTCATCATTAGTCATCACATACAGTTATATAAATAAAGAAATGCGGTAGAATAAAATAATTGTAAAAAAACCAGCCTTTACAGTACCGGTAGGTGAGTTCCCAGCAAACAAGAGGCATTCAACCATTGATGAGTCAATGTTGTACCAGCGTCATAGAAGCTGGACCAACATTGAGCCATCAATGGGTCAGTGACTCGTGCTTGCTGAGTTATCATAGGGGCTGACCTAGTCTTAGGACACCAACCGGTTTGTGTGAGCTTGGCATCGCAGTCAACACTAGGCATTGATCCGATGTCAAACTAATTAGGGGCCATCGTCTACGGCTCTGGCCAGCGTTCCAATGCGGCTCAACGTCTCGTGTTTGTTATTAAGGGGTTTGATGTTGGTCTAATTCAACATTATATTGGCCCACAATTAACCACTATTAGTATTATGTACATATTGTACACAGACGGAACGATTTACCACACCATATAACTTGATGGTGTATCGCGTAGTGATCTAATCCAGCTACATTTACATTGATTTTGTCCATTTATAAAACCTTTAAAAATATACAAATGATTGTGTGGAACATTTTAGGTTATTTCGGTCGAAATAAACAAAACAGTTATGCAGCTTTAACCATTTAAAGCAATTATTTTTCACTGGAGAGATGATTATATATTTATTAGTTTCATGCCTTTAAATGTCCATTTTAATTATTTATTAAAAAAAGTATTTCCCCCATAAAAATGACGTTTATAATAGGCTTTACACGTCACTGTCGACTTCGATCTTTAATATGTTTGTTTTTGTATATTATAAACATTGTATGTAATGTAATTCAGTTGCACACGTTTTGCATCGTTTAGTGATTTTTGCTGTAACTTGTACATGTAACTGCATTTTGTTCGCTTCATTTTAAATGACACTCAAGAGACATTTAGGAACCCTCGAGATATGAAAAAACAATCCCTGCTTGTTTTATCTGCGCTCATTAATTTCCGACATTTGTCTGATTTTTTCATAAGTGCATATCGGGATGTGAAAATTAAATAGCTGCAGGACCTATCTTCCAATTAAGCACTGTAAGTGTCGGATACAACCCTTTAATCGACACACACAGTATTACAGATGTTAATTTTAACGTTATTGATTATTAGGGCCTACTCTTTGTTACTACTGAATTTGAATTGAGTAGCCTGTTTTGCAACATTGAACACAGGTACATATAGGATAAAGAGCTGTTAATTGATGTCATAACATATTATAGAAACACTTTTAAAACTTGCACGTACGCAGACATCATTTGTCACAGTAGTGGTGGTAATTTTGTGTTGTTAATAAATGCAAATATGTTTAATTTAATTTTTTTTTAATAATTATTCAAAACACACTTTATCTGTGCTTAATAGCACTTTTAAATATTACAAGAGTGAAGCTATAACAAACACGTCTTCTCAGCACTTAGGTGAACATGCACAAAATACGTGAGATTGACAAATACAATAATTGAAAATAGTACTTGCGATTTTCCCATATAATTAACGTTACAATGATTTATTCATCAATAATATGTATGTCATGCTTTTGCATGCGATCTTAATCATAACATCGTCATTTACCCCTCCCTCTGCCCGTTTACCTCTGGTCCCTAGTAGGGGTAAATTTACCCCGCACTTGGTAAAATTTACCCCCATGCGACATTTACCCCCGCGTGGTGCATACGAGGTATTTCGTTTTTCACATTTACCCCCACGATATCTCTGGGGTTTGTCCAAACCTTCGGTTGGTGCATACGGCCCCAGGCATTACAATGGTTTGCTGTCTAGGACTGTCAAAATAACATGCATGCACACTCACTAAATAGCTTAGTAGTAATACACAGACACAAAGGTATAACCTTCAGTTTCAAAATGGCTGCAGGGCTACTACAGGTATGCTCTACGTGGAGTCAGATGATAGGCCCCGGACTTGATATCACAACCAGCTGCAACACATGTCGGAAGTATACATTAGCATGTGTGTATGCATGCAGCCACACACACGCACATGTGTCATGTTGGAACTCCCAAGCAAACACAGGACAATCATCCAAGAGGTTTGAGCACATGGCTGGGTAGCCTGCTTCCAGGGCCAGCTATCTCAAACAAACAACCATGGAGTCGATTGAGCACACATAAAGTTAACATGATAAATATAGCGACAATATTCTTGAGTCAGTCGCATTCACTTTTTTGCCATAAAATAAGTTCGGGTAGCACATGTTGGATGGGATCGGTTGGAAATCAGAATCAAACAATATAGACAATAGACATTGCAGACCTGCTATCCACATGATCCATGCTCAAATTCATTTCAGGATTCATGAGGGATGCTCAGATAATGATTGCAAGGATACAAGAGTCAGCTGAGGAATTTTTAAATGAAACAGGCAAAGCTCTAAGTTGTGGCTTGTGTGGAAAAATTCTGCTCACCGGCGGCGCACTTTTAACGGGTGGTTTGGGAGGTAAAGAATCTTTAGGTGTTCCCCTTGCCTAAAACAGAAAATGGGAGTTAATAAATTAATCTACATGTATGATGCTTGGCAAATTGCAACATATATTTAAGCAATTGTCATTAAAATCATAATGAGTTCCTTTTCGCAGCTCCAGTGAGAAACTGACTTGCCGTCCATTGGTAATGCACTACGAGAATCAACCTAAAAGTCCAATAAAACAAGAGAATCAAACTGAAAGTCCTATAAAATAACAAAAAATAAATACATTTATTTAATATTGGCAGGTATAATGAGTACAATACCTTGCTTCAGCGAGACAAAAAAATTGTTAGTGGCAGAAAGTCATTAGTTACAGGAATGAGTTTTTGCGGTAAACTTTGCGAGTGTGGCTGCTGGCTAAATCTCGGCAACATTCACCCACCATTGACTGGTAGTCATCGTTAATCAAAGCATGCGGTTGCGACAACCATGCAATGCCCATTCACATAGAAGCTAACCCTGTTATTATGAAGATCTGACATTGAAGTATTAGGGACAAAGTATGGTGAAATATACATTTTGAAAAAAGTTTCCCGAGTTGAAAACCTCCAATTTAAGGCACAGGACGACTTTTGGGTAATGCTGCAACTCTTTTTTTCAGCCCATATTTGTAAATCATTAGCAAAATATTTATACATCAAAGATACAAGAATGCCTAGCAAGTTACAAATTGTTACCTGACTTCGATTGATATATGGGTTACGGTACAGTGTACCTCACGTGATATTAATGTATATTTTAGCTTTACAGAGACCAAATGAAAAGAGAAACACAAGAGAGGTTCCAGAAACCCAAATGATGAAAAGCGAGAGACACGAGAGACTAGAAATAATAATGATTTTAGTCAAAAGGAGCAGGCAATATCGAGCTGGCAAACGCCAAATTTGAATGAAACTATAACCGATGAAGAATTCAGACCATGATTAGGCATGTCTCTTTAGCCGTGGAAAAGTCCACACCTTAAAACAACGTTTTTCAAAAGGCAATGAAAGAGGGGTCCAAAAATTGCTCACAACTTTTGAATGACGTTGCAACAGACGAGCTGAACATGCGATCATGCAGCTGAAATGTTACTGATTATATTGAATCAACCAATTTTTGGCCTGATTAAATGTAGTCCAAGTATTCAGGGAAAAATTTGTTTAGTATCGCATAGCAAATGCCACTCAATTCTGTCAATTTGCTAATCAAATTTGTAATTGATTAGCAAAATATTTATAAATACATCAATGATAAGGATGTCTAGCAAGTCACAACTTAGATGAAAAAATGCTAATCAAAAATTTTCAAACAATTTTTCCCTGGTCTTGAATATGTCTCACGTTTTAGATTGGGCGCAATTTCTAAAGCTGGAAGTTGAAAAAAAAAATACTGTGCAAGCACTCAAATACCCCTCGGCTCATGCAGTGACTCTATATATGCCAGGTTTCAAGGCAATTAATTGAAAAATGTGAATGATTTAGATTAAGAATGATTTATTAAAATTGATAAAACCAAAATGGCCGCCGCAGCTTAGTTTTCAGTCTCACATGAAAACGGACAATACTAATGAACTCACAGACCCTGAAAACCTATATATATACCAGGTTTCAAGGGAATTTAAAAAAAAGGTAAAAAATAATTAGTCGCCAGGTGGCGGCCATTTTGATTATCGGTGGAAAGCTGAAATTCTAATCAGGCCATCTCCATACTCATGGGTAACTTCACATAAAAAATTGGAGAGATTCAATAATTATTTTTCAAGTTATCGTGTTAACAGTGAATTATTGAACTTAAAAATCAAAATGGCCGCCATAGGCTCGTTTTCAGTCGCACACTAAAACGGACAATGCCAATAGACTCGCAGACCCCGAAAACCTATACATACCAGGTTTCGAAGAAAATATGACAAAAAAGTTTAAAAAAATGTAATTGCCAGGTGGCGGCCATTTTGATTTTCGGTTGAAAGCTGAAATTCTAATCAGGCCATCTCCATACTCATGGGTAACTTCACATAAAAAATTGGAGAGATTCAATAATTATTTTTCAAGTTATTGTGTTAACAAGGAATTATTAAACTAAAAAATCAAGATGGCCACCATAGGCTCGTTTTCAGTCGCACACTAAAACGGACAATGCCAATAGACTCGCAGACCCCGAAAACCTATACATACCAGGTTTCGAAGGAAATCTGAAAAAAAAGTTTAAAAAAAATTTAATTGCCAGGTGGCGGCCATTTTGATTTTCGGTTGAAAGCTGAAAATCTAATCAGGTCATCTCCATACTCATGGGCAACATCACATAAAAAATTGGAGAGATCCAATAATCATTTTTCAAGTTATCGCGTTAACAAGGAGTTTTGTAATTAAAAAATAAAGATGGCCGCCATAGCCTCGTTTTCGGTTGCACGCGAAAACGAATAATGCCAGCAGACTCGCAGACCCTGAAAACCTATAATATGCCAGGTTTCAAGGGAATTATGAAAAAAAAACATACAGGGTGACTATAGTCGCCCATAGCTGTCATATGGCACTACATGTACTTCTGCTGATTTTTAATATTGTGCATTATTATAACTTGTATAGGGCCAAATGATTTTCCGTTTCAAAAAACTTGATTTTCTGTTTCACATTTTGGTCAAAATTCCGTTTCAGCACCCTTTTCCGGATTGTTGACTAAAACTAGATGTAAGTGTTTACCCACCCTGCCCAGTCAGGTCAGACCGTCAGACTACCAGTCTGACCTTGACAACAGGTGTGTGTGAGGCCTATATGAAATGGAGGGGGTGCGAGCATCATGAATATTCATTATGACGTCACCGGTTTACTGACTGTGGCATGGAAGTCACACTCAGGTCAGATTGTCTGGCCTGCTGGAGTTGGCCAGAGAAGAGGGGGGTTCTGAACACATAGCACATATACGTGATATCAAGGAGTCTGCCGGTAGCAGACAACTGGATAGATGAAGATGGTGTTTACCATGTAAACACCCAAGTAGGCTCCCCCTCAAATAAGAGTTATACATTCATTATAATTTTAGCAGATAATCAATTTGTACATGTAATATTATGAGGCGGAGGCTAGCAGCTTTAGGCTGACTATGTGCTATTTTGACCCCAAAAGATCAAAGATGGCCGTCATGACCCGGATATTTTCCTGAACTTTAAATTGATGCAGTCTAGGAATTATTATTAGCATCAGCCATGCAGTACGTTGAATATTGAGTATATTAGATAAGCGGGTTTGAAGTTATGAGGGTGACAAGGTCTTAATTTGACAAAAAAAGATTAAAGATGGCCGCCATGACCAGAATATTTCCCTGAACCTTCTTACAAATTGATGCAGCCTAGGAATTAATACTTGCATCCAGCATGTTGAACACAAAGTGAATTGAAAAAGCGGTTTTGTAGATATCAGGGTGACTAGGTCATAATTTCAAAAAAAAAGATCAAAGATGGCCGCCATGACCCGAATATTTTCCAGAACTTTCTGAAAAATTGATGGAGCCTGGGAATTAATACTTGCATCCAGTATGTTGAACACAAAGTGAATCGAAAAAGCGTCTTTGTAGATATCAGGGTGACCAGGGTGACAAGGTCCCTAATTTGAAGTAAAAAGATTAAAGATGGCCGCCATGACCCGAATATTCTTCCAAAGTTTTTGAAAAATTAATGCAGGCTAGAAATTAATACTACTATGCAGTATTTTTAATATTGAGTATATCTGATAAGCTGCTTTGAAGTTATCAGGGTGACAAGGTTTTAATTTGACGAAAAAAGATTAAAGATGGCCACCATGACCCGGATATTCTCCTGAACTTTCTGAAAAATTGATGCAGCCTAGGATTGAATACTACTATGCAGTATGGTAAATATTGAGTACATGGGTCAAAATTAGCTAAGGTGTTATATTGATGAAGGTAATTACAAAGTTCCAATGGGGAACAATAATATATCTAAATTTATATTTTTTTAATATCTCCCTCAAGGTAAAGACATCATTACATAAAAACATAACTTTATGGAGGATGGTTTACTTTTAAAAGACTACGAGGCATAAAGCATGTAAGTTGGTACCACTTTGTTTCACCAACATTGACAAAACAGCCCAAAATCAACTTTATCTTTGAAAATTAAAAATGTTTGTATCATATACTGTATCATTTCTAAAAAATGACGCAAAAAAACGCGAGGCTTAAACATTTAGTTTTTTTCCAATGAAAGACTGAACTTAGCATGTAAAGGGTGTAAATGAGTGGCTTTAAGGTGTATTTTCCTATACAAACATGATATAAAGTACAAAACAGAAGATAAACACTGTTTCAAACAATATATTATTTGATTAACACTATTAAAGTAATTAGAAAAAAATCATTTTTAGTTTGTAATATGCAAGTGGTAAGTGTAAGGAGTGAAAATATGCGAGGTGGGAGAAAATCGAATGCCCAATGATTAAATTATTGAGAAATTTTATGAAAAGGATAACCACAATTGTGCATAAAGAGTACCCTAATTCAGGGGCTTCAAGCTCGGCTTCTAGTGCTGTGGCAGTGTCGAGGAATTTTTATTAATGCAAATATTTAAAAGAAACGAAAATTGTTAGAATTGAATAAATTTAGCAAAAACAGAAATTTCTAGGTCTGCACCCAGATTCAGTTTGTTATCTGATATATTTGGGTCAAGTGTACAGTACCTCATTTTCTCTGACTACAGACCAGATAAATTCATATATAAACTATCATGAAATATCATGTTACTGTTGACTATATTTATAAGTAAGCCTACTGCAAGGTATTTGATAAATTATGATCTTGCTACCTATCAAAGAATATAAAAAATGTTGAGCTCAACATTCTTTGAAACATAGAAAATCCTTTTTGTCAATTTTTGGGATTTTATGACCGGTATGCAAACTTTTCACGAATGCCCATCAATATAAGGTTGTTACTGTTACTGTAGGCCAATCATACTAATGTGGTATGCCTACAAATAATGAAACTGTTACTGTGTTACAACAAAATTTATGTGAATTTATATCGATCTAGTAACTTCATAGCACCATTTCAACATAAGTCTGTTGTGATTTCGGGCGGACTTCTTCATCTGTAGCTCACAATTCTATAGCCTGAGCAAAAAAATATCTGCAAAATATTATGAATTCCTGTCAATTTGTATTTATCCCTCTCTAATATTTCTGAGCTATTTAAAAGCATTCTAATTATTGTTTAGAAGACAAGAGGTAGGTAAATTAAATCTACGCTCCACATTTTCTCAGATTTTCAACCTTCTCAAAAACGTGACGTACAGTCGGACAAAATATAAATAGCTATAATTTGTAAATAATTCAGATAAAATTCACAATTTTTGCAAATGACACACCTTTTGACATGTTATTAAATATGTGATATATCTGAGGCACCTGCTTCATCATAACTTTATAAAATTATCGAAAATAAAAGCGTGACGTACAGTCGGACAAAAAATCTGAAAATCATCCATTATTTGCCACAAAAACCATGTGATTTACCCAAACAATGTACCATTATGTTAACTGACACCAGGGTATGATCTTGGAAATGTATTTTTTGTTATTCATACCAGCTTGTTATTTAAAAATATGTCTGCAAACTTTAATTATCATTTTTACAAAAAAAATGTCAAAAAATGCTTTTTGCTTTTTTATGGTCATATTTACGTATTTTTTTGTTTTTCTGTAATGGGAAATCGCTGAAATGAAATATCTCCATATATTTTGCGCATTCAATTTTTTTAAATCCTAAAAATTAACATATTTTTTTACTATGTTCTTATGTCTTT
This sequence comes from Flabesymbios commensalis, assembly GCA_964017125.1. Lineage (NCBI taxonomy): Eukaryota > Metazoa > Annelida > Polychaeta > Terebellida > Flabelligeridae > Flabesymbios > Flabesymbios commensalis. The sequence continues at coordinate 28,033,370 of OZ024914.1, forward strand.
CTTTGCTCAAAATACCAGTGAAACAGGAAAGATGGTCTATTTTTACCTTTTCAAATGTATGGCGGGCTATAGGACCGAAAATATTGAACAAAATGCACTAAAAGTGCACATTTTAAGCTTCTGCAAGGCTTTCTCTATAACTTAGTATCATTTAAAATTCTCTTAGACCATTAAAATTGATGTATGATGAAGGAGAATATGGGGATACGTTGAAATCATGGGTGGTACCAACTTACATGCTTTGTGCCAAGAGTAAAATATGTGGTCAATATTACAATATTTTATAACAATCCAGCGAAACATTTTGACAAGTGTGTATTTGGACTGCTGGTATGTATAATATTTGTTTCCAAACAAAAAAAACTTAAGTGTTGCAATAAGGATCATGCCCGATTGTTTTCGAAAAGTTGGTAAATGTATAATAATATTGTTTATAGAACATACAACTCGGTATATGAAATAGTGCTTACGCATGTTACATGTGTCCGTCAAAACCTAAACAGAACTAGCTCTGCTTCCTTACTGCTTAAAATACAGTTCTATGATGCCACATGATGTGCTATGGATTCTGAAATTGATATACTGTAGTACTATATAAAGGAATGAAACTTTGAATCAGATTTGCCAGAATAATACCGAATTAAAAATAATCTGTAAAAAGTCCGTCAAAAAGTATCATGCGTAATTTCGGCCGACCAAGAACACCCACAAATGGCTACGTGTTCAGCAAGGAGTTCACAAAAAACTACTGAGGACACTTTCCAGTTACGTCATCACGTGTTGTATTAGAGGGGAAGAATGACAGCATAAAAGTAAACAACACCCTGTCCGTCAATAACGTGCGTATGTAACATGCGTAAGCATCAACGTCAGTTACATGTAAAGAACTTTGCTAAGATAGATAGGAACTATCACAAACTTCTCTAATATGATCAAGGCCATGGAACTGTGAAATAACACACAACTACAACAACAAGATCGCACAGAACTTATAGTTTGACAACAGATTTCAAAATTAAAAAAACTGTAAATTCGTATGTTACTATTTGACGGACAATGATTACGTATGTTACTATTTGACAGACGGTGATTCGTGTGTTACTATTTGACAGACAGGCTGCTCCCCCGGCCATATTGTTTATTAAGCATTGTTCTGTAGGATTTAGGTGATTTGCTGTACAGATAATACAGCCGAGGCTAGAGTCCCTATAAAACACATACTTTTATCGTCTGCACCAGTTGTTGAGAAATAATTTATTGCAAAAACAAAAATAAACTTTTTGTCTGTCAAAAGTCACATGCGTAAGTGACAAAACTACAACTTTTATGTGATCGTGGCGAGATCTGTGTAAAACAATATCTTTTTAATGGTAGATAATGTTAGCTCTCATCAATCACTTTGATGGGAAATAGTGTTTTTTGTCCAAGAAATATGTTACAATTTAACTGTGTCTGTTACACTTTATTACACCTTAGCTAATTTTGACCCATATCAGATAAGCGGCTTTGAAGTTATCATGGTGACAAGGTCCTAATTCCAAACTTTCTGAAAAATTGATGCAGCCTAGGAATTAATATTTGCATCCAGTATGTTGAACACAAAGTGAATCAAAAAGCGGTTTTGTAGATATCAGGGTGACAAGGTCCTAATTTGACGAAAAAAGAATAAAGATGGCCACTATGACCCAGATATTCTTCCAAACTTTCTGAAAAATTGATGCAGGCTAGGAATTAATACTTGTATCCAGTATGTTGAACACGAAATGAATTGAAAAAGAGGTTTTGTTGATATCAGGGTGATGGGGTTTGGATGAGAGGCGGCGTCCGGCGGACAAAACTGTACAAAAACAAAAAGCCTCCCCCTGGTAGAGGGAGCCTTAATTACTGACTACATTGACTGAGTGTGCTACAAGTAACTCAGATCTGTAATTCAATAATAACACAATTGTTGATTGCCAATTAGCAACAGAACAGAACACAAAAAAACATTATTTTTCATTTATTATAACTGCATTTTTATAAATAAGTATCTTACCAATGACGAACAATAATAAAAAATAACTGGTATAATAATCACAGATGGAAAAAGTGCTGACCCATCCAGCCCCTCATTAACCATGGATGCCAATTCACATACGCCCGGTCGCCGGTGGCGACAAGTAGGTAATATGTAAGGGCGATTGTAAATCAGCATGTCACTAGCCCTGCTGGCGACTGATTCCCTGTGGGATCCGCAGATCATGTGTGGCTATTTACGCATAACTGCAGGGGGCCGCACAGCATGTACAGGCGTCGTCGTCGTGGCGCGCTACAGAGGCAGAGCTTTTTTTCGGCTCACAAGTAGCTGTGTGTATCAGAGACCTTTACGTTTGAGGAGCACAGAAGGCACATAATTCAAGATTTGGTACACTAAAAAGTGAGCGACTGAATCAAGTTTGATGCTCACTTACGTGGACATGAAAATCATGTTCAACAAGTTGTTAAACAAACTACTGACCAGTAGGCCTACGGCCTGGTCAATCAGCAGTGCGTGGCCGTGGGCGCGTGTATTGCATGTCGCCCGATCTGCGGTAGCCATGACAGCCCCCAGCGTCACTTATTGCGTCGTGGTTCGCAACATTTGTTTCACCAGATATTTCACAGTTCAAAATGGTTCTGATCAAGAAGAACATTGATTTAGTTTGCTGATATACATGCATGATGACAACATTTCATTGCCCAACGAGCTGCGGGTGAATAGATACAGTCTTGAATTGTTGCTGATTCAAAAGACTCGTGCATTATTGGCCTGATAAATCAAGCATTAACCTTACATAAAAACCTCTGCAAAAATGTCTTGCAATTTTGTGTGAATACAAGCTGTGGCTAATACTCCAGTTTTAGCCATACATAGGGCTGCCGCTGGCGCATGTATGTCGGCGCAGAAACGATGTGAATAACTAGACATAGGAGTGTTGAGACTTGAGACTAAGAAGGTCTAACCGCGCATGCTAATAGGCCAAGCACAAAATAATTTACACCCCCAGAAAAGGCCTAAAATACACCTCAGATAACATAACTTTATTATCCCAGTTATTTTGTGCCTTTCTGTGTCATGATGCCATAGAAGCTAGAGCTCCGTAGACTTCCCTACTTCTTTGCTGATAAGACTACATACCAAGTTCAGTCACCTTGCATAGCCCCTAAACGATATGAAATTTTATTTTTTTCAAGTACGCTTATTTGACATCATTTTTATGTTTAAAATGACTGACTTTATTATAATTGCAGAATGGTTTAGGTTTTTTTTAAAATGGCCCCCTTTTTTCACCGGAGTGGGCAACATGGCCCCTTCTTTCTCCAAATTGGAATGAAGACTAGTGAGCCAATGTCGGATTAAATTAATTGTCTGTACATGTAATAATTATGAATAGCCATGCAATTAAATCTAAATGAATTATGGAAGGTTGAGTCACCACCAGCTAAGAAAATAAAGAAAACTAAAGAAGAAATGCTGGTTCAACAACGTAACTTTATATGAAGATAAAGGCTGACAGAGACATTTTCAGGTGGGGTGGCTGGACATATTTCACTGGCCCATTTACTCTGATTTCACTCGAGCTTGAACAGCTGCAGATTTGCTAATTAAAGCTATTTAAAATGCCCACCTGTAGCAAAGATGCTCAGGCTAAGCCTACGAAAGATGGGTCAGAAGGGGGAAAAATCATTAACCAGTGATTCAGCCATATCGCGCATAGTCTGGCAATTTTTTTCATAAAAACATCAAGCTAGTAAGGGCGATTAAAAAATCATAAGGGCTAGTGGCGAGTGGATAAAAATAACAATTTTTTTCCCTTGTTAACGCACAATAGTTGTTTGCTTGTTGTATGGTATATCTATATTTTCGCTAAAATTATTGTTCAATATATTAATTCTATATTTAAGAATAAATATATATATAAGTGTTTTTGTGATGAGATGAGTAAACTAAACATACATTATCATTTGAATGAATGACTAATTTGTTTAATTATCTGATCAAGAAAGATCAGTGTATTGAAATTAAGCGATTTTATACATCTAGCTCTATAAAAACAAGGAGTGGTAATTTCTTGTAGCATACGGTAAATATAAAATATTTATCATTGTTTATTTTTATAATATTAAGGGATATCTGGATTATAAAATAATGCTCGAGATACGAGTCGACATCTAATGTCTCAAACATTGTTCCTTAGCATTCAAAGTGTCATTATATATTCATATTAGTGTGTTCTCCATAAAACATGTAGACAGAAATTGATGTTTATTGTTATAATCGTCAGGGCTATTGGGATAATGCCATAATGATCAAGATACAACCTACTAAGTCTCAAACATTGTGCCTTATTTTACATTATTTTAGATTTATTTCTTAAAACCCAGCCTTGGCATTCAAAGTGTCATAATTATATATAATTTTCCATAAAACATGTAAACATAGACATCAATATGAGATTAACATGAAAAAAATCATGTTAATTATAATAATAAATAGCCATAGTAGATATAGTATATTAGAAACAAAAAATCAGCCTTAGCATTCAAAGTGTCACTTTATATATTATTTAGTAATCCGTAAAAATGTAAACAAACACCAATATGAGATTCATGTAAAATAAGTATAATAATAACTAACCATAGAATGTTAAGATAACCTAATTATAATAGCCTGCTGGATGCAGAAATATCAGCACATTTGAATTTTACCGCAAATCAGGGTTAGCGATAAAGACGCGCGTATTCTAAATATGTAGTTATAGAAAAACTTCCTGTCCCCTGGGGACATAATGGGGACACTTTTCGCGAATTCGCTTGCTTCTACATAGCACCCAACAAAAATTACAGATTTCCAAACTTGACACATATTTTATAACGTTTTTTTTTTTTTAGGCGCCCGTATTGATAAAAGGGTTGAAAAAACTATTCAAAATAAAATCTGGGCAGAAATATTTTTCAATAACCTACATGTGTATATGGCCGAGGGCTATGACTAAAACAATAGTGAAAATAAATAAAACTACTTCTATTTTGAACAATTCTTCGAATTGTTGTCAATTTTATTTAAGTGTCCTTCTAAAAAATGGTAAAATAGGCCCTAGGGCTTAAAGCGTCCTGTTTGGCAAAAAAGAACCAAAGCTTGATATGTCCCAAGGGTCAAGCTAAATGAAAATCGCAGTGGAAATTTCTTAGCTTTTGTGAGTATGAGGGGTAGATCTGGCTCCCGGCCTATCTGTTAGATCTAGCTTCGTCTCAGAATTTTATTACATATCAAATGGTCTAACTTTTAAAATAGGTCTAGTCTCTAGACTACTTATGAAATTTCGTGAAATTTTCAGGGTAGACTACTAGACTAGCCTAATAATATTAATCATATTCATAATATGGTTTCTAGACACTTCGTACCATGTTCACTTCGTAACCTACCACTTCGTACCAGAAAGCTACCAGTTCGTACCAACGTACCTACCACCACTTCATACCAGAAAAAATATATGTTTCTTTCTAAATTAGTAGCCTACTAACTGTAGACATGTTTGTTATGCTATATATATATGTAGGCCTATACATGTATGGATTAGATTAATGCAGATTGGCAATTATTCAGAATCATCAGGAATAAATATGTCTTTGTCCTAATTATTTAGACAGGTTTATTATGCTTTGTGCCAGAAAGCTACCAGCTCGTCCGGTCATAAGAACAAATATATGTTTTTGTCCTAATTAGTAGACCGGTTTATTATGCTGATATATGTATGGATTTACAGGGCTTCACGTTTGATAAATGCAGGAGAGCTAAAAATCGCTCTCCTCAATTTGCTTGGAGAGTGATTCACTCTCCATGAATGGGGATTGTCTAGCGGGTTTATCCTAGAGCTAGCTAGGGTACCTAGTTGTTTTACTGTTTTTGCATTAAAATGGATAATTACTTTTGTTCAGTCAGTGGGAGCATTAACAACATTAGGCCTAATTTCATAAGAGAGAGCTATTAAAGAAGAGTGAAGAAAACAGTAGGCCTACAAGAAAAACTTCAGATTTATTCTGCTACAATTAGTTACAAATATATGACAATGTACATAAAGTTAAACATTAATGTATTAAACATGTTAAAACTGCATTATAAACAGAAAGGCTATTCAATTTGTTCAGTCAATGGGAGCAACATTAAAATCATAGGAGATAACTCAGAACAGTGAATAAAAAAATAGGCCTAGATCTACTAGAAATATTCACTCTAGTCTACTACAGTTGTCACAGTTGCTAATTAATATGAATTGAATCGGCTACACTGACACTGTCCCTTTAATCTGAAAATATACTGTATAGGCTTACCCCATTGACATGTGTTGGCGTCCCAATTAGGCTAATTTGGCGACTTTCGAAAATGGCCATTTTATCGCTTAATGGTAGACATACGTCACTAGTACATAGTCTATACTGTATGAAATAACCTGCTGTCACACTCGGGCTCTCTAAATTTTATGAACGCTAACATTGCGAGGGACTGATTTCGCCAAATATTCTGGCCGCCAACTTAATGGGGTATGTGGATACTGTAGTCTTGTCTTGAAATAATACAGGTCTAAAATGATGTCAGTTATGTGACGCTGCCCAGCAGACACAAGACATTGAATCAATGTTGGTTTACCGTTGGAACACCGTCTACGACGCTGAACCAATGTTAAACCAACATTGACTCAACGTCTTGTGTCTGCTGGGTGATGCACGTGAGTTTTACCGCTGTTCTATTTTTAGCTCTATGTCCACGCTACGCCGCTGCACGGCCAAACACATGTAGTGCAGATGCACAGTCACGGTATACACTATACCTATGGTCAGTGTGAACTGTTATTTGTATAACAGTGGCGGATTTGATGCACGCGCTGAATGATCTGATAGTAACGTTGCAGAAGCGTGAACAGGCGAATGATGCCGCAGCCTCAAGTAATGTTAGGGTTAGCATAGGGCCACAGTCTGGGTTGGTCACCATCAGGCATCATCATGACGATCAAGCCAGTAGGCCTACGTCGAGGTGCGCTGTTTTTCGCGCTCCTTTAATTGAGTTTAGGCCAGAGATGGAGCGCGAGCGCGATCGCGCTCCTTAAACGTGAAGCCCTGGATTTATGGAATTATTCAGAATCATCATAAATAAATAAAAAAATGTATTTGTCTCAATTATTTAGACAGGTTTATTTTGAGATATATATGTATTTGTCAAAGTCTTTCTGTGTGTATTTCATTATATTGCATCATATTGCATCAATACTTTATTTAATAGCCTACATCATAGTTTGTCAACGCTATACAGGTGTAAGACTTTATCTTTATATTTAATAATTGATGATCGAGTACTACATGATTACTACAGGTAGGCCTGCTAAGTGTTTAAAATTTATGACGTCAGCTATCACCCACAACACTTATTGCCCGGAGCTACCATAAAAAGTGGAAAATAACGCGCACCTTTTTTCCAACAGATCAGCGCCCGCAATTTATAGTCCAGTGCGCACTATATTATGCATATGCTTGATGAACTGGCCTCGATGACCAAATTGGCTTGTGTGCACTCGCCCGTAACGAGTCACCGCTATTGTGAAATGGGCGATGCCATACTAATGGAATCAATTGATTAATTTTGATCAGGGGTGCTAATCCGCCGAGGTCTTTACATTTGACCCCGACTTTCACAACAGCAGTGACGACGATAGTGACATGGACACTGACAAGCCAAGTAGATTACCAGCAGAAATAGCTGAGCTGTTCAACAGTGAGAGTGAGGAGTTTGGATTTCTGCCAGAGTGTGCCGACGATCTCTTAGAAACACGGCAGTGAACATTATACAGTTATAACCGGCTACTTTTTACGGGGTATATAACGAATGGTGCTATACATCATGTACATTGTTGAAGTCCGAAGTTGCAAGAGGATATTTTTTTATAATTATGGTTAAATTTTTCTTCTGCCGTATATTGCGTCTAACTGCATTGTTTTTTTCTGTACTTCACGGACAGGAGCCGTCACTCGGCCACGTGGAAATAGCAGCTACTGGCGGTGGATCGCCACTACATTTGCACAACATACCCCACTTTCAAAGTCAGCCGCCTCTTGGTAATCAGAGCATTGCCTTATTGAAGGTGTGACATTTTACTGCCACAGGCCGAGATTAACCGGCCACTACACACAGTCATACCCCACTCTTACAGTTAGCCGTCACTCGGTAATCAGAGCATTGCATCAAAGAAGGTGTGACATTTTCACTGCCAACTGCCGCGGTTAACCTGCAAATAATTTATGTAAGTAATCATGATAATGTTCGATACATTTTCATGCTAGAAAATTGGAGCGGGCGATTTTTTTCATAAATTGACGTCAATATTGCTCTATACATATTCATACTATTTAAACAAATGGTGCGGCGCATTTTTCTTTTATATTATTATTGACTTTAACAAATTACGTGCGCTAAATCCAAGGAGCAACTAATTAATTTGGCCTGGCCTAACAGTCAATGATTATTATTTTAGTATATCGATTAAATAAAAGTGCATTCACGTTAATACGCAGGGATGCGGTACTTAATAATGTATTTAAATTGTTTTTTTTTCAAATCTCACACTTATACTTCTCGTTTCCAGAAATAAATCTAAGTGTGAATAGGCCTATATAGCAATACATGCTGTTGATAAACCATACATAAATTGTTAATTTAAATCGTTTCTGTCATTAAAATTTGTTAACTTTGTATTTAATTAAGTTGCACAATATATTGTCTGAGTTGACCTCAGGTTTGCAAGTCAATCAATGTAAGTGTCACCCAATAGAGGTAAAGGGGTGTGGCTAAAGAGGAGGGGTCACCTGTGACCTGAGCTAATGATTGATTGGAACGTCCCCTCCTGACATAAATGGTGATTGACAGCTAGGCCATAACTCCTCCCCCTCCTCCCCAGGAAATGTATTGACAATAAATTGTCTTTATTTATTTATCTCCCAACAAAAACTAATTTTGACATTTTATTTACGGCTCTTACTTGTTAATTAATCACATCATTAAAATACCATCAACTAAATGTTTTCAGTGATAGGATATATTCTGTAAGATTATTATTGACATTGGGCAGAAAAGCAGCCGCAAATCGTAATGACCTAATAATAATAATAATAATAATAAGCCAATAATTGATTTCATCTTAGTCACAAATTACATATCATCATCATCATAAAGTACAGACGAGCATTGTGAGCTGTAAGCGCCAACAGATTTGTGACTGTAGCTGTATTTGTGTACATATAGCAGCGTTCGAAATAAGGGTTAAAAATGAGGTTGTCAATCGAACAATCTGGTCAGATTTTCAAGTTGTCCGCTGAAATTTCATATTGTCCGCAAGTAATATATAGCTACAACCCAGCCTGTTCCCACAACTTTTTGAAAACATTAGTTAACCAACAAGTAGAAGCTCACCACTGTAATCAAAATTTTCAACCCTGACAGTCACTTGGCATTTTAAATGCCTTTAAATAATAATGTAATATGAAAATATCCTTCACAAAGGTGGTAACTATTGATTGTCCGCCACAAATTTTGGTTGTTTCGGACAACCGGAAGGGCCTTATTTCTAACGCTGTATAGGCCTATTTATGCCATAACTAAACATGCAGCAATAGACCGTCATTGAGCATAGCGTCCCATGTCTGCGATATGAATCCACCCTTGTCCTGTAAAGGCAATAATATACTAGCGGACATTCCGGATGCAGTACTGTATGTTTCCAGGTTAATAACAACGGGTTAAAAAAACTGATATATACAATCCCAGAAAACACGATACATAATTTAAACTAATGCCGATTTATTGTTGGGCCGACGTCGGGTACCGCGGGCCAACAATGGCCTATTACTGCCCGCTAGCGTCCACCGGGTCACAGTGACAGTTACTGTTGAAACAACACCTGCAAGTCGTCGCTGGCAGTTCATAATACCTGACTTGTATTAACACCATTCACATGACACAGCTAATCCTGCCGACGCGGCTCTAGAGTCGCCACTTCCTAAATACTTTATCAAATTGAAATGCCTTTACTCTATCAAATTAAAATGCCTAAATAGTCTTATCAAATAAAACTGCACAATTAAACAGTGCCGAAAGGAACTTATTAACTGCTGAAAATAGAGACTGTAGACGGCTGCCGGTTTCCCAGACAATAGCTAATCTTTGCTGACGTGCTCCAGCATCCTGTAATGTTTGGCGATTGACGGATATTTAGCGCGCGGTATATAACGGAGCGCGTTATGTAAGGATTTTACCATGTAAAGGGTCACTTTCACCCTTCTGCGCGTTATACAACGGGGCGCGTTATTTTCCGCCTTTTACGGTAATCCCTAACAGATGGGGTATCAGTTGGAGTAATCCTCAACCACTAAATTTAATATTTTAAATCTTTACCCACCTAAAAGTTGTGTCTTGCTACTGCCACCCACAACTTCAAGTGGGTGAGCATTACAATAGGCGCGCTTAGCGATTTAAGGGTTTTAAGCTGTCACTTAGGCCCTACCTCTACATGGACTGACTCTACAACAGTTTATTATATGAAGTTGAATAAACCACAAAAAAGCTAACATACATCTTTCTTTATTATGAAACAGCTTATAATTAGGAAACTGTGATCGAGTGATGAAGCGCACGCTTGATAAAATGTTTGTAATTTCAACAATTAGACATATTAATTTTAACAATTAGACATATTATACTCATAATCAGTTGATAATAATCTCCTTACTAGCTGATAGTATAAAAAACAAACAGACTGTATCAAAATAGAAATGTTATTTGATAAAATGTCAGACGCACTGTATTTGGCTTCAGAACGTCAACAGTCTAAGCTCATTACTATGATCAGTGCAGGTGTTGCCGCTAATTGCCACAGGAATTGTTATGAAAACACACCTTTGCATCGCTTAAGCCGTTCATTCTCGTATTGGCTGGCACCCTTTGGATATGTAGAGCGAGACCGATTTAGAGGCCTAATTTGAAAAATAGTATTTACTTCACCAGATGAGCTCGGCCATCCTTCATCTTTAATCTTTTTTACATCACGATTAAGCCGTTATTATTCCCGATAATCATGTGTTATAAATCATAATAAAACGTTTATAAAGTACAACATGCTCAATATTACTGTCATATATATATATAGGATGTGCCATATAAAAACCGGCCCTACATTTGAGGAATGAGCCTCAAAGATTAACCCTTTCACCGCTAATCACTACTATAGTCATTTTTAAATCATTTTTTAGGCGATCAAGTCACTGTTATTGATGCAAATATTTTGTCTCAAATTACACAAATATGAGTAATGTCCATACACTTGAAGTTGTGGCTTGCGCAGCCAGGACACAGCTCTGAGTGGGTGAAAAATTAAATAAACTTAACTTTTAAGTATTGAATTCAATTGACAAATAGTTTAAATATACTAACGTTAAATCAAACTCTTCTCGAAACTCATGTTTTATGCAATGAAAATATTTTATTATAAGATTTCTAATAGACTCCATCTCATGACATAAAACATTTAAAAAAAGGAGTACAATGTGGTAGGTACGAAGTGGTGGGTACGAAGTGGTATGTATAGAGGTGGCACGAACTGGTAACACCTAGAATAGAATCTTATCGACCCGCTGCGAGCTAATTCCGCAGCTGTCAGTGGTGACCTGCTCCGCAGGGCTACAGCGACTCCAAGCCTCCATGACCATGGGCCTGGAGAAGCGAGCATCCACCTATTTCCCCACCCCGTACCCCCTCCCACCTTCTAATTTTTATATCTACTTTACTCCCCCGCTTACATTGCGTTAATGGGGTCCACACCCTTGAATCAGTGGTACCCTCTCCCTCTTCTTCGTTTCTTCCCTGATCACGAGTTGTACCCCCAGTTAACCTGAGAGTCCGCATAGCATCAGATAAATCTGGGTACAGGACTCCGACGGCCTCGTTAGGTCTGTTATTTTTTGTGGTACGAACTTTGTTACGAAGTGGTAGGTTACGAAGACAGCGAAGTGAACATTAAGTCATTACATGGACGGTACGAAGTGGTAGCAGGTCACTTCGTACCATGTCCACTTCGTAACCTACAACTTCGTACCACAAAAAATAATAGACCCACCAGTTCGTACCACGTCTACCTACCAGTTCATACCACCTCTACCTACTGCTTCGTACCTACCACTTCGACCTACCACTTCATACCACTTTTTTTAAATGTTTTATGTCGCGAGATGGAGTCTATTAGAAATCTTATAATAATAACAGTAGATATAATAATCACAATAACAATATTGAATATATATTTTCTAAACTCTGACAGTAGATTCACGCTCGTTATATCTCCGTTTTACAGTTATCAATTCGGGGAACCTACATGAATTTGAATGACCTGTGGCGTATTATAACTTTTTTAATATAACAGTTTTTAATAAAATATCAAGTGTGATACATTGCTGGAATCGCTTTATAACAATAACTGTTACAGTACGTCGTATTTTATCTTTTTACTGTGTTATAATTACAGGTATTAAAGCAGCATTAAATTCACGACAATTAATGTCTAGAAACCGTACGAACTACCTGTTACTGTTAGTGTTACCCATAATTAGACTAGACTATATGCAACAAAAAAATAAAGCTAACGTTAAGATAGTGTTTTGGGTTAGACTTAGAGGGTCTATCATACCTTTTTCGTGGAAAATGTGAGGGGTTCTTGAAAAAACTGTGGTGCTGGCCTAGGCGTCCCAACTTGTGTCATCTCACCCATGATTTTGTCGATTTTTAGTTCCAAACATTCAGTCCAGTCAGCCTGAGGAAATTACAGCAAATTTGATGAGTTTCGTTTTCAAATTACTCTTTTAACCCTTCAAACCGTTTCACCGATACATACAAATTTCAGTAAATACAAAACAAGTGTCATTCTTTGCAAAAAAAGGGAATTATTGAGTATTTTTGACAGAGACATGAGCAATAATCGACCGTGTCGTTTTACCCGCCATAACAAGAAGAGGATCATGGTAGTTTTTGGTCAGTAAACAGATATGGCAGACTGGATGTCAACACAACATTATTACATTATTAATAAAATTCAGGCTTCAAATTGCTATTAAAATACACTGATATATATCTGAGATAATAATTCTATAGAAAATATATACAAAGTCGTTCTTATTTTCTCATTTTTTTCTGGCCTACTGACGCTGAGCGATAATATAATGACTTGAGTCTTTGGCCCTGCGACTGCAGACTCGAGTCGATCACTGTTTTTTTGTAACAACGTTCAGATGTTTGCGCATCGCCTCATGTAATAATAGTCTACATTATACACTGTTATACTAGGGTGAAACATCCAGGCCCCGGGGGTAATTAAGTATATTTAACGTTACTATTAGGTGATTTCTGGCCGTGTTTCACGCTTGCTTGTTCAACCTGTTCAAGAGACAAGACCCTCATTGGCCTCAACTTCCAAGTTGTTGTCATGTGAAGATGTTGCTTGCATTTCACCATTTGACATTGCAATAATTGCAATGCCCAGTCTGGCCGCCCCAGTCAGTGACTGTCACTGTGTCAGTGTCAAACCATGACTGTGTGTCTGTATGCCTGGTTGGAACTGTCTATAATAGTCAGATTCACATTAAATTCATCAACCAGGATTATTGAATTTCGCGGATTTCTCAGTTAATTCTCAACCAAATTTCATGAAATTTCACCCACACTATTTTCCATTCATGTCGTAACTACCCTGAAAATTTCGCGAAGTTTTGATAAGTATTGTAGAAGTTAGACCATTTGACATGTAATAAAATTCTGAGACGAAGCTAATGGCTTTATAGAGGGCAACATTTTCATTTATTTACTACATGTCAAATGGTCTAACTTTTAAAATACTTATCAAAACTCCGCGAAACTTTCAGGGTAGTCACGACATGAATGGAAAATAGTGTGTGTAAAATTTCATGAAAATTGATTGAGAATTGACGGAGTAATCGGCGAAATTCATCCACCACGGTGAATGTGAATCGTGGTATAAATCTCTGGTAGATGGCAGGCGTTATCATTGTGTCACTTACTTCAGGCGTTATCAAATTGTGGATTTGTGTCACTTACTTCAGTCCAGCAAATTCTATGTATTCGCAACGCACAGGGATATAAAAAAATTAAGAAGTAGAAAAAGGTATTGTAGTATAGACTACATTAGATCTAGCCTACAGTCAATTGGAAAAAAATATTTGAACAGGGGATCTGAATTCCCGCACAGCTCTTAGACCTGACTTTAATGATGATGAATCAGATGATCATTAACGTTATATGTTGTTGGATGAATGATTTGTGTAGTAGGCCGTGCTATTTGGAATGTTTGAATATTATTGTCTAATTTTGGTATTAGACTACATATGTTCTGTTTCTGTGGATATATACAGCTTGTTATGTGTTGATCCAATAAACTATTCTGTATATACCAGTTTATGATCATTACATATATCTGACAGCCAGAATATTTTACCTAGGCCTATTAGGCATAATAAAGATAAATCATTTCTATTAAATGGTTATGGTAGAACTCTTCTAAATCTGTGCATAAGAGTGAATTAAGAATTTTAAATGGACGAACTATGGGAGATAGTGCTGGGCACCTTACAGTTACTTGTTTTCAAAGAGCTGGTAATAGTGTTGTGGATTATGCTGTAGTTCATCAAAACATTTTTGATGACATTACCATGATTACCTTCTTTCATGTCAGTGACTTTTTAGTTGACTTTAAAGATCATTGTATGATATCATTTTCCCTGAAAGTTAGATTCAGTGAAATGATTCCAAAGAAAACTAACTGTTATCTTAAAACTGATGAACATTTCATTTGGAATAAATGTGCCGAAGATTTGTTTGTTAAAAAAATGGAGTATGAAGTAGGCCTAATTCGAAGTAGGCCTAATTCAGAAAAAATAAAATGTAGCTTCAGAAAAAAGCCAGGACCATGAGTTAATTGATGTTTGTGATACTATATTATGTGTATCAACTTCAAGTGTTAAAAAATATATCTCAAAAAAGTATAGAAGTAAAAAATGGTATGATAAAGATTGCTTTGAATTAAAAAATACTTTAAAGAAAATGAAGAAAGAATATAAGGAAACTATATTACAGGAAATAAATAATCTACATCATAGAAACCCTCAAAAATATTGGAAATTGGTGAAAGGTTTGAAAAACATGTGTACTGAAAACAAAGATTGTTCTGAAAAAGTTTCTTCAACAGATTGGTATGACTATTTTAAAGAATTATTTAAACCTCACAATGCAGAAGTTTTTGATTTTGATAAAGAATTAAAAGATAATATGGCAAAATTAAAAGCTGAAAATGTTTTCGATGAGTTGAATTTCACAATAAAGGAAGAAGACGTGAATACTGTTGCTGTTGGGTTAGATAACATATTTAAATAAATCTGGCTCACATTGTGATCCAAACAATTTTAGAGGTACAGTGGAATCCCGTTATAGCGCGAATCGTTACACCGCGATATTGGTTATAGCGCGGTCCGCGCATGGACCCCGTTTTTTACAGGGTGAAATTTGACTAATAGTGGATATTTTTTATTCTTGATCTTGCCAGTCTGGTTAAAACATCGCCCATTCACGTTCAGGTAACGCTGTGCTGTCCAGGCATGTATGCATACAGTAATCATTGCACCTCTCCCACCCCTTGCGGCCACACTGTTGGCAGGTGCGACCACTGACGACGCGTCGGATTAACCTTCTGACTGCTACTGTTCAAAATGAAATAATAAGTAACAATTATGTAACCGGGCTTTATAGGTTATACCGCGGTATATGGTGATCCAGTAACGCGGTATGAATTTAAAGAGGTGAATAAAAGATTCTGAGTTCTGATGATACTGTTAGGCCTATACCGCGGTATATGGTGATCAAGTTACCGCGGTATAAAATTAAAAGCGGTGAATAAATGATTCTGAGTTCTGATGATACTGTTAGGCCTATACCGCGGTATAAGGGAATCCAGTTACCGCGGTATGGAAGAGCCGAATAAATGGACCATCGTGAAATAGTAATTATCATCTGGTATATGCTCATTTAAACAAAGGGGACTATTTAGCGCTAATAGCCTTATTTAGGAATGACACGTAGATCTTTTGATCAGTGTTGATGATTGTTCCTGTCCAACAACTCACCTGTGCGATGTTATGCTTGTGCAAGATCACAGCAAGGAGGACAATACCAATTTGTTGCGTGTATGTAACACATTTAATAAGTACACCTTACTCTCATTATTCACCACTGGAGTACTGGAGCTTAACAGGTCTCCTATTGTGACGTCACGTTACGCAGCATCTACAGCCCATTCTTTACTCTGTATACACAAGGCAGATGAATACGGAACAATGACGGGCCAACTTCTGAAATAAAATAAACTTTATTCCGAGAGGGTATACCATTTAGCGCTAGAGCAGTGGTTAGCAATGAACAATTACGATGTTGATCCAGCATTGAAACAGCGTTGTGATGTAGTCACGCGATGAAGCTATACTATACCTATATCTATTGTGACCTCTAGAATAATGTACAGTATGGGAAACAATATAATTCTCATCGTATCTCAAGGCCTCGTGAATATTCGATACAAAACCCACCCTCTCGTAATACCTGTCAATCAAACAGTTCCAAAGCGTTGATTGGTGGTAGGAGAGCTCAGCCCGTCCCTATCTCGCATAACACTGTGATGCCCGTGAGATACTGAGAGGTTTTGTCCATGCACACGGGTGATATAGTCCACATTCATACATGATAAACAGTTTTCTAATTGTTGCGTCAACGCTGGCATAACATTTTCAATTTGGGCCAGTGCTGGCTTAGTTTAAAGAATATATATACACAGGTCTCATTTTTTGCATGAAACAGAAGAGTGTATTTGTTATAAAAATGTCTAGCCTAATCACGCTTTGTGTGATCCCATAGCATTCACAGGGTCGGTGTAGATCCCTTACACCTTTCATTCAAGCCTAAAGTCGCACTTCAATCTGTTAGCTACACATGGAGTGATTTCAAGTAGCCCCAGATGTCATTATATCTCGCGAGTAGCGATCCACTTATACAGTTATAACGCGGTCCCGTTTTTTGGACCCTAACTACCGCGTTATAACGGGATTCTACTGTATAACTGTATGTAGCAATTTAGGCAAGATATTTTCCGGTATATTGAATAACAGGTTACTTAAATTTGTAGATACCCACAATCTCTTAAAAAAAGAACAAATTGGATTTCGTAAAAAAGCAAGATCATCGGATCATATGTTATTATATGCAAGTCAAAACAAGCAAAAATTCTACATTTGTTTTGTAGATTTTGCTAAGGCATTTGATTCTGTTTGGAGAGATTGGCTATTATTTATATTACTTCATTATAACATCAAAGGAAGCTTCTACAATATTTTAAAATCAATGTCTGGAAATGTTAGTTGCTGTGTAAAAACTGTTGATGGGTTCACCGAATTCTTTAACTCAACAGCTGGTGTTAAACAGGGTAAAATTCTCAGCCCTCTTCTGTTTAATTTATTTCTTAATGATATTCCAAATATCTTTGATGACACTTGTGATCCAGCTCTTTTGGGACCAATTAACTTAAATACATTAATGTATGCTGATGACTTACTCTAGTATTAATATCAAAGTTGAAAACCGGACTTCAGTGTTGCCTCGACAAGTTAAATCAGTATTGTAAAAAATGGATATTAAGGGTGAAATCAAATAAAACCAAGATAATAATTTTAAATAAAGCTGGCAGATTGTATAAAGAAAAGTTTACTTATGGTAATGAATTTCTTGGTATTGAATTTTAAATATCTGGCTCATTCCAATTAGCGAAAAAACAACTGAGACTTAAATCAATGAAAACAGTATTCAAATTGAAATAACTTATTCATGGTGAGAATTTACTGCCTAAAGAGGCTATTTCATTATTCAAAAAAATTGATTACAAATTATACTAAATTCTACATCTATGTATAACATGGAGTTCATTTTTGGGACACGCATATCAAATTGCATTATAGACTGGATGTACATTATTTATTTCTGGTCACATGCCAAAAAATACTGTATTGTTGCCATATGTGCAAATGATGCGACTTCCTGAGATAGCTTTTGAAGTGAAATTTGCAATAACAGTAGGCCTAATAAATTGGATCTTGTTACTTTGTTGAAGTTAAAAAAAGTAAAAAGTCAGGATGTGCAAAATTTTAGCTATGTCTTGCAAATGTATATACTGTAGATCTGGAAATTTTCGCGTGTTCAAATTTTTTGCGAATTTCTGATTTCATTTTTTCTTAGTAGCGCTAATATAATAATAATTTTCGCGAGATTCTTGAATTCGCGAATTTGTCCTCCTCGCGAAATTCGCGAAAATTAAAACCTTGCGAATATTACCAGATCTACCATGTCTACAGTATATGACTTTCATGTGACTGGCTGTATCATGTGTATGGGCTGGAGATGTTGTGAGTGTCACCATCATCTTATTAGATAGCGAAATAATTCCTAAGCAATTGCTCTACATTTTGAAAATCAATTTAAATTATATAATCCTACATGTATTATATAAAAGACATTTCATGAAGGTGATGTGGTGTGACTGAAAACAATAAATATATTTTAGAAATAGAAATTTAGTCCCCTATGCTCATTAAGTTCACTTTTTAAAGTGTGATTTGTGGTTTTCAGTCAGAGTAATGTATATCTACAAAATTAATGTGTGTTGAAATCACTCAACTGCTAATGTTAAGTACTAGTAGTAGTAGGTTAAATATTTTTGTCTAAAAATCTCTAATAATCCACTTTTTGTTTCAGAGCTCCTAATCCTATTTAGGAAGCAAACCTTATCCTTTTTTAAGAATTGACCAGTAAAAATTCATCATGGATGCAAAACCAAAAGTGCCAATCATGTCTACTGCGGGTGCCATCCCTGTCAAATCAGACAAGGGTAAGTCTAACTTTAAATCAAGATTTTATTCAAATGTATATGGTGTAGTCAACATAATTATAACCTGTTAGATGTACATAACAATTACTCTGAAACCATTTTATAGCTTTATCCACATATACCTAGTAATAGTATATATTACTTACACAATTTAGTACCAAGGTACCAGTAGTAAGTAATTTAGTGAAAGTCTTATGATTGTGTTATATTCAGGTGGCATCAGCATGGAAAAAGTTAAAGTCAGCAGATATGTTGCCGGGAAAAGGTGAGTGATGATATGCATTGACTATCTAAACAAATTACGGTAATCCTATGCCCTCATCTAAAAAACTTTATCATGTTTATCAGAATGATAGCAAATCTAAAAAATAAACATTGACTAAGCCAAGGTTTTTTTATCCAAATTCCAAGATGAATTGTGTCTCAAATAACTTAGATGTGACTTTGTGAACTTTCTGTGTGTGATTTATGATTATGTTCATCTTCATCCACTACGAGCCGCAAATTGCTGTCACACTTCTCAACTTGTAGTGGAGAAAGATAAATTGAAGTGGGTGGCAAACAAAAAAAGATGTTGTTATTATCAAACAGTTCCATGAAAATTTTCGCTCTAAAACCCCTAGGGTTTAGGAAATTAAGTCATTCTTCAGAGTTGCAAAATGATGCTTTGATGCGTCGTGATGGTTTAAAGGGTAGGCAGCAATAAATGCATATTTGGGCCCCGTGTGCACTAAATACCGGTACCAATGTACAATATCATCCAGCAATTATAGTACATATTTTGAAAAATATTAACCATGATTATAATTTCTTTCCAATAGGCCTGATTATGCACCAGATTCAAGTGATGAAGAAGAAGAGGTTGAATTTGTACCTGGTAAGAAAGAAGTAACGTTACCAGACATCCCGCCCACAGCAGCAGAACAAGATGACAGACGGTTACGAAGATTGCATGAAAGACAGCAGGAGGAAGAAGAAGATGATGATGAAGAAGAAAAGTGAGTATAATAAAAATAGCACCTTATTGATCACAAAAACATATTTTTACACAACTTACTGTCTATTTATTTAAAAAAATTAATGCACATGCTGCACAGCACTATTTTGTGACTGGGTCGATCAATTGTGTCATCATCGACAATCATCTATTGAGAACATCTCTCTGCCCATCAATGTCTTGCTGTCCAGTCAGAAGAAATTTTTGCTTTGTTCTCCTCAAATTTGAACAATTTGATTTTATTTGAATTTATGTCATTTGATCGTTAGAGCTCCGGACTATTTAATATTTTCCTACCCACTTGAGGTTGTGCTTAGCCACAACCTTAAAAACTGTCTTCAGGAAATTCAAATCAAAACATATAGCTTTAGTAGGCCTACTACTTTGAGAGACATTTAACTTGTAACAGTTTGTTGAGTGAGTGCTAATAAAACACATACCGGTATTTATTAATATAGTCTCATCTGTGCTGTAAGGTTAAATTTTTAGCATTTTTTACTAAGATTCTAAAATAATTTAGGCTCTGAGTTAGCTCTTTGAAGATCTACAATTGATTTAACCATTGCAATTTTTGCAACGGCAACTCATTCACCGTCTTCAGAGGCTATGTGATTTTTTAGGCATTAGTAATCTTGAACAAACTATCCTGATAGTCATATTTGGCCAAAGTGAATTAGCTGGTAATATATTTTTATGATACAGGTTTAATGTATATGTATGTATGAATATTTTTTTGTTAAAAGATTATGTATTTTAATTATGTCTAATATTATGTGTATTATAGATATTACTAAAGAGTGATCACATTTATATCACAGGACTCATACTTTTTGAATTAATGTGTTATTTCATGTGGTATCCCTTATTTCATCATTACTGTAGACAGACCTATTTGTGTAGTCTATATCCTTGTCATATACTGAAGGTCTCAATAGTCACTGACGTAATATTTATATAAGACCCAATAATAAATTGAGTAAAGTTACAACATTGAGAGATGGTCATTATATCATCAGCTGTCTATACAGGTTGAAGGTCTAATTTATAGCATGGAATTTGATTTGAAAATTATCAATTTGCGAATTTCTTATTTTACTCCCATCCAATATTTAGCATTGATGTATAAATATTTTGCTAATCAAATTATAAATTGAAGAGCGAACAGGCTGAATTCGACACATCAAGCATATCGATAGTGAAGAGGCAAAGTGATCAATATCCTTAGTTAAATTAGTTATTGTCATTCCATGAAAGCATCACTTGTGGCAGTTGTATAAAAAAATGCCTCTGCTACATTTAAGATATGCTCGTCGACGAAGAGCACATGAACCAGAGGTGCTGGCTACCACCATGTCATCAGATGAAGAGAATGATGACATAGAAATGGAAGATGGAAGAATGCGGGATATGCGAGCTAGAGATCGTGAAGTAGAGATGGAAGAAAGCAGCGAGGAAGAAGAATTGGATGAAGAAGTCTGTGATTAAGCATTTATTAGAACTTTATTTAGTGTATTTTAGAATATAAGGTCACTTGGATATTCCATAATTTCCTGAACAAGTGAAAATTTAGATTTTTAGTTCTCATAGTAGGATCTACTTAGATTTATTAGAAATGGTTATGGATGATATTAATAGACTAATACCATCATTTTTTTATTTCCACAGGAAATTGAGGAACGTCGTGTTAGATTGAGGCAGCGTGCAGTCAATTTACGCCCTAAAGAGGTGATTATTTTCATTTACACTTCACTTGTCTTTGATTCTACATTCATTGATAATGGCATGCAAAATAAGGCTGTAAGAAAAATACACAACTTAAGAGCTATAGATTGTTTAATTATTTATGCATAATCTACTGTGAGTTTTGTTGATTGTATTTAATTATTCGTATATTATTTTGGAGAATAAAGGTGGTAATTTATCAAAATAGGTAACAATAATTATATGCAATGCTTTAGAAGAGGTATGGCTCTATTGTCATGGAGTAAACCTAGCCATATATGCTGAAAAAGGGATACACCTGTACCCCCTCCTATGTCAATTTAATTTTAAAAATGCCCAGAAATACCTGTCAAATGTGTAAACAATGCTAAATGGTGAACAATCAGTACATTATGTGTGTGAAGGTGTAGGTTCAGTAGACAAGCATTATCACACCTTCGGAGATTATCAATCAGTATGACCATATCAAGTGTCATTTGAAGAATTAAAATCTTTGCATTTGATAGTTTTGATATTTATTTTTGTTTATTTATATTCCATCATCTATTAGGATGTTCTGGAAGTGGGGGAAGAAAAAGAAGAAGGTAGCGAACAGGAAGAAGAGTCCTCCGAGGATGAGGAATATACAGATTCTGAGGAGGAAGATATGGGGCCTCGTTTAAAACCTGTATTTGTTAGAAAGTGTGTATTTGTAATTTTAGTGCTGATACATTTTTCAATGGGGTTTTCTATCACTTTCAGGGGTGGAGCTATGTGTATTTTTTATGGACAAAATGACTAGTAAACCATAATTTTTACTGATCCCCAAAGCTATTTACTAGTCCTGTCTTAGAAAACTGGCCCCATTGCTAACACTAAATCACCATATAAATTTTAATCAAGCAGAAAACATTTATAATCATCTAAGCACTATCAAAGCCAATCAGAGCTATCCCCTGCTCACTCAGCTATAGTAACATGTGAGTGCACATGGAAGAACAATCACTTGGCTGTTCTGCTTGCTACACATGTACCTCAGTCCTTCAGTTGATGATCGTGAAGTGTTTACTAGACAGACAAACCAGTGGATTCATGACTGTAATAGTCTCTAGCCCTCTTTACTAGTAAAACCCTGATCAAATGTCAGTATAAAGAGTAGGCCTACTGTCTGAGGTGTAACATTGTGATTAGATTTCAGTATTAAAAAATGAAACGTTTCAGTATAAAGAAAAATACCAGCCAATACAGTACATTAGTGCTGTCTCAATGTCAGAACAGCATGAGAGACACTAGCCCAACATTGAAGAACCATTGAACAACTATTGGACATTCGATATTGTTTTTTTTGATGAATGTAAAAAAATAAGATTAGTAGACTAGAACATATCAGGAAAGTCGTAATGAACTATATGTATAAAGCTAAATTGTTCATGTTGATGTTATAACTTTTAATTATAATCTCCCCAATGTTTGTTTGGAATTGTATTGATCTTTTTATTGATGATACATATTTGATTTGTTCATGAGATAAAAAATAATCTACAAATATTACTGTGTTCACTTTCTCTTCAGAAAAGATAGAGTAACAATTCAAGAAAAAGAAAGGGAAGAAATTAAACTGAAAGAGCAAGAGTTAGATGCTAAGAAAATGGCAGAGGAACGAAGGCGGCAGACACTCAAGGTTTCTTTTTAAAAACTAGGAATATTCTTCAAACAAAAACTATTTTTAATTGTTGTTTGCAACGTTTGTCATTATTATCTCCTGTCAACATAATGTTGGCCAGGTATTTTGACATGGGCATATCATTTGTATCCCCTGCCCACTTTCTTCTAATAGATTGTGGCGATTATTGACTTTAATTGATGGCGGATGATAAGTTCCGTTTCCAGACGATATTTTGGAAAGCCTTTTCTGGATTGTTTTTATATTGCACACACACATGCCTTAGGGGGTGTAGATGTTCCTTTTGGGGGTTGTGACCTTTGACCTAATTTTTGACCTTAGATTTTGAGGCCATTATTGTCTTTAATTATTGGTGACGGGTATCGTTAGCGTCAGTGCTCTTGTTTGTTGTTTCATCATCATGAAAATGACTTGATTGATTGTTAATTGATTTGGGTGAATAAATGACCTATGACCTTTACTGTACTTAGGTGTACCTTTGATGATGCACTGTTTGGTGTTTTTAATTTTTCTATCTTATAAACTAGTTGATTGATTGTTACAAAATTGGTACAAATGATCCACAATGCTTTCTAGTTCTAGATGTGCTATTACTACATTTGATCTGGCCTAGTTTTTCAGTTCCTCCGCCTGGAGATGTTATTAGTGACAATTTTTGTGTTATTTTATACCTTTCTTCTAAATAGATTGTGGAAACTGAATTGAAGAAAGAACTGGAAAATGCCAAAACAGTTGAGGATGAATGTGATGCTCTTAAGAGTGATGAAGACAATGATGAGGAAGAATATGAGGCATGGAAAGTGAGAGAGCTAAAGAGAATGAAACGCGATAGAGAGGAACGAGAAGCGTAAGATTTTAAAGTACATTAACTAAAATATATTAGGACTGGTATATGTCAATTGAACAATACTTTTACCAAAGCTTTTGCATATACATTGTACATGATAATCATTCCTTACTTTTTTCACATCCGAAATTTAGAATTTGAGTGACCCTTTGTGATGACCTTTTGTGATGAGCATTTTCATTTTGAATTTATTGTATTTTGTTGAAAAGTACATGTATGATCACTCCAAAGCACCAACGTTTGGGTCTTTATGTAGTAGATGTAGTCTTCAAATATAGATACAGCATCTGTATCACAAAGCTCAAAATGTGTACTGTAGAACAAAGTGTTTGCCTATCACTATTGTATGGGACGCCGGATTGAGTTTTATTTTCTATAGTTTATTTATATATATAACCCATTAATTATGATCGAAAAAGAATGTATTAATATTCACATAGGTGATGAGAGAAAGATTAGAAAGTAAATTATTAGTATTAGAAAGTAACTTTCTTGTGACCTCTTGGAAAAAATCTATTATTTATATTAGGTAATGGAGAATAATGTTCACTTTGATGTTCCATACTGCTGTCAGTATATCTATGTCCCGATTTATGTCTGGCTCTTGACAATCATGTGCGTGATTATTTGCCCTGCGCATTGTGGGATTCATATATTTAAAAAAAGTATAAACAGAGTGTTAACTATAATTTGTTTGCGCTTTGTCCACACTTATGTATTATAAATAATAATTTAAAATATAAACAAATTTTGTACAGCTGTTTGCAGACTGGAAATGTGATCACTAGACTTTCCTACCTCAAATAAAATCACTTCTCAATACAGTGTATATCATATCAGCTTAAAGGCTAATTTAATAAAAATACAGTATTTTTGTAAAAGCTGAAATAGTTATAATCCTTCCAATTTTTATCAGCAATCGATGAGTATTAAATCTTGTCTTTCTTTTAGGGTAATTTGCATTACCTATAATTTATTATTGTTTTTATTGAACCTTAAACAAACAGAATAGAAAAGGAGAGAATTGAAGGAGAAAGACTACACAATATGACAGAAGAGGAAAGGAGACAAGAGCAAAAAGTGGCACCAAAGGTCGTTACCAATAAATCTGAGAAAGGGAAATACAAGTTT
The DNA here is from genome assembly GCA_964017125.1 of Flabesymbios commensalis. NCBI lineage: Eukaryota > Metazoa > Annelida > Polychaeta > Terebellida > Flabelligeridae > Flabesymbios > Flabesymbios commensalis. Next base: position 28,058,776 of record OZ024914.1, read on the forward strand.
CTTCAAAAGTATTATCACAGAGGAGCATTTTTTATGGTTAGTTTTTCATTTAAATTTAAGTGCCTTAATGTTCCTCCATTTATTGTTATGTTTATTCATGGTCATTTCATTATTTCATTACTGTGATGAGCAAGATACAATGCTTGCTTGAAAGGAGAACATAAACTTCATAGTTGAGATGAAATATGATGTCAAACTGTCTGTTTTTGCCGACTAATTTTATAGAACAGAATATGTTATTCATGGTTCCGAGATTCAATATGAGGTGGTTAAATTTACTCACTTTGGAAGTAGGAACAAAACGATCTTGACGTCACAATCGTCTCGCTCCTAGTTTCAAAGTGAGTAAAATTTAACCCCTTTCATAATTATGTAGAACCAATATTTTTTGAAAAATATTACTCAGGTAAGCAAAATGGAGATTTCTGACATCATTTGTTGCATGTGCTGACACAATAACCAATGTGCCAGCATTTGAAGAGATAAACAGTATTTTTTTAAGAATGGATCAGTAGATCTGAAACATATTTTAACTTTGACTTGGTACACTTTCAATTAGATCTGGTGTAGCTGTTGTCTATGTTATATACATAATTAGCAAAATAAAGAGTAACTTCACTATCTATTTAAAAACGAATACAATACATTTATTAACAGGTAATAAATTAAACATAGATTAAAATCCCAGAGGACTGAAGTGGTCTTTTTGTATTTACATTAGGACTTGTGTACTGAGGTAACCTTATTTCTAAAGTAGAAATATGTCATATATTTGTGACACTGTATAATACACTGTCATACAAATTTCATAAATCAAAGTAATTTTCAGTTAATTAAAATCGTGAGACACACTTTGCAAGTTCAGCACTTAAACGGTGAAAGCATCCAGATTCAATTATTAGTACAAATACTTGCATTAATACATCGGATACGGGTCAACTCAGACCCTAACCAACTCTGACCCTGCTACAAATGGTGTCCGAGTTGGTCTACTGCAGTGTCCGTCCTGGTGATGGTAAAATAGTGTCCGACTTGGCATGGGGTCCGACACACCTAGAACAAAATTCCTGCCCAACGAGCACAGTGGTTGGTTGCAAATTTTTGCATGGAACCCTTTAGTTTATATCATATGATATAATTATAACCAATATGGCATTCAATATAATTATCACCCAAAGAATTGTTGTATACTTCTCTGGTGTTAGGCCCTATATTAATCTACTCAACACCTTCAACATGAAAGAATGTCTTGACATCACTGTTATTGCATCAATGTAGCCGATATATCTACTCCTCCAATTCCATTGTTTGATTCTACCAAAGTGCTATCAACAGGTGTCATCTTTATGACGTGTGAGTGTTAATTATGCTTGATGAACTCTCAGTTGACTAATTGCATTTAGAAGATCTCCTGACCCTTAATGCCTATCACAGGTGATTTGAAGTTGTGTTTCGCTGACGCGATCCTCAACTTCAAATGAGTGAAAATTCACATAAAAATTTATTATGAAATATTCTGTTGAAATGATCTGCTAGTATTGTATCTGTGTTTGACTTTATTTATGAGTTTGTGTACAAGTTGGTTATATGACTAGTAATAGGCCTATACATAGAGCCTATGAGCAGTGTCCAAGTTGGTTATATTATCATGGGGTCCTGAGTTGGTAGTGTCCAAGTTGGTGTAGGGTCCGAGTTGGTATAAAGTCCGACTTGTACGGATACCAATACCAATTTATGCAAAGGCACAATCAAGCACAATGAAACTTTAGTCTGATATGATGAAGGGTGAGACATGTATTACTAATTGTCATTGCTCTTTATCTTACTAATTTAGACAGGATATAGGATTCATTTGTATTGCATAAAAAAATCTGTAATAATCTATTTTTTCTAGGATCAAGAGGAAGATATTTATAGTAGAGATTTTTCTTCTGCTACTCTGGATGACCACTTTGACAAAACTGTATTACCAAAAGTTATGCAGGTAAACATCTGTTCACTTATTATTGTACCAGATTATTTATTTATGTGTTATTAATATGTGTTAATAATTACGTTTTTTCTTTATTTTTCTTCACCCTAAATGCCCTTTGGAACTATAGTGTGGCTTTAAAATAATTCCTTAATGTTGAACTTGTGTTTTAGGTAAAAAACTTCGGACGATCTGGACGTACAAAATATACTCATTTGGTTGACCAAGACACAACACAGTTTGATTCACCATGGGCATCGGACACAACAATGAATTTGAAATTTAGTGCAGCAAAAAGTGGAGGCATGAAGCAAGTGTTTGAACGTCCTTCCCTAAAGAAAAGAAAATAACAAATAAATACTGTATTTCTGTATCTTTGCAAGTTTATACAACCATTATATCACTGGAAAACGAATGTTATGGATCTCAATGTGATATATACATTTTCACTTACAATAAAATACATTCTTATCTTTATTGAGGATATGGTATTGTCAGTAACAGTCATGGCATTCAATATTTTATGTGAAACAAAACTTGCCATGATTTCGTTGCTGAGTAGACATGTACTAATTGACAGTCATGCTACATGTACTCAATGTAAACCGTATAGGCCTCATTTCATCATTATTGAGCAGATAATATTGTGAAAAACAGTCTTGGCATTTTTCCTTCTACATGAAATACAGCCTGAGGGTTTGCTATTGTCAATGACAGTCATGGTGTTCAGTCTGTCACATGATTATTCAGACTGAATGACAATTGTCTCCACTGGAAAGATGTTACAAGGGCTTAGGCTTGCCTACCACATGTATTTCAATACTTCAACCTTATATAGATTAACATGTATATCAATCCCTACATCAAGTGGAGACAAGTACAAGTATGAATGAGTATCATCGGTATTATTTTCAGTGAAAACTGTTTTATCACTGACATCATTAACATGATTAAGTAGGATTTTTACACTATTGTAAACTGGCAGACGTCACTGCCAGTTTTGTAAAAAAAGTATGCATGTGTAAATAGATGTATATATTGTGGCAAATACTATTTTCCAAATAGTAATGTAAATATTAAATTGAGAACTGTATTTTGTGTGTTTTATTCTGATTGATTGCATTTTCAAAATTTTACTGCATTCTCGAACTATTGTTTTTAACAACTCCTTTACATATTATTAATATATTACCCATTACGTTTTAACATAACTGGTTCTTAAGTGCTACTAAGAAAATGTGTGTTTGACGAACATCTAGTCAGATTTGTATCATATCTCAACTTATTGCAAAATATGATCCAAGTAAAGGGTGATTATACTAATTTTTTCTGGGAGTATGTGGTCCGCGTTGGCCCACATGGGTAGTGTGTCGCAACATTAATTTCTACCGAATAAATCATTTTTCTAACATGCCCAACTGTCTGAAAAATACCAATAGAGGCTTAACAACATTGTGTAAACAGATCAATATTGGTGGCTTTAAACTTTGACGGTCTGGGAATAGGTCGAGGCTCATTTTTCAAATGTTTTACAAATTTACAAAAATAGGTGAATTTGTTAACAAAAAAAAAATCAATTATTGTGAAATTGTGAAATGCACAATAGTCTTTAAAAAATAGGTCAATATAATGTCACTTTGAGCAAACATCAGACCTACTTATTAACCCTTTCAGCTCGTATGTATACTACGTCTGCAGACGTCAAATTCTGATGTATAAATACGCTCCCTGTGCTAGAAGAAATAAAATATTTATAACGGCCATAGACCCATAACATCGGTATTCAAATGAAGCGGACAAAGCTTATGATTTATGATGATTTAAAATGGAAAAATCCTTGACTCTCCATGGTTTGTACAAAAATATTTCAGTGCTGTAAGGGTGAAGCAGCTCTCTCTGGAGGTCCACCATTGCCACAGTTATTTGTTTTCTAAATTCCTGTTTTTTTAGCTCATCCGGCCTAAGGCCAGATGATCTTTTGTCATAGGGCCACTATGTTTTTTTTCGTGCATTAGATTTAGGCAGCGCATTACTAAAATATAACATGTGTTTTTTTTCTGCCCAGCGCGCGCATTGAATTGTTGCCGGTTTCCGAAAAAACAGGTAATTTCGGGAGATAGAAAAAAAAATCGTAAAAAAAGAAGTTTATTTCAGGGGATAAAATAACATTTTTTCAGCTCCCGCCGTCACCGTAGGTGCGACGGAGGGGGCTATGGATTTTGCCTCCGTTTTTTTCTTTCGTCTATGACTTTGTAAGAAAATAAGCTAGGATAACAATTTTTGGTATGTGGTTTACTTCCAGGTGGATAATGGACAGGTTAAAATATTTTGAATCGTTATTCAATACGCAAGGTCGCAGAGGAGAAAATGATGATGTTTCGGCGTTGGGCCGTCTGTGAACATTTCGTTTCCGGAGCATATCTCTGAAAGTAATTGTCGGATTGTCTTCAAATTTTACACACAACACCTCTAGGGGGTCTAGTTGTGCTAGTTGGGGTATACAAACTTTGACCTACTTTTAGTTCAGAACTATGACCTACTTAGACGTTTTGACGCACACTTTATTTCCGGAGCAGATCTCGAAAAGTACTGGGCCGATTACAGTCATATTGCACATACATGTTCTCTAAGGTACCTAGTTGTGCCGTTTCAGGTTTTTGGACCTTGACCTTGAAGTTGACCAAGCACTTTGAGCTAATTTATGACATCGGTAAATCCAACTGAAATATTTTGCGGAATATCATGAAAACCGCTCAAGAAAGCTACACCATTACTATAAAACAAATTGTAAGGTTTCAGGAGAGGATGCATCTTGAAAAATTGCAAGTCGATAAAATTCAAAATGGCCGCCTATCAGCCATTAATTACCTCGACAGGCCTGATATTGAGGAATATCACGAAAACCGCCCAGGATAGCTACACCATTACTATAAAACAAATTGTAAGGTTTCAGGAGAGGATGCATTTTGAAAAAATTCAACTCGATCAAATTCAAAATGGCCGCCTATCGGCCATTATTCACCTTGACAGGCCTGATATTGGGTAAACCGTGCTGGATAGCTGAACCATTACTATAAAACAACTTGAGATTTCAGAAGAGGATGTATCTTGAAAATAATCGACTTGATCAAATTCAAAATGGCCGCTTATCGGCCATTATTCACTTTCACATGGCTGATATTTGGTAAACCTTGCTAGATGGCTAGACCACTACTATAAAATAAAATATGAGTTCTCGGGGGAGGATGCACCCTAAAATTTTTTAACGCTATCAAATTCAAAATGGCCGACAATAGCCATTATTTACCTCGATAGGCCTGATATCAGGTAAACCGTGCTAGATAGCTAGACCATTACTATAAAACAAAATGTGACGTTTCCGGAGAGGATGCCTTTTAAAAACTTTTGACTCAATCGAATTCAAAATGGCCGCCTATCGGCCACTATTTACTTTCACATTGCCGATATTTGGTAAACCGTGTTAGATAGCTAGTTTTTGCTTGTTTTTTCCGTCCCCTCATTAACTTTTTTCAAATAAATCAAAAGTTTTTTATTTCGTCGCCCTCATTAACTTTTCTAGAAATATGTCCAATTATCTTTTTTATTTTGTCGACTTCATCAACTTCTCCAAAAATAGGTTCAATGTTTTTTTTACCGCCCTCCCTTATTAGATTCTGGATTTTCTCTGATCTGAAACAGATAAATTAAACATAGTGGCCTAATGCGTTGTCTTTCCATCCATCTGTCTGTACCTCAACAATTTGCGAAACTGCTATTTATCCTAGAGTCTTGAGATTTCATTCAAACTTGTACACAATGTTCACCAGGTAGGGGTGTATATTGGGTGTGCTCCAGGTGTCAGATTTCATGGTCGTTTCAAGTGACACTTTGCGCCAAACGCTTTTTTTAAGCAATATGCAGAGTTTACCTAAAATTCATTTACAGTGCTCCTATGGACCTAGTCAATACAGGCTGTTCTTCAGGTTATGGCTACAGGATTGCTAAATGCAGAAAATGTTCTTTCTCCTTGAGTCTTGAGTGGATTTTATTCAAACCTGTACGCAATGTTCACCAGGTAGGGGTGTATATAGGGTGTTTCCAAGTTATACTTCGCACCAAACGTTATTTATGTCAATCAGGTAAATAATTTTGTGAGTCAAGTCATGAGATGTGCGTCATTTCTGACAGAGGGGAGATTCGATACTGTAAACACAACTACATCCGAGGGAAGTAACCTTCCCGAAATTTTCAGCCTGGGATTAATACCCATATGTATATCTAACAAGAGGACTGAAGTCCTATATCATCCCCCGCCATAAATTAGGTTAGAGTTTTTTGTGGTCACAAATATATTTAAAAAGTCGACTTGTGGTGGCCATTTTAAATTGCAGTAAAATCACCTGCACATTATTTCTGAGATTAATTTTGTGTTTTTGCGCCCACAAAATTTTATGAACTGCGGCCATTTTGAATTTCCATAAAACCTTAAAAAAATCACATGCACATCTCCATATCGTGGGGAATGTGATTGTAAAATTTAAATCATTTACAAATTGAAGTTTTTGCGACCTCAAAACAATTGAAATTGATCCGTGGCGGCCATTTTTAATTTCAGCAAAACCTTAAAAAATCACCTGCACATCTCCATGTTGTGGGGAATGTGATATTAAAAAATATTTGAATAATTTCTGACGTCAAGTTTTAAAAAAAATTGCGCCTACAAACAATTTTGGAGTTGACTTCTGGTGGCCATTTCAAATTTTGGTAGCATCTTTGAGAAATAGCTACCAATTGATGGCAGGAACCCTCAGCCGTAGGCTCTGTCCATCAATATCAAGAAATAATGAGCAGAAAATGACCCCCACTACCACCATGTCGATTTTTTTAAATGGCTGCGGCAGCCATTTTGTTTTTAATGGATTCATCCCAAAAGTTAATCAGATCATCAGAAATACCTGGAGAACAACAATACCAAATTTGAATGCAATTGAACTAACGGTTCATAAGTTATCGTGCCCACAAACATTTTAGTCTGCCATATTTTTTTAAATTGCGCGGCAGCCATTTTGTTTTCAATGGATTTATTCCAAAAGTTAATCAGATCATCAGAAATACCTAGAGAAAAGCCACACCAAATTTGAACGCAATCCAACCAACGGTTCATAAGTTATCGTGCCAACAAGCTTTTTAGGCGGCCGTCTTTTTTTAAATGGCTGCGGCAGTCATTTTGTTTTAAATGGATTCATCCCAAAAGTTAATCAGATCATCAGAAATACCTAGAAAACAACCATACCAAATTTGAATGCAATCCAAGCAATGATTCATAAGTTATCGTGCCGACAAGCTTTTTAGGCGGCCATCTTGGAAAATGGCCGCTTATGGCTTGATGCCAAAATAATATATAGGATGAATTGCCCAGGCACATAGGTTATGTCTATAAAAAATAAACAAAATTCACTAGTTAACTTTTTAGTAAGAGCTGAATTTCTGACTGCCCACCCGCCTCTGGTGATCATTATACCCCACAGCCTTAATGGCTGAGAGGTAAAAATCACTTGCAAATCTACATGTTGCTAGGAATGTGATGTTATAATTTAAAAGAAAAATGACCAGAATATTTTTTTGAGTTTTTGCGCCCACCAAAAAATTGAAGTTGGTCCGTGGCGGCCATTTTGAATTTCAAAAAAAACTTGAAAATGTCACCTGCACATATCCATCTGGTGGGGGATGTGATAATAGAATTTGAATAATTTTTGCGCTCACAAATTTTTTGGAGTTGACCTCTGGCGGCCATTTTTGTAGCATCTCTAAAAAATCACTTGCACCTCCTCATGTTGCTAGGAATGTCATGTTAAAATTAAAAAAAAATAATCAGTAGTTTTTGCGCCCACAAGAAAACGTGACGCCAGCCGCCGTACAGAGTCCTGGTGCGAGGCGGGGGATAAAAATAGTAACTGATTATTTGCATTCAGCACTGATGCCTACGCCGCGTAGTGTAGCTCAGGGAGTGCTTCAGGTGGGGCACCTGTCGCGGTTATGGCCACAGGGTTGCCAGACGAATTGTCACGGAAAAGCTATTTCTCCTCGAGGAGATAGGCATATGTTCAGCAATGATTTGATTCTGCATAGGTAGGCCTAACAGCTAGGATCCTTAAGGCTAGGCCCTAACCCATGACAAGAATCCAAAAAAGGGTTTGCAATTTTGAGGGTCAGTTACTTTATTCTAATACAACCAATTCGTGCTGTAACGATCCGTGATGTAACGAGGTTCGCCTGTGTCTCGAAACCTAGCATGGTAGCTAGCTAGAGCATTACATAAATAAGCAAATGCTTGTTGTTATAAATAAAGATATTACGCATATTAAAGTCAATAATGGCCACAAGTATGCCATTTTGAATTGTATCCCCTCTGACCGCACATTTTGTTCTATATAGTATTTGGCACTATTTTTCAGATTTTACACACATTCAAAAAATAATTGCCGATAGTCAGCCGTCGCCGCGACCTACGGTTTTTTTTGCCCGTTTTCAAACTCATCCGAGCTATTGGTGAAATAGATATACTAGTGGTAGAAATTTTTGTGCGATACATCTAATTGTTGAGTGAAAATTAAGGTTATAGAGGTCATAGAATTCGAAAGGTCAAATATGAACTCGGCAGTGTAGTTTAATGTGCATTCCAGAAACACGAAAGCAGTTATAGTGATAACGTGGATGACGACAATAGGCATCTGTCAAAATTTGGCTGAGGCCTAAAAACGTTTAGAAATTGTCATGAGGTATAGGATAGGTAAAACTGCAGGTTTCTTTCAGCAAAATAGAAGGCTAATTATGGTAGCTACTTCCAGACTATTATTCTCATGGTTACCTAGGCCTATTTAGTGGCGTGTCCAAGGCTCAGACGTTGGCCATCACATAAACACCATAGAAAGGGAGTCCATATTAAAATTTATAAGTTAAAGGTATAGTCAACTGGCAAAATTCCCCCAGAATGCAATAGTTTATATATACTTGAGCAGTTGAGCGACATCTATGAATAACAATTCCATCGCATCTCAAAGCCCTTAGTCCTTGGCCTAACATTAAAACAGTGTCTCGTTGGAGTAGTATCCAGTCTTGTAATCAGGTTACTTCACCAACCACACTGTACTGTATGCTAATAACTCTTAAGTATAACGTTACTGGTATGTATGCCCGATTAGCATGATAATATTGCACTGTTTTAGTATCGTCTGTCCGCTTCAATCTAAGCATCTGTGAACGAGCGTGTATGCCAGCAGCCTTGTGTACCTACCCATGGCGGACGTCCTGAGAAGGTACTATATATATATGAGCTTAAAATCCCTTGTACTGCTCACCCTGATTTAGTGCCTTTCAAAACAGCTCTCTCACGTAAAATTAAAAAATAGGTCAAACTATTTCACGCTTTAAACTATTACACTAACCACTCGGTCCTTGTTTTGGGGATTTTGTTCCTCTGGATGGTAGGATACTTTTTTTCTTTTTTTATTACTGTAATGTTTTTCGAAAGGTTTTGGGGATATTTCAAATTAGGGGATGATAAGATATGAAGATAAATCACTCAAAATGATTCGCAGCAAGTGCTCCAGTAGTAGGAGGGAGGGGGTGGTGTATCCTAACAAGTGCAATTTTTGGACAGAAACAATTCGCTGCAAATTAATAGCGGCAGGTCTAAATTGATTTTTGTTTGCATACTTTTTCATTCTCTTAATTGATGAGAGCTCATTTAAAAGACATACTAAAAACATGAGTGATGTACAAAAGAGGATATAATTATGATGGTAGGATGACTGGGTAGAGATGGTTATTAAAACAATCACTAGATCAGCTGAGAAGGAGGAATATTCACCACCAAATAGTCCCTCAGTGTAGTAATGGTTGAGGGGGGATCTCATTCAATCCAAGGTTTGACCCTGGTTTGACCTAACTAACTACTATTATGTGCACATCACTGATGCGAGATCTGAAATAGCACCGCTGCTGACGCTAGCTAGCTACCTTCCTATATCTTACCGGAATTTCAGATTAAAATACCTTGCTACCGCCCATAAAGGATTATAGCCCGGCTCGAAGAGGCTGAATAATATCTTGTATGGTTGTTGTGGACTGCTGACTCCGTACAATGCATACATCCCTCCATCATTCTTTATTAAGTAACTTACTCTTCAGACAGTTTGTTACAACCAATCAAAAGCCGGATATTAAAATTACACCTAGTTGCGTAAGGCTACATGGCTAATTTAAATTTTAATAAATTGTGGGGTACCTAGGCCTACTCCGGAACAAAACATAAGGATAACATAAGATAATATTATTTGATTTCTCATACATTTCATAGATTAACATAAATAAAAGCATACTCAGCTTAGATCTCGACAGTAAACATTTACACATGTTCAACACAAACAAGATATAATACAATCATTTTACATGAACTCTTCAAAAATAAAATACCTCTAAAGTTGTATTTATTGGTCCTGTCGTACAAAGTGCTTGCTCAGATTAATATAAATCATAATTAATTCTAGACTATTACCACATTAGTTCAAAGATAAATATTCCCTTCAACGATTATCAGTTGGCGTCCCATGGATATGGATTATTACATATTACTGCATTTTATGCATAATTAACTAATTGAACAATATTGCACAAATAATATTAATAACAAGTGTATATAATAACATTTAACATACAGCTGTCACAATACTTTTTTATAAATCAGCTGTAACTAGTTATCATCCTAATATATCCAATGTACATCATACTATAGTATTAATGCCATATGTTATAGACTCCTCATATTATATAAGCTGTTTGTACTTCTTGACAGGTTGGTTAGGGATCAGGCCTATTTAACACACCACAAAGACTACACCATTCAAACACTAATAACATAATTAAAATCATTGAAACTTATAAACATATTACATCGCTATGTAAATTAAACCATAATGAATCTCAACAACAACAAAAAAAACTAAATTATTTGTCTGACTCTTTCTAGCTCCTTTCATACCAGTTTTAACATAGACATTCGATCATATTGCGTGGATGTAAATTACAAAATCATGTTTATCACAATATAGGTCACTTTGTACATCAGACAACTACATGATACCTTTGATGAAAGTATTAATGATTTTGATTGTTTTCCGTTTCTACTAAAAGGCGATAATAAATTATATAGAACATATAACACATATATAGACTTTCCAACAGTAGGATATAGAAAAAAAAATCATTCAGTTAACGTAACAAGCACACATAGGCTGTTGTTTTTAATATTTCCTTCAGTACTCCTAATGTTGTTATTACACCGAATTTACGTGTCCCTTATTCTAAACCACATGTACATACATATGTTTGAATTAATAGGTTTCCAGCTGTAAATAATGCTTACATCGTATGAGCTCGAATTGCTTACGCGCAATTTCAAGTGTGTAGAATTTATGTATTAAAAAAATATGGTTTCTATAAAATATATAGCAGACTGAGCCACATTTTGTAAATAACTTATGTTTAATTACATTTATTTTATAATTTTTCTATCTCCGTACAATACGTTCACCATTAGTTAGCAGTATATTATATCATATGTATGTGCAAATACTTCCCTAAAACGTCGAGTATAGCTTTGCAATGGTTCCATATCACAACTTCTCTAACGCCATTAATCTAATAGAAAACAAATTCTGAGCTGGATGCCACTAAATACAAATCTATATTTCTCATGTAGAAAAATCTGATCCCTCTGGAAGACACACAGTAGTTTTGTATACTCTGTAGTAGTCTATAGCTTACTGACGTCCAGCTTCTTCTTCAGATTCTCTGCGATCTTATCAATGAAATCAAAGGTTGTCAAGTAGTCCTCACGCTTAACACTGCAATGTAACAAGACAGAGAAATGTATTTACGTTTCCATTTTACATGATAATATTTCTAGTTTTACATGATAATATCTCCAGTTTGTCACACTGGTGGCGTTATCAGGTACCCCTAATTATTTATAGATCTCGATCAGAACATGACATCTTTCGAAAAGGTTGGACATTGTTTATTTAGTTGTCTATTTTACGACGTGTGAGGGACGTAAGAATACATTTTTTAAGTTAATGATAATATTTTAAAGAATGATCGGACCAAACGCTGGGTAATGTTATTACACCCATTGCAGATATTGCTCATTTAACAGAGTGTATCAATGTCAAAAGATTTAAGCAACCTGTTTTAGTCTCAGAATAATTTCGAATAAAATACGATTTATTCTAATTATTAGGGTCATAAAGTGATTTTAATTGTTGTATCTAAATATCAGTCTTGTTATATCTAAATAACTGTCTTAGGACTTACTCATAACAAGGGGAGGTTAGGACACACATACAACCGCTCTTGCCACGCCCCTTACGGGCAGTAGGTACATACAAAACAAATACGTAGCAGTCTACTGGTGCATTCCGTAATTTGGTGAACAGAATAAATAAAAATATTTTATAGGAATAATTATTATTACTCACTTTGGAATTCCCTTAATACAGCCTGCCAAGTCTTTTGTCATGTATCCGGCCTCGATAGTTTCGATGCATACCTCCTCCAAGCCTTCTGCATAGGTCGTCAGCTCTGTATTGTCATCTAATTTCGCTCTGTGTAAAAGGCCACGTGTCCAGGCAAAGATAGATGCTGAATCAATAAATAATACAAATTAACATTATTACACACCAGGATCATTGGAGTGGGCATAAAGGTAGGTCGGGCATACAGGTTGAAGAAAATTCAGAAATTTGGTGGCTAATAGAATGTCAACAGTCATCAATTGTTAACTTCGTCATATGGGGTTTGATCTACCTGTCACAGAAGGATTAATTTATTGTACCGTAGGGCTAATAGTAGCACCTGCAAATGGCTCGATAATTTAGAATAATCACTGTTATAACTAGACTCCAGTTATTGTTTGTTTTGAATGGAAGGTACGAGTAATGCTAAACTAAATGCCAATTCTGTAAATTTAATCGTTTAGTAGACCCATAAGGATTTGATTTTTTGCTCTGATTTCACCAACTAAACTTTTAACCAATGAAAATGCATCATGTTGAGATATTTGAAACATGACTCGCAACATAGATTAATTCACTCAAATCCCTCGCTTTTAATCTTGTAAAAACAGTAATGACTATTCTAGTAGTGAATGTTAAACTTCAGCGTATAATATATATCACATACATTTCTCACAAACTTACCAATGGAATTGGTGGAAGTTTCTTTTCCCTGTTGGTGAAAGCGGTAATGTCTCGTTACAGTTCCGTGGGCTGCCTCAGCTTCCACAGTTTTACCGTCAGGACAGATTAACACGCTGGTCATCATTCCTAATGAACCGTAGCCTAAACATACAAACATTAAAAACCTGAACACACTCAGATTGTCAAAACGATGAATTCTATTGTTTCTCAACGAAGTATACCACATTTTATTAAAAATAATCGTGGTCAAATAACTTCATTTAATATTATTTTATTTACACCAGTTTCAATGTGGAATAATATTTCAATGAGGATAACTAAGCCCACTTGGGAAAGTAATATTAGACCAATTAAATCACAGTTCTAGTAACAACAATTCAGCATAAAAAGTTGAATCTTTGGAGACGTCTCGATTCATTCATCAATGACATCTGCGTTGCCACTCCTTGGCATGCGGCTGGGCCTACAAAGAGGCAAATTCCTAATGATAGCTCTGTGTTTAGCAAATTTAAACAACCCACCTACTTTAAACCTTGAAAAAATACTGACTATACACCACCTACATATACTAGTCACGTATTCGTTGTGACACACACCAGTCATGTATTCGTTCAGACATAGTATTAATAAATGGTATAAGGTAAAGCAGCAACAATATATATTGGTTATTGATAATTACTACATAGTACCTTGAGCAACGGAATCTGATTGCACGTCGCCGTCGTAGTTTTTGCACGCCCACACAAAACCACCTTCAGATTTCATGGCTTGCGCTACCATGTCATCGATCAGCCTATGTTCATACCAAATCTTTTGTGCTTCATATTTCTCTTTGTAATCTCTTCAGACAAAAAAAGTAAATAGTTTGATAGTAAACATAATTGTATCACTCACATAATTATTGATGTCGCTTACTGAGCAGGTGCTAATTATTCCATGGATTTGACAGTACTTCACCATTTTGAACACAAATCCTACCGGCACCAAAATATAATTTTACTTGCTATGAGTACCAACCTTTCATAAATTTCTTGGAAAATATCCTTGAATCTGCCATCATACTTCTTTAATATTGTATTCTTTGTGCTAAAATTAGGAAATAGATAGCAGTGAATGAATGAAATAATTAATGAATGACTTAATGAATTAATCATATAAGTATATAGTAGCAGTAATAATTAGTTATGTGTAAACGTGGACAAATCCTACGAAATTCTCCTGGAAAGAAGAAATAGGACTATTTACCAACTGTGGTTGAGCACAAACTAAATGAACAATATTTTTTCAACCAATAGCTTAATTTAAAATCGGCTAAGTCAATGTCCTTTATTTGTATGATTATATTTTGCTACTTATATTTATCATTTAAAATATGTACTTGAAACTATCATTTGACGTATGCATACGATATACATAACCACAATAAATTTATATGTCTAAATTATGATCTATTATCTGGTACATTATTGTTGCTGTTATTGTAAATAAAATGTTAGAAAATCGTCAAATACTTACCTGAGATAAAGAGGTATTTTCTTGTCTAGAGCTACTTGGAAAGAACTGTGGGCAAAATCGACAATAGACTGAAACAGAAATGCAGAGCTGTGAGACAATAAGCTTAGGTTTGAAGGAGAAGCAATATACGGTAGGCCCTAGCCGCCCTACTCGATTACAATAAGGCAATGTGGGGAACATTTCATTAGCTAATGCTTACCTTGTCAGTGTTGTACATAGCCAATGCCACTCCCCCTGTGCCGTCAAACTCGAATACAGTGTGTTTTATTGGCTCTCCTCCATTTGATGGTGTGAAGGAAATCTCTAGCTTACCATCTCCAGGCACCACAAAGTCTGTAGCTTTATACTGAGAAACAAATGTGAATAGAATTCTATAAAATGAAAGAAAACTTGCCAAGATCTAATATCACATTTTACAGATGTAATTTAACTATGTTTCGACCACTAAATTGAATTATCAAAATATACTAATAAATTGGCAAAATATTTTAATAGGTTCAATGGTTACTAACAGAAATACATGGGTAATCTGTGAAAATTAAAAAGCTTTCACATTTTTTTGTTAAAAATCGGAGCAGTTTTCCAGGCACCATGTTGACAAGTTAAATTGCAATTCGTGAGCAATTTATCTATATTTTAAAGGGACACAATCAGGCTAATATCATCAAAAATTCGGTATTTTTATTTTGGCCCTAATATGACCATATGATATGATGATAAACATGTCCATAGAGTAGAACTGCGTAAGTTTTTAATTTAGTGTGTTGCGCATTTACCAGTTAAGCGGGATATAAAAACGAAATTCCCGTATTTCTCATTTTGAACATTCATGTCCGAAATAAGAAATCGGATAGATCAATAATTACTCATCGGTGAATCGCTCTGATACGTCTAAATTCATGTAAATGGTAGGCCTACTTTATTTATAATATAATGTTCGAAATTGAATGAATGAATGAATGAATGAATGAATGAATGAATGAATGAATGAATGAATGAATGAATAAATGAATGAACGAATGAATGAATTAATTGGGATAGAGGCCATACAGGCTAAACTGAGACAGGAGAACATTTTAGGATGGCAAGATCAATCAGATGACTCCGCCATCCAGACACAGGATTCGAAACTCGAACCCTGGCGGTCTGAGACCTAGCACACTTCCACATCGGGGACAAACCCAGCGAGCCTACTTTGTCACGTCACGCGCCACGAAATAATTATACATGTGGGCATTTGTCATGTTTATTATGTTGTCGTCTTAGAAACCGCACTCTCTAAGGCCTACTTACCTGATCGCCATATGCATGACGGCCAATAACAATGGGCTTCTCCCAGCAAGTAACGAGACGTGGTATGTTTTTGCAAATAATAGCTTCCCTGAACACAGTGCCTCCCAGAATGTTTCTGATCGTTCCATTGGGTGATCTCCACATTTTTTTCAACTTGAACTCTATATTGTATAATATGACACAAAAAAATAATAATTATTTTTAAATAGAAGTCTGAAAATGTGTTGAAGAAACAATAAAACATTAAAAAATAGTTGAGAAAGCATTAACTTCGAGGTTGCAGCCTAATGAGAATATTGCGCTCCTCAGCATCAATCGCAGCCTACATTGTCGAGAATAAAATGAGCATAACCTGATTCTCTGTCCCACACTGTATGTCTAGATCACAAATCAGAGCAGCATTCAGCTCTCTAATTTCTTCGAGATCTCGATCCTGAAATCGGACTCTAACAGGGCAAGAAATGAATTACTGTGAAACTAGACCAGGTAATATTTATGAAACCAATAACATAGGCCTGTATTTTACACGTAGCAGGTAGAGTTACTGATTTCAGTTAGAAAGGAAATTATTTCTAGTGTTAATATATACACGCCATGCATGACCTCCCCTCAAATGAAGTTCATGTACATGGTATCATTGCATATCAAGGGCAGCAGGTTTTAATGATTTATATACAGAAGCTTGAAAAGTGCCTAAAAGCTTTTCGCCAAACGACATGGATGGCTTAAAACATTTTCCCATGTAATGTTACATAACAAAATATCAAAGTGACATACATTGTAACTTTAATAAATGTTATTTTACGCACCAGTACGCCGAGTTGAAGGTCGATATTAAAGGTGATCTATCACCCCTTATATGGTATGAATAATATTGTGACAAATAAATCAAAGTTGCCACAAGATGGGGCACAAGTGTTTCCTTATATGGGGTGATTGGTGATAGCCGATCACCCCATATAAGGACATAATTATTCATACCATATAAGGGGTGATAGATCACCTCAATAACTTCCCTATTAAACAGTAAACAAAATACGTTGATCCGGTGCTGGTGTAATGCTGATCCACCCTCTGCGATGCTGACCCAGTATTGCACTAGCACTGGGTCCACGTGCTCACTGGGTTGTTGTGATACGACAGCAGTCTCAACAAACAAGAGACGTTGACCCAGTGTTAGTTTAATGTTGGGCCAGCACGCAGACTGTGCACGGTCTATCATTGAAACACACAGTTGGTTTTGTGAGTGTCGGGCACCCTGTAAACCAGAGACAGCATTGATCTAGCATTGGGTCGGAGTCTCTTGTTCAATGGGTAATTTTGTCTTCAGTGAACCCTTTATCACGAGTATACAAGGCGCTGTGCCGATGTGATGCTGGTGCACTGTTCTCAGATATGGGCCAGCAACGGTCTTATGCTTCTATATTTCTAAATTAACATGTCTTTTATTTTACTTTATAAGCTTTGTAATTGTATTGTAGGCCCTATATTTAATCAATAAAACAACAACTAGGCACCGGATCTAGAGTTGAAAGGCTCAGTGACCTGGTAACAAAAATATTAGTTTCGCCCCAAATCCTCAGCGTATGCCATTGCACCCTCAAATATATTGCCGATCTAGCATCCAGAGTTATGTAAAAGTTAAAAGCATGGTGGAAATAATGGGGAATAGGACTCCTTCTTGCTTAACACCCTTTAATTACTGACAGGGGAATGCTTTGATACACTATTTCCCAACGCTATACTAATTTATTGTATAAAGCCAAATGAGTACACGTAGGCCTATGACATAAAATAATGTGTCATATTATCAGCAAATAATTTGCGATATTATCTGAACTGGTGCAGACAGACTGGTGTCAGTATTTTCCCATTTCCCATTTATTTTGTGTATTTGTAGCCGGTGTGTGCATGGCGGACTGGAGTCATTACCACTCTGGCCAACGAGTCGACTCTTTGGCTATATTCGTAGCGCTCACGTATCACGATGCCAGGGTCGGTGGTTCGAACCCCGGGTTGGGCAGTTTTAACACTGTTACAATGGCGCCCAATAACGGTTTTCCTTATCGGTAATGCAGCACCAATAGGCCTGATCTCAGTACAGAACACTGGGGATAGGGTTGCGGTGAAAGACAGGCAGGGGAAGTTAACCCACGAGTGTGTCGAAGGCTGCTCGGGGACGAGCAGATATTTGAGAAGGGAGTATGTAGCCGGGTATGTGTATGGCGGACTGGAGTGATCTGGTAAAAGTATATTTATTACGTTTGGCTGGGCGCAGTTCTCTGGGATATCTAACTCAGGTAACTTTATGTACCATAACCTCAGCTCCCACTGAAGCCGCCGCGATTCATTTGAGACAATTTTCCATTGATCAGACAGAATCCGCTCACTGCGCATTTTGGTCGAGATCACTTACAAGAGATGCAATTGCCTATAGCCACCTGGAACAGGTTTTGTTCGGATTTCATTTTTTTGTTTCTAATGACAGTATTATATTCTACGTACTATACAGATATATGAACGATATTAATATGTTTTGTATGTAGGCTACAACAGTAGTTTCTTGATTTTTTAAAAATGTTGCTATATTGTTGTATAATTTATAATTTAATACACTATGCATTTTTAAATGCCACTGATTTCCTTTTCAGTGTTTGGGCATATTCTGTGTATAATTATATTTATCTAATAATAGCATGCGTAGGCATTTGTCTGTATATTATGCAACAATTTTCAGACTCGATGCGATAAATTATTGAATTATATCACGTGAATTCCCATATTGATTATTGCTATATTGATTATTGCTATATGCATTTCAACATTAAATGCATATGGTTGGTTATCGTAATGTTATTAAACAATTTGTTTTATATACAGACATAAGTATATGTGTACATTAATGTGCAACCATGGCTTCTTGTCAGCATTCTGAGTAAAGTATAAAAGGTCCACGCGTTATTAATTTTACTAAGAGAGACAGTCAAATGTTATACTATAATACTACTTTCATTCACATATAATTATAGCCACATAAATATGCCAATCTCAAATTGATCGTATCGCTTCACAGCATATGTATTAATTGGCCATGGGCAAAAGGTCAAGTTTTTATCTCTCATCATACTAGTATTCAGCGTGGCATATTATGCAAACAATATAGGGTAAAGTCTAAACAAATCTGGGCAGTCGTGTATAAACATGTTAATACCAAGGGGTATATAATATTTAACGTATGCGCATACGCTATAAACAATACTGCTGTATAATTAAGCCGGTATTACGGATTTCAATACATATTCCTTATTTCTACAATTATTCTGCACAAAATTGACAAAGATAAAATAATGAGATTTTGAGCTAATAGAGAGTTAACGTTTTTACTTCACTACATCTACCTTTTAAATAATTATGTAGGTATAACTACAGTGATTTGATATTTACCTACAATATTGTTTGTATGATAGAGAGCTTTATATTGGAAATAAATTGCTTCACGGACAGATATGAAACGTAACGGATGACTCAGCAATTTAGTCCATGTATTGACACATTGGAAAATATATGCTATTTATTAAACTTCTGATCCGTGTAAGTCTAAAATCAATATATGAAAACTCGTGTTTGGGTATTTCATAAGACTGGCTTTAAATACAGATGAATGGGGCAGCTGATAAAATATCAGCCTTATAACATTGTGAATTGTTATAAAAGTGCTGAATCATAGCGCTTCCAAAGCAATTTCTGTTACTACACAGTTAACGGTGTACAATATTTTATAGCATATAGTTTAAACTTATACAAATAGCTAGAAATATATTTCCATAAATTGTGGACGGCGATGGTGAATCCATGCAGTCTGCATGAGGGGTGTATTATTTAACCAAATTATATTATCTCATGAATCATTGTTAAAATTTGAAGAAAAATACGCTTATTTAATAACAATTTCCAATGTTCTGAAGCTAAACGCACATGCTCACCCTACAAGCTCTTTGATTCGAGGCACGGATCTAATTTAAAATGACCGCCGCTCGGACATTAAAGGGTCTTCCTTGTAAGTGCGATGACCCATTGATTCCATTCTGAAAGCTGGCCCATAAGATTACACTACAAACTCGCTGGGTGAGTTTTAAAATAACACCGATCAGATTCAAAATGGCCGCCGCTCAAACATAAGCGACCCTTATCACCTTTTTTGCAGACCACAACGTTCAACTCCATACATTGCAATGTGTCCTGATTGTGCACTGCTACCTCGACTGTCCTGCAGATATTGGACCCGCTTTGACTTTCCAAGACGTCTCAACATATCATAGAGGGGGTGGGGGGGATAAAATCAGTTTTCTATTTATTTCCAAAGAAAGACGTTTTGTACAGCAGATTTGTGTGGCGCAGAGCTCCAGATATTTTTTTGGTTTTAGGAGTATTTCACTCATTGAAATGGGTGATGAGGAGTGAAATATGATGACAAAATATACAACGAGTATTTTTCATACAACAACATGAAAGCTTCATTGATCATTTTTTTTCGTACACTCAGGTCACATAGTTCTGCTGAGTGCTCACGTACAAAATACAACAGATCGTTTCATTTTTCCTGTTTCTTTTTATTTTGATGGGTATTTTAATTGGTGATAATACTCCTCAGATTTTATATCAATTAGTTTTTTTGTTTTTACATGCGTATTTTACGCATATACGCATGTTATCTGGAGCACTGGTGGCGAACAATTTTTTTTATTATTCGCAGAAGAATAAGGTTAAGACATAATTATACAGTGGAGATGCAATCATAAAATGTTCAAATAGTCTGATTTCCATAGGCCTTCCCGAAACGTATAAATTTAGTGTTGTACGTAGCGCTCTCCTGCTTTATATTGAATGTACACAATATGTATTGTGAGTGGTGTATTTCGATCATGCATGTTTCATATGTTACAATGATTAAGGCAAATCAATGAGAAATATAATCTTGACTGCAGGTTGGGGTGTAACATATGTAAGAGAAAATAAACGTGGTGAATGTGTCACGCGAACATTTGACTCAAACACACATCCAAAACACCTTACCAAAGTAGTCAACCACAGTGACACCGTGTTAAACGCTCTATTGCTGGTCGTTGCGTTCCCATAGTCTGTGACGATTTTAATTAATGTGATCGGTTTGCACAACCATTGAAAATTTGTGTGAGAAACAAATTATTTGTGAGATTACCACATCCGGCAAAACAAAATACCTACCAGAAAGACAAAAATATGGACAATAAATGAGCATCAGTTTCCACAATAGTACTACTCCATATGCCATATAGCGCATATGTAAGTTAATGTTAGTCAGCTATTTAGGGTTTGTTGTATCAGAATAATAGGAAATTCATTTTTATTGCACAAAACAAATAGGATAAGACGTAACTGATCTGGTGTATTTTGTCGGGAGGGAAGAGATGCACAACTAAGTATTAGATCGTGAACATGTAGTACCAGAGGTCCATAATCCTGAAGTGGCACTAAAAGAAAAAGATGTATAGCCACGTATTTTAAACCTATGACAAAAACATGTATTATATTGCGCCAAAACTGCTACCGTATAGGCCTAGGAAACGAAAGTGATCAATACCTCAGCTAAAATATGAAGTAATGCAACATATTTCCCCCATCACTTTTAGATAGAAATATGCATATTTATGACTGGGTCATCTTTAGGCCGAAGTGGCGACCGTACAAGACACGGTCAATTCCTCTGTAAAAATATATAAAAAATATCCTGGCGCAACAAATATGTTTTTACACATTCGTATTGAATCTTGTGAATGTATCACTGTACCATACACTTTTGTGAACTCACCTTCAACGCGGTTCTCGTCAGGAGTAATGGTTGCACACTTTATACCAACATTGTATTTCTTTATGGCATGGGCACAATCGATGGTTACTACAACGTAAGAAAGTAGAATAAAAAAGATGAACATAGGCCTAGTTGAGGAGAAATCATTAGATGTCGCGCGAAAGTTATGAAATATATGTTTATAGAAATGTAAATTGCAAATTCAGTCTAAGGATAAAGAAGATAATTACTATCTGCCTCCTAGCTTTGAATAATGTTCCAGATCACTTTGTTCCTTATAATTTATATGTGTTATAAGTCACAGATATAGGACTATCATGTATATAGTCAGATGTGACAACATAATGTGTTTCACGGTTACTCAATTTTATAAAAGCATTGATAGAAAAGACAACCAAGGACTATAGATATGTTATAATTTGTGAACAGTGCACATTTGAATATGGTTGACTTAATTACATACCTTGGTCATCTGTCGCATCCCTGTTTTCTATACCGAGATCATACGTATGAAGCTCCAAATCAACAAAGGGAAATATCAACCGTTCCTTTATCAATTCCCATATTATGCTAAAAAAAACAACAACAAAAATTTCGGAAAATGTCCTTTAAAAGGAATACAAGCGAAAATAGTGTCACAACCAGGACGGTAATTCTAGTTAGTCACTCTGTAATACAATAAAATCAGTGCAATCTGTGCATAGAAGAAGGGTAATATGCATCACTACATCATGGCGAAATGACTGGGAATGGAGTTATCGACAGTGTTTTCTGTCACTCCCCCTGAGATGGAGTTTTGTGCACGCTCGATATACCGTTAGTGTTGAGCAATTTAATGGTGGAACGTTTATAGCCTTTGGATCAACTCTTCTATCCTCAGACAGGATATAGTAAGAACTGTTCAGAGATTACATCAATTTGTCCCACATACATGACCTGATGACTGAACATGTGCGAAGTGAATTATGCAAAATTTCGGGATTAAAATAACCTTTAGGCACCAGAAAAATATGTTAAGAAAATAAAATATTATTCTATTGTTTATCATACAAAAAACAGACACATAAAATGGGGAAAAATTGTTTATTAAAAATAAACATCAAAATAAACAACTACAAATAAAAAGGGCTTCATTTCAAATGTTGTTAATGTAAACGTGGCTGTAACAGAGTGAAGCCCTAATACCAAAATAGGTATAAATTTACTTGACAGTCGGTTAACAAGATTAACCAGTGAATATTTATACATGTCTCTAGTTGATCTAATCTACTGTCTCTAATTGATCAAATCTACTATGAATATTTCTACATGTCTGTAATTGATCTAATCTACTATTTAAATGTGAACTTTGACTCTTGTATCATTACAAACAAATTACATAAAATATTATTAACAAAAACTACCAATACCAATCTAGTAATTGTTCACACAAAACAAAACATATAAATAACAATCTACTAATTGTTCACATTAAAGGGACTGGCCCAGGCTAAAATCATAAAAAAATCGGTGATTTTATTTCGGTTTCTTAATATGACCATATGATGTAAACATGTACATAGACTAAAACTGCAAATTTTTATAATTTTTGTGCTGCGCATTCACCAGTTAGGCTAGATATAGAGACGAAATTCGCGCATTTCCTATTTTTGACATGGTTGTCAATAATTAGAAATCAGGAATTTCGTCTCTATATCTAGCCTAACTGGTGAATGCGCAGCACAAAAATTATAAAAAATTGCAGTTCTAGTCTATGTACATGTTTACATCATATGGTCATATTAAGAACCCGAAATAAAATCACCGATTTTTTTTATCATTTTAGCCTGGGCCTGTCCCTTTAATATATTAAAGTGAACTTTGACTCTTGTATCATTACATACAAATTACATAATATTGACAAAATCTATCAATACCATTAATTAACAAGATTATCTGTTGTTGAGGAGTGTATGAAAACGGTCATAAGAAAAATGAACAATAAACAAAAAACTTGCTGCGGATGGAAGCGTGAGGAGGTGGGATTTTATTGATAGACATAGAATCTGGTATATAAATTTATATTTCTATCGGATTAAATGGCTGGGACAGCTCAGTCAGATTAGAGTTTCTGAAAAGAGGTCGCTAAAAACCAAACAAAAACCGAGCGAAACACGAATTGCAAATCTTGGAATTCGCCTGAGATTAAAAGTCCATTTTGTGTTTGAAAAATGGAGCTTTCATTTTATGAAAACTCTGTATTTTTTGTATCGTACAATGTTAATTAGGAACATAATTTTGGTCAATTATATATGCTACACGAGTCGACTATTTGAATGACCTTGAAATGTCTTTTGGGGTGTTAGAAATGTAAATATTATTTTATTGGTTTTTATTTCGTTCAATGTTAGGAACATAATTTCCGTCAATTTGACGTTTGGTTCCGTGATATGATCAATTAAAAATTTCACTTTGTTGTGTGTTGCACAATGTATGTTTGATAGATGATGATATTAGCAATGCAGTATGACCTACGTCTCGATCTGATAGGACCTAGACATTTTGTTTAAAAGCAATGGTTGGATAAAAAGGCCTGGACATACATTGTGGTCAATGTGCCTACATACAGCTCTCGTGTTCGAACTTGTCTGAAATATCTTCCGCGTTGGATTAAGAGTAAAACAATCACATCAATCAGTTGAAAATTGAGAGTTGTGTGCTACTTAAAAGAAATTTAGAAATTGAAAACGACCGTAGCGATTCCAATCATTGCTAAACAGCCCTAATCTTCGAAGTTGTCCGAGCTATCTCGGGGCCGTGATAAAATTATTCTAATAACTGGTTAAATATTGAGGAGTGCTTCTTTATCAGGTGAAAACAGATAATTACAATGGAACAATTAACCCTGTCCTAGCTAGGGAAGAGTTGTACGCACATTAAAAAGAATCAGTTGAAGTATATATAAATACCGGTATATATATATATATAGGGTCCTATATGTCCGTATAATAGACACTTAGCATGTTTTATACCGGTCGTGGTAATGAGCACTGCCGCCCGCTGCAGCCCCAGTTGTGGGTAATTTTCGCTAAACCGACACTTTTGGCGACAGAAGCAAATGTTTTCAATGCCAATATTTAATTTGACCATTCGGATTAAGGCACCAAATAGTACCAATTTTTTTGAGACTGGCCTCCTTTCTCGTGCCAGCTCATATCTTCGAGATTGTACCATCCATGAGAAAAAAACCAGAGCACTCGGTTAAATACTCAGGAGTGTAACTTTCATGCTTAGGGTACATGAAATGTCGATATTACCACGATATGGAACAGACCTCAGATGAATTCAAGCTTCACCGAGCGATGGGGGGGGGGGGAGGTTGAGCTGTTGATTTATTTTTAAAGAGTGAATGTTGACGAGCGTATCGTGCTGAGAAGGATATGTGTCAGGACACAGCCAAATGGTAAAATTGCCATTACCAATCGTCTCGATTTCTCCGATATGCTATAGATGGTAGCTTCAGGACACGGGAGTCTTTCTGGGTACTGTACTCTAGATCTCGAATATGTGGTATGAGTTTGGTCATCCTTTTTTGTATATCTTTCAACCTATTCGCATTATTTTACATTTGGTAATATTAAAGGTTGTACATAGCCACGTTTTAGACCAATTTTAAAGTTTGTCTATGTCTTCCTGGGTATAGCCTACATGTAGAGCCTAGTCTTAGATATTGCTTATATTACTCAACTTTTGTTGTAATCTGCGAACATCTACAAGGACTGCTTTACTACCTCAAGGAGGTCATTTACGAATATCACAAATAATACTGATCCAAGGACCGACCCCTGTGGTAGGCCTATAGGCTACCACTAGTGACGCAATGCCTACTTAACACAGATTAGACCGTCCCCCCATGAATGTTATTTACAAAAAAATGAATGGTCCGAATCATCAGCTGACACAGCCGATAACGGATTGCATATTCAGGTCATGAATAAAAACAGAAGACGATTATAAAAATAAATTTCACATGTAGGCCTACTATTTTATGAACATATTACTAGACCACTTATATTTATGATTACTACATCTTTTCTTCCTCTGTATCAAATTAAAAATAACTAGACATGAATTGTGACTTTTCAAGTAACAATTATATTTGGGCTAGGTTTTATGAGTTTTTGTGGTGGCCATTTTGAATTTGGTTGGGTTATTTTTACTATGACAGATTGATTGGAATTTCGCGTTGGTTTTTTGGCAGCCATTCTGAACTGTAATGTTAGACTTCGGACTTCAGGCTGCAAATTTCCGAAGTCCCCACTGAGATTTTTGCAGTTATAAATAGATATATATTTGTTTGTCAAATGGAATCGCATTCAGAGTGCACAGTACACACATTGACTTGTCTCTCTGTTGATTTAATGTTGTATCACTATCAGCGACGCTAGCCCAGCATTAAAACAACATTGATTCAACGTTTTGCGTTTAAAAAGAATTGCAACTGTTATTTTATTTGTGGCATTTGAAGGGTTTCAACTTCTATACCGAATACACAATAATATGCGACGCTGGCCCAGAATTGAAACATTGGATAAATGTATTTTCATTATCAAATCTGGAGACTAAAGGGTAGAGTAGGCCCACATAGGGGCACCCTGTTCACCCTCCTGGCAATGAATGGAGAATCACCGACATGTCCACTATTGAACCAATATTGGACCCAATTATAGGCCTACTGCCGTGCAAGCCAAAATGCAGTATCTGCTCACTTTACAAGTAAGCAGATACTGCCTTTTTGCATTTGAAGTGCAGCATAGTGCGGTATCTGCTCACTTTACAAGCAAGCAGAAACTGCCTTTTGCCATTCAAGAGTATAGTGATCCAGAAAATCCTGGATTAATCCTGAACAACACGATGGATGTCTTAGAAAAGTCATAGCAGAATGCCTGACTACTCTGGGAATATGGTGTCCAAATTTCATAATGATTGGATAAAAATTCAGGGAGAAATAGCGTCTTACAAAAACGTGACAAGAATAATAAGTTTAAAGTTCCGTTGTAAAATCAATATATTTGGGAATAGCTCAAATATAACTAGATTTTGACTGTGACTTTTCAAGTAACAGTGACGTTTGGAGATAAGTTTTATGCGTTTTTTTAGCGGTCATTTTGTATATTGTCAGTCGATTTGGATTAAAATTTGTAAGCAAATTTTGCTGGTCGTTTTAGATTAGGACAGATTGATTGGATTTTTTGGCGGTCATTTATAATGTAGCAGGGACGTGCACAGCGGGGAGGGGGAGGGGGGTTAGCGGAGTCCTGACCCACCCCCATGAGCAAGTCCCCGGAACCCTTATCTTTTTCTAAATTTTCTCTTTGGACTCCCCCCCCCCCCCTTGACGAAAAGCTGTGCACGCCCCTGTGTAGGTGGTAATTTTAGATTGTAGGCCTATGTATGACCATAAAATGCTGCTCTTTTGACTAGCTGTAGACCATATTTGTTTGTGAAATGGAAGCAAGAATCAGAGGGTCCAGTAAACATGGTAAACAGATTGCCTTGACTAACTGTTGGTTTAATCATAGCCTTGGTTTAACCCTTTGGACCCGATGTACCCATATATCGGTATTTTTGTAACGTCATATTATACCAAAGTACTGATATATGATAATAACGGTATGAAATTAACCATTTCAAGTTTAAATATTGTGTAATTAACCAATTTAAAAAGACAATAGAACACAAATTATTAATACAATTATGACGTCGTAATTACTGTCTCAACAAGCCACAGCATTATAATAATATTAATAGAATATTATTTTGTGAATTCCGTCAGGTGAATTGTGTAGAGCCTTTGAAAGTTAAAATATCGTCAATAATAATAAAACCAATATGGCCTACTGCTCCAGGAGGCTCGGTGTGAGAGGCAGTTATCTCCAGATAGCTCGGGTCCAAAGGGTTAATGCTGGCTCACGGTTTGGAAACAAAGCAACGTGTTTGATGGAATTGAAATTTTAATTGTTAAATGGTCACTACTGTCCATAGCAAACACCTAACGTTGGTTCAATGTTGTGCCACCGCCTGCGACATTGGCTCAGCATTAAAAAACACCATTTGATCAATGTATTTTATTATGAAATGCAGTCTAGCGAATAAAGGGTGGAGTCGGTTCTCACATAGGGGACCCCTGTTCACTCTCCTGATTTCATTCAGGCTATGGAGAATCATTCAACCGACTTACAAGTAGGCCTACATTATTGAACCAATATTTGTCCCCATAGTGATCCAGAAAATCATTGATAAACGATGAAGAACATGATGGATGACTTAGTCTTAGAAAACAAGTTATAACAGATTTACCTCAATACAGGCTATTAGCCTCAGCGGTAAGCCAAAGCCTAACTTCCTAAGGATCATTGTGCTGAGATGTTAAGTAAATTTGTTGAAAACTGAATGGGAAATAAAATAATATATGAACAAAAAACGACTATGGAATAGACTAATAATTAGGTGATATATCTGTTGTAAAAGCAAGAAGCGTGGACGAAGGTATTCGTCCTAACTTAATAATTTCTAAATCACAACACTATTAAATGATTATGGGCCTAACGGCCTACCATAGCCTCACAGGCATAGAAGCCAAGTCCAAACGTCAGAAGCCGGTCTACTCACCGAGTCATTTCATCCCCTTTCACCTCGACAACCGGACCTCCTAAAATTACAAAAATACATTGTTATACTCTTATCGATAAATTACAAACATTATAATAAAATTATTAAATAAATATGATATTTACCCTTTATCTTGCCCATTATAAGCGATGTGCATTCACGTCACCAAAACCGAAGTAGTCAACTGTCACTGTTCACTTATTTCAGTAAGATTAAGGTATCATACCTGAAAATAGTTATTTGGATAGAGTGCACATTAAAAGTATACAAATAAATTTCACTTCTAGACCACAGTTCTGTGATCTAGACCTACACTTTTTAAACATATTACAAGATCAATTATTTTTTGATTGGTCCTACATATTTTCTTCCTTAGTATCCAGGTAGAAGAAAAACTTCAGGATCTAAATCGCAGCACTATGCCTATTATAATAATTATTAATTCAGTTGAAACTATTTTACATTTTTTTTTCAATTTTTTTCCTGGTAGAACTCTATGAATTACAAATAATTTACGTTATATATATTCATATATCTCAATGAACTGTAAATAATTACCATCATTGGAAAACATGGTAGGGCCTAAAGAATATCATAGGCCTACAATATAGGCCAATTGAATTAATAATGTGATACCCAAGCAGAGGGTTGAAAAGCTAGGTTGTTGAGGAGAGTGGGGGAAGTATCCCGCCCATACTTATCAGGCGGGCCTACTAATACTGCGACAAAATTAAAGTCTATACCATAACCACTATAATAAAATCATTCAGTGAGTATTTCATTTTTTTGATAATATTTGTTTTGTTTTAATGCATGTAGCCTAATTATGTAAATGGATAAATGAATATCATCGAGGGGAGACTGGGGACTATTAGGACACAATTGTTTTGTGAAATTACTTGACTACGATAAATAACACTCACAACCAAAACTACAACCAGTAAATTTCATCTTTGACTATTTAATCAAATTCAAATTTTATGTTTGTCACATAGAGATTAGGGTGAAAAACTTGAAGAGACTGCAGAAATATCAATATAATTAAATTATACAGAGAAGCCGAATAAGTTGAAGCAACATACTGAGAAAAACTAGTGTAAAATAGGCATTAGGCCTACGTTGATAACAAATGAAGAGAGATGTATTTCAGTGTTGTAAAATGAAACAACAAATAATTTTGAAATACATAGTTTGATGTCACGTTTTGACTAGATTAACAGAGGTGGTGACGTGAGAGTTGACAAGCAAAATCACAGGTAAAATTATTTTATACAATTCTTTAAACCTCTTTTGTGTGGTTATATTGCAGGCATACTGAATCATGTTTTTAGCATGCTATATTATTTTAAAATTGGCATCAATATAAAACAAATACAAAAATCACCCATTTCCTGACTGAAAAACACAATTTTATTTAACATTGCCTCAACAATTGCACCAAACACACAAAAATACATTACTAGACACATCATTACTGAAATTAGGCACATAACGCAGTCACAAGATTAACCATTCACGCACAAATATAGAATTACAACAAGCTATTGTTAAAACAGTAACTTTATTGTATACATTAGCTAAACACTTGACTACACAAAACTTTACCTCGAATAGTCCTTTTTAGCTTATTTGGTACATTGCCACATTTGTGATAAATACAAATTTACATTAAAATGACCTGAAGATTGCAATTTTTTTTCTTGGGTGTTTTTGGATTCTCTTCATTTTCTCGGAATGCTGTTTTGTTAATTATTCTGCTCCTATCAACATGATCAATGCAATAATTCTATCCCTCCATTCTCGCTATAAATCAAGTTTGGACGTAGGCGTTCAAGCTTGTAATTAAGTTTGGACGTAGGCGTTCAAGCTTGTTGTAATAATAAAGCAATTTTTTTTTTCTCATTATAATTCTATGGCCAGTTTGGCCACGCTATTTCTCACTCAGCTTACAAGTAATTGACTTCAAGCCTTGTCACAATGATCCCTAGGTATTGAAGTTAGTTGCTATAGCTTTCTTCTGCGACTCTGACAGCGGATCTGAATCTAATCTGGTTTTCATATATCCACTATATATATGGATCAACCACTGCATATTTTTGCCACGCTATTTCTCACTCAGTTCACAAGTAATCAACTTCAAATCTTGCCACGATGATTCTTAGGTATTGAAGGTAGTTGTTGTAGCTTTTTTTATCCTGACAGTGAATCTGGATATATTTGGGATTTTGTAAATCCACTATGTGGGCCAATGTCGGTGTGATGATGTACATGTCAGCTGATAGCCCATTGATTGAAAGAAGGTGAGAGTGACAGACAGAGTAGAGAGAGAGATGTTGAGATGAGTGATATAATAGTGTAGGAGAGAGAGAGGGGAAAGAGAGAAAGGTTAGTCAGTACAAAGTCGCAAAAGATCGCAAATGGTCGCAAACGGTCACAAAAGGTATGAAACTGTCGCATACTGGTCTAAATTATCCGAAAGGATCAAAAAAGGTCACAAATGGTCTGAAACGGTCACAAGTGGTCAGAAACGTTTGAGAATGCTCGCAAATGGTTGCATATGGTCACAAATGGTTGCAAATGTTCTAAATGTTACAAATTTCTGAAATGTTCCTAAAGTCCCAAATGTCCGGAGTGCCTGAAATGTTTGAATGTTCCAAATGTTATAAGTGTTTCAAATGTTTCAAATGTTCCATATGTTCCAAATGCCCCACATGTTCCCAATATTTCAAATGTTCCAGAAATTCAAGATGTTTAAAAATGTCCCGAATGGTCCAAATGTTTCAAATGTCGCAAAACGTCGACGTCCAAACTTAGTCACAGTCATTTCTAGTTGAGCATTACTTTTTCTAACCACTAATAGAAAATAAAGAGTTTTTGTAAAACCTTATGTTAATCCTCAACCCGCTAATTGTGACTTTTTTTAATACATTTTATCAGCTGAATAAATCACTGTTATTGGGAATGAAATGTGTGATTGATCGTCAAGATTTTCAAATATTTTGTCTGAAATTGAACGAATATTATGAGTAATTCTCAGCCACTTAAAATAGTGGGCCACTGTACATAGCAAGAAACAACTTGAAGTGGGTAGCAATTTTAATTCATCGGTCTAAGGGTTAAGCAGCTACAGCAGTATGACTTAAGTAAAAGCATAAGTATAATGACTTCTATAGCGCCTGTATCTCTCAACAATATTAGGACTCAATGGCGCTGTGGACTAAAATCAGTATTCAGTGGGTAGGTCCATAATCGGAAAAAGAATTTGTCATATGACGGTCGGTGGATGCTCAGATTACATCAATACACGAGGTTAAGAAAATGTATGATTTTTTAGGAGAAAAAGTAATATTATTAATAACGGTTTTAATGCAAAGCTGTTTTGTTTTCATCCACTGGATATTTTAAAGACATGTAAAAAACAATGCTGAAAAAAAATTCTTTATAAAAAATGTTTGAATGTGTGGAAGGTTACAAAATGCATATAGTGGCACATGACACGAAGCAAATAATTACTTTTCAGACAACTTTTTAATTGTTTGAAAAAATTCAAGTGATGTGCCTAATTTTAATTGTTGATTCTTAAGCCTCAACAAAATAGCCGGACTGTGCAAATAATTGTACGGAAAAAAAATACAATGCGAAGCAGTTGTAATCCACGAAAACTTACAGGAAATGATCAGACAAAAAGAAAAATATGTTCACATGATGTGCCTAATTTTTTGTTGAGCACATCATCTCAATGTTTTATGTTTTCTTATTAAAAACGTCCAAATAGCCTATCTCGATAATATTATCATGCACAATAGACGGATATGACAAAGAGAACAAAACTAAGCATTGATATTTTTAGACATCAATGCCGAAGTAAAAAAAAACAACTTCGCACATTGATTGCTTTCCATCCTTAATGTTGACACAGTTATGTGCCTAATTACGTAATTTAAAACTAGACATTGACATGTGAATAACTCTCCTGCTAAAAGTTGGTGGTGAATGAAAGGAAGGTAGGATGACGAGGTGCTATCTGACTAAAATGTGAAATCTCTAATTTTATAAGGTAGAAAAGTGGAAGAAAATAAAAAAAAGACACATCATGCATGATAACATTCCGGTGTAGGTTTGACAGAAATGCTACCTTCTAATTCATGAGCAGATGATCTATTCGCCCATGAAGGAGGATCGGAGGAGGTCCTGCTGACAATAATAGTAGATCTGTTTGCACATTCTCATCGCTAATAACTAATCACTTCAGGTCAAACATTCTACTTTATGATTTTTCTTGTTTACTTGGTTTGGTATGCATCTAAAATAGATGATCTGAGGGCAAAAGGGACACAAAACTTATCTTAAAAACATCTCGGAATAAGTTGTAGACCATGTTGTAAGAACAGTTGACCCAGTCACTTCTTTAGACATGTAGAAATTGGTAAAATGTATCTGAGACATATTTCATTAGGCATATCATGATTTCTTATTACACAAAATGTAATAAAAGAAACGTTTTTCACGGGGGTTATTTTTCGTAAGCTATGATACTGTTCTGTGTTCAATTCATCCAGGCAGCTTCATTTAACACTGTTCAAATTATCTTATCTGCTAAATGATAATATAAAAACGTGATGTGCCTAATAAATATGTGTATAAAAATGGAAAACCCTGGCAGTTTCACCTTCAACTATGCTGCCGATTTCTTTTTTCTTTGCTAATAATATCACATATCCAATTAATATCTATCTGTATACCCATTGAAAATTATGATCAATTTTGTAATGCAAGTATGCATGATTGAATATTTATTAGGCACATCACAGGTAAATGAGTACACGATGAGTAAGAAAAAACAGTGTATTGTTCGTACATCAATAGTTGAAAAAAAGATAACTTTCGCAGAACACTGTTGTGGGACAGCTCCCAATAATATTTTAAGAAAATGACCATTAATTTTGCATGTAAATGACAAAATCCTTCAGTTTTAGGCCTACATTCAATGATTGATACCTGATGTCAATTGTCAATTGTACATTTTCGATTGATATGACCCAATTATCTAATGACTATATTATGACATGTGGTGGAGTGTACCAATGGTCCCCATGTGTGGGGTACATTGGGACAGGGCATGGTGATGATTGGAAAACAAGGGGGAAAAAATAAAAATCTAATAAAGACTGATGATATTGAAATACATAGGTATAGGCCTACCGGTAGTCCAGCATTACACCTTGTAACTAATAAGTAAAAATTATTGGCAAACATCACGGTTTGAACATTTAAGTGACACGTACCAGTGTAATACGTTAATAATAAGAGGCCAATCTATCGAAGAAAAAATAATTAAAAATGAATAATGTATGACCCTACAGGTGATTAGGAGGATTCGGCATGGTTGACTGTTTAGAAAAAATTATTCAATGACGAATAAGGGGCTTGGGGCATACCTAGGGTATCATATAAAAAAATAGTATAAATATTAAAGAGGTCCATTGGGACAATAGTATAAATATCAAAGGGGTACATTGGGACAGTGTTCCAATAAACGCCAACACCACCATGCTGATAAAATGTGTACTGAGGAATAAATGTGGTCCAAATGGATCTCATTATCTAACTCTCATACGTTTCCCACGAAAATTTGATCATGATGCAAAAGTTAATGGATGCTAGTATGTGAGTTAGTTTGCAATAAGTGATCACAATTTACCCTGATGGGTCAAAAATTAAAGGGACTGACCCACGCTAAAATCATCAAAAATCTGTGATTTTATTTCGGGTTCTTAATATGACCATATGATGTAAACATGTACATAGACTAGAACTGCAATTTTTTATAATTTTTGTGCTGCGCATTCACCAGTTAGGCTAGATATAGAGACGAAATTCCTGATTTCTAATTATTGACAACCATGTCAAAAATAGGAAATGCGGGAATTTCGTCTCTATATCTAGTCTAACTGATGAACGCGCAGCACAAAAGTTATAAAAATTTGCAGTTCTAGTCTATGTACATGTTTACATCATTTGGTCATATTAAGAACCCGAAATAAAATCACCGATTTTTTTATGATTTTAGCCTGGGCCAGTCCCTTTAATTTATGGGCGTTACTGTTTATATATTGTGGTGAAATGGAATGTGAATGACCATTATGTCCAGAAAGGTTCAAGGTCTACGAGAAACCCACCTACGGGGAATTCCCCCTAATAGGTGGTTTCCAAATCGTCGCTTTGTCCCAATGCACCCCACTCTCCCCTGAGCAATATGCCTCAATACTGAATGAGTCCATCCTGCAGCCCCTCCCCTAAATTTCAAACTCAACGTAAAATTGTGAAAGTGATGTATACATGTAGAACAAATATAGCTTTTATTTCGATAAATATGTTAACCAAACGTTTCTAATTTAAGTATGTCATAGCATACATATTTTACCATAAATAGAGACACTAATAACGTTCTGAATTTTTTTCTTAACTTGATATGAGCACATTTAATCTCGAAATTAGGTATTATTTTTCGAAATGACATTGCTTATTTTCTGTGCATTTTCGTTCATGAGTTGATTATTAGAGGGAATCTATAGATACAAACCCCCAAGAATAGATCAGCTTAGCCACTGCTTAAACTGTTTTTTAATATATTAGTTTATATATAATCCCTTGTTTAAGGCTCTAATTACGTGATGTTTAATCAGGGGTATCAATATTTGAGTATAATATTTATACTTATAATCCAGTTGTACCCACTCTATTATCGTATGATGAACAGTACACATCACCTTCGCAGATGGCAGGGAACCAGTGATGCCTCAACGTTGGGCCATCAGCATCGACGCTGTCACAACATTGAAACGTTGTTGGGCAATTAAGCTCCCGCATCGCTTCGCTTATACTTTCATATGACTCGCTAGATTTTGCCTGGCGATTGCCGGCAATCAGCTGTTAGCTTTGATGTCTGATTTTTTAATATTTTTTTTTGGGGGGGGGGGGGGGGTGTCTTGCTGGGGTGATGTCCCAAATAAGTCAACACAGGTTTATTACTGGCAGGGTTCGTGTGGAAACAACTAAGTCTGCTTATGACAGGATGAATTAGTGGGTTCTTTTGCATCATTTTTTAGCATTATATTTACCAGGCGGACAAAAGCACAAAATTTGGTACACAGCTTCGTCTCTAGGACTGGAACTGCAATTTTTTTTTTTGTGGCGCATTCACCAGTTATAGTGAGATACAGGCCTAAAGACGAAATTCTCAATTTCTGCATGTCCAAAATAAGAAGTACGGAAATTTCGTCTTTATATCTGGTCATTTTAAGAAGCCAAAATAAAAAGATCGATTTTTTAAAGGTATGGTCAACTGTCTAAATTCGTGGGACAAGGGTCCCCCATAATGCAATATTGCCCATAATAATACTGAATATGCGTTTCATACCCAAAGCCTCATTAAGAGCAAGTTCTCAAATCACAGCAAGTTCATATATACTTGAGCTACATCTATGAGTAACAATTCCATCTAATCTCAAAGCCCTTAGTCCTGGATCTAAGCTGGGCCTTGCTTTGCAAACAAACTGACTGTATTACTGTGGGTATCTCGAAACTGTTTGACCCCACGCTTGTACCGACACCCAGTGAACACGAAACTTTTGTATGACAATGCTGAACCAACGTTGAAGACGTTGTGCCGACGTTGTATAAATGCTATACAAATGTTTTGTGTTTGCTGGGCAGGAGGATTTTCTCTCAAACATTGTACATTTCTCCAATGTTGGCTCAATGTTGGGCCATCGTTGCAGACGTTGGCCTAACATTAAAACAGCGTTGGGTGAGTGTCTCGCTGGAGTAGTATCCAGTCTTGTAATCAGGTTACTGAATCAACCACACTGTACTGTATGCTGAAGGCTTACACGCATGCGAGTTTAGGACGTGACTCCATCTTGACTCCATCAATGATTTTATCCTGATTATTTCGCTTTAATATAAACCTAAGTAACCTTTCTAAGACATATAATTTTCTGCTTTAAGTTATTTGAAAGAAAAAGATCACATCAAATGTAAAACCACTGATGTTTATTTAATTACTGTGAGCTCGAAAATATCTTTCATTCACGTGATTTCAGCATGTTTTATTACTTTCTAACTGTCAAAACCAGCGCATGGTTATAATCATGTTCCAATAGGATTTGCCCTGATTAAGATGGCGACCGTTTGACAGCTCTGTCATATTGAGTTGTCAGTCGGAAGGAGGTTCTAATATATAAATAAAAGACAAGTTAGTGAATATTGACCCGGTGATCAGCCAACGCCTTGATTGTTCATATTGCAAGACAGGGGTGGTCATAAGATCTCTGGAGAAGTGGGTCAGATGCAGATGGGATAACGATTGAGCTGATGTTGTCTCATGAATGCGCAAGTAGGCCAATAGACCTAGTTGGTTTGACGCCGGCCCAGCATCTCGAGATGTCGGATCGGAATCGTACCAACGTGGGATATAAGCAACGTAGGTGTGTGCTGTATTCAGACTGTACAATGATCGGGCCAACACTGTGTGTCTTCCTTATTGTAGTTGCCGCGATGCCGGCCCAGCATCTGAAGATGATGGACAGACATCGTGCCAGCATCTGTTTCAAATAATAATGTTATGCCTATCATTGAGAGATGAAGGACGGTATGTAGCTATTGAGTTTAGACGAGATACCTTCCTTTTACCTCTCTGAATTTATAGCGCCTATGACTTGGCCTAAAGCGGTAATTAACTGGTTACTGAGTCGTGACTAGTTACCATCTTATGCCTGGTGATTGGCTTAGATGGGATTTGGTCTGAGCAAGGCTGGGCTTGCATTCTACCATGTGATCGGACGCTTGCCATTGATTCGCTCAGGCGCGAATCATCGAAGTCACTCTGCCTTTATTTTGGGCAAGAGAGAAGTGTTTTCCACAGTATAAGGGTATATGTCGAGCTCTAACTACATGTATATTGTCAACGTCGCCATGACTTTTAACACTGACAAATAATTGCAATTCATTTTGTCATAACGTGAGCAGTAAAACATCTTGATCTACTTTTTGTAATAATGTGGGAAATAATAATAATAATAATAATAATAATAATAATAATAATAATAATAATAATAATAATAATAATAATAATAATAATAATAATAATAATAATAATAATAATAATAATAATAATAATAATAATAATAATAATAATAATAATAATAATAATAATAATAATAATAATAATAATAATAATAATAATAATAATAATAATAATAATAATAATAATAATAATAATAATAATGATGATAATAAAAATAAAAATAATAATAATAATAATAATAATAATAATAATAATAATAATAATAATAATAATAATAATAATAATAATAATAATAATAATAATAATAATAATAATAATAATAATAATAATAATAATAATAATAATAATAATAATAATAATAATAATAATAATAATAATAATAATAATAATAATAAACTTTAATTGTAGAGGGTCTGACCATTTAGTAGGCCTGTTAAGCAAAATCATATCCCCTGGGAAATCAGTTCTGTCCACCGGAACTCGGTTCCATCCACAGGTGTGCTCCTGGGAAATTAGATCCTCTTGACTTGAGAAATTAGATCCCTCATAAGATCGCTCGGGATCACCATGCCAACGTTCCATTTGAATTTTAAATACAGTACCGATACCTTGAAGTTTGATAACGTCATTTCATGGGGTCAGATATGCCAGAAACAGGTAGGCTTTGTCTACAATTTGAATTTGCTCATGGTAATAATAGTATCTAGGCCTATCGGCTTTGATCAGAACACAACGATCCAAAGCCATGAGCAGAGTATGGTGTAGGTCTATTAGTTGGCAGTAAGAAATGGAAAGGTGGAGCAATCTTTATTGATGTTGAGAAAGCATTTGACTCGGTGTGGCATGACGGGCTAAGATACAAGCTGATGAACAGCAGCTTACCTAGGAAGATGGTCAGGTTGTTATCATCTTTCTTAAGTGACAGAACGATAAAAGTCAATTGCTGTAACAACTGCTCAGATGAGGTGACCCTCAATGCGGGTACACCTCAGGGCTCGGTCCTAAGCCCTCTCCTTTTTATTATCTATGTGAATGATATCCCAGACATGAGTTCACTCAAGGTCAGGCTTTCCCAGTTCGCAGATGACAAGGGAATCTGGACACATGCAGCCAATGCCAAATGGATTAAGATAGAGCTATAAAAGCTTTAAAACTTATTAAAGCATTGTGCTCCTAATGGCGGATAAAACTAAATGCAGGAAAAACTCAGCTGCTTAGTGTATTTTACAAGCCAGAACTTATTGATCTGGAGCTGTTTGGTGAGCCTATCATTCAAACTCACACAGCCAGACTGCTGGGAATCCTATTTGAGCGAAGGCTAAGCTTCAATGACCATATAAAAGACCTAATGGCAAAGTTCTATATGCGACTGAACCTGTTGAAGTTGCTCAAAGGGACAAACTGGGGCGCCAGACCATATACTATCCTGAAAGCCTACAAGTGCTTTATACGCCCTGTCCTAGAATATGGTGCACTGAT
Source organism: Flabesymbios commensalis (assembly GCA_964017125.1). Lineage (NCBI taxonomy): Eukaryota > Metazoa > Annelida > Polychaeta > Terebellida > Flabelligeridae > Flabesymbios > Flabesymbios commensalis. Next base: position 28,097,880 of record OZ024914.1, read on the forward strand.
AACTGGAGCTCTAACGGGAACACAATGAAAAATATGCAGATCTTTCAAAATAAGTGCCTGAGACTAGCACTTGGTATAACCTACCAGGACGGAACAAGAACAATAGATCTGCATGATCTCACTAATGTCCCTATGATAAAAAATAGGAATACGGCACTGGCGGTTAAAACATTTAGATCACTTGAAAACAGTTTTAAGGAACTGATGTTGAACCATGAGATCGTTCAAAAACGATCAAACCCTAATACAATTCTGGATGAATTGCTGGCTGCAATCCAGGCTGACGCTTAAACACTGCTGACGGATAACGGTTGAGCTCCTGTTCCCACAGAGAACAGGGGCTCTGGGGGAGCCGTTCTGTGTGACATACTAAAAGCAGTGAGCTCTCTATCACACCACTGCATGAGACAAAAAACACGGTTGACGGTTGACGGATATCGGTTGAACTCCTGAACTCCTGTTCCCACAGAGAACAGGGGCTCTGAAAGGAGCCGATTTGTGTGACACATGAGGCAGTGAGCTCTTTATCATAGCACTGCAGGAGGCGGAGTCTGGTCTAAGAGGTATGGTCAACTGTCAAAATTCGCAGGACAAGCACCCTTTGTGGACCTGTCATGCAGATACTCTCTCTAACATTGTGTCATGCGTGATACTCTCTCTAAGATGGTGTCCTGCTTTCTAATGAGCCGTCAACAAGCGCATATGACGACCAGTATTTCACAGTTTTCGCATATTTACATATGCTAAAAATGTTAAATTGTTTTATTAGATTTATGAATAGCTGTTGTACTACCTTGCAAACACATGTACGAATTGGAATCGATCTGGTGTGTTTGTAAGGTGAAATAGACGCCTGCTCACTAGGCATCGGCATGAAAATTGACACTTTTGTTGATTTTATTTTAACATGGATAAACCTGCGGCGCCAAAAAATCTTCTGAATATACCTTGTTGTCGAATACATCAATTCGATATCCCACCTGCTCAAATATTATCCTCCATATCTACGATATCCAGCAAAGCATTAGCTGAAATGATCCTGCTTTCTAACAATTCCATTCAAGATATGTCCTGCTTTCTAAGAGCAAGTGTCCTGCTTTCTAAGGAGCAAAGTGGTACAGTTGATATGGCCAATAAGTATAAATTGGCGAGTATTCTTACTATCTATATTAATCATTCAACGCGGACAGAAGAGGCTGACACCATTAGGATGGTTTACAGCATGGTGGCGCCAGAGTATATGAGCACGAGCTACAAAGAGAGCCAAAATTAAATTACGCATCCACGAGTCATGGTGGAAAGGCAAGGTTCTGTATCATGGGATGGCTTCTATTCTGCCATACAAAGCCAAAAGGCGGTATCTGCTTACAATCACACAAATGGTTATATTATCTTTGATTTCAGGATTTTTTTCAGACATTTTTAAAACAACACATGTCATGCCGATCTACTCAAAAGCCATCTTTATCAAAAGATGACATGAAAAATTACAGACCAATGTCAAACCTAAACTTTGTATCAAAAATCAAAGAAAAAGTTTTTTAATTTTTGTGCAGAGCATTCACCAGTTAGGCTAGATATAGAGACGAAATTCCTGATTTCTAATTATTGACAACCATGTCAAAAACATGAAATACGGGAATTTTGTCTTTATATCTAGCCTAACTGGTAAGTGCGTGACACAAAAATTAAAAAACTTTTGCAGTTTTAGTCTATGGACATATTCACATCATATGGTCATATTATTAAGCTAAAATAAAATCGCCGATTTTTTGATGATTTTAGACCTGGGCATGTCCCTTTAAGCTAAGTCGTTCTAACGACTTATAAGTCGTTAAATCAACTCAGTATAAGTCGCTATAACGACTTATAAGTCGTTAATTCGAGTCAACAGATGTCGTTATAACGACTTATTAGTCGTTAAATCGACTTAAGCCTACTTATAACGACTTATAAGTCGTTAAATCGACTTACTATAAGTCGTTATAACGACTTATAAGTCTTGTAAGTCGATATAACGACTTATACTAAGTCGATTTACCGACTTATACTAAGTCGATTTCACGACTTCTAAGTCGTTATAAAGACTTCTACTAAGTCGATTTATTGACTTATAAGTCGTTATAACGAGTATATATGTGCTTGCGGCGTTTGCAAGACAAAGCTGGGAACAACTTCAATGTTGTGCCAGCTGTCGAAATGCTGGCCCAGTATTGAGAAAGTGTTGGCTGAATTTCTGAATGTTAGCGGGTGTGTTGGCTTAAGCTAGGAGTCATAATCTATAAATATCACACACTCGCAACCTCAAGCAAAGTATACATAGGAGGCCTACTTACAGGTACGCCCACCTGTAGAATAGGCCTATTCTGTGAAACTCAATAACCTAGGCCTAGTACAATGAAGTATGGGGAGGGGTTCTTACATAACATTGTTTTCACCGAGTAGTCATTCAGGTGACGTAACTGCGTTTCACAGAATAGGCCTAGGTGGAGTATTTTTAAAATAAAACCATGGACATGCTCTTTATGAAATAAATAATATATTTCAAAATCTACACTAGGCCTAATCAAATTAGACATTTTCAGCTTGCCACCGATCCACTGGTCACACGACGTTGTAGCAACGTTGAATCAACGTCTATGACGATGATTAAGCGTCTCAACAACGTCGTGTGCCCAGTGGGGAGCCACGACCAGTTGAAATTATGGGCGGATAAATAATCCAGCCCCCCCCCCGGTGATTAGCCCCCTCTCTTAACAGTTATGTTGATTATAAATATATGGTTGATACATTCCCCCTGTAGGTCTATTGGTAGGCATATGTTTGGGGCTGTTGTAGTGTATACCCAGAGTCTATAATCTTACACACATATTGTTTTTAACATAGGCATATAATGCCTAGTTAGGCCTACCGTTAGGGCGTGATTGATATTGAAAGGTTACAAAGATACACAAAAAAAACGTGAAAGTTCATGTAGACTAAGTGGTTCAGCTTCAATGATTCATAATATTTACCTATGACGGACTCCTTTCCTTAGGACGTTGGTTATGATGCGCATGCGGGTGGGTCTACAACATGTGCTCAACAATCCAGTCGGTTTAATTTACACTCCAGTTCTATTAAGTTTAATTTGTATGTATTTTACACAATACTGTTTGCCGCCCCGTGTGCGCATCAGTTGTTGCAGTATTATTATACACGTAATGATGATTCACAACCTTTTTCAAATTGTTAATACTTAACTGCAACAGTTACATCATGATATTGTTGTATTGAGCAGATCGCTTAGAAAGCATGACATACTTGCTAAATGTATTGTTAGAAAGCAGGACAATGATGGTTAGAAAGCAGGACCTTTTCTGATAATACTTTGCTGGATATCGTAGATTTGGAGGATAATATTTGAGCAGGTGGGATATCGATTTGATGTATTCGACAACAATGTATATTCACACGATTTTTTGACGCGGCAGGCGTATACATGTAGAAATAAAATCAACAAAAGTGTCAATTATCATGCCGATATATAGTGAGCAAGCGTCTATTTCACCTTAGAAACACAGAATATCGATTCCAATTCGTACATGTGTTTGCAAGGTGGTACAACAGCTATTCATAAAATATCTAATAAAACAATTAAACACTTTCAGCATATGTAAATATGCGAAAACTTTGAATTACTGGTCATCATATATGCGCTTGTTGACGTCTCATTAGAAAGCAGGACACCATGTTAGAGTGAGTATCACGCATGCCACCATGTTAGAGAGAGTATCTGCATGACAGGTCTACAGAGGGTGACAAGGGTCCCCCAGATTGCAGTAGTGCCCGTGGGTAGGCCAAGGCCCTATTCCATAATAATAATAAATATGCGTTTCATACCTAAAGGCTCATTCAGAGCAAATTCTCAAATCACAGCAAGTTCTTATATATACTTAAGCGACATCTATGAGTAACAATCCCATCGAATCTCAAAGCCCTTAGTCCTGGATCTTAGCTGTGACATACTAAAACTAGTGAGCTCTCTATCACACCACTGCATCAGACTAAAAACACAGTTGACGGTTGATGGATATCGGGTGAACTCCTGAACTCCTGTTCCCACAGAGAACAGGGGCTCTGAAAGGAGCCGTTAATAACTCAAAGCCCTTAGCCCTGGTCCCTACTTGGTTGTTGGCTTGCAAACAAACTGACTGTATTACTGTGGGGATGTCGAAACTGTCTGACCCCAAGCTTGTGTTGACACACAGTAAACACAAAACATTTACAGTATGACTTTATACACTGCTGGACCAACGTTGAAGACGTTGTGCCGACGTTGTATAAATGTCATACAAATGTGTTGTATTTGCTGAGCAGGAGGACTTTCTCTCAAACATAGTACATTTCTCCAATGTTAGTTCAATGTTGAACCAGCGTCCCAGACGTTGGCCTAACATTAAAACAGCGTTGGGTGAGTGCCTCGTTGGAGTAGTATTGATAGTCTTGTAATCAGATTATACCTACTCAACTGAATGTAATAAACATGTAGGGCCTAGGCCTACTTTATATAGTGAAGGCATACAGGTGACCTACGCATGCCCATTCTGAAGATGACTGGCAGTTTAAATTACATTGCTAGCTTGGGTGATGGCACGGCGGACGCGGGTGGCTGGCTAAAGATGACGGTTCAATGATGTAGTTTCAAACACACTGCTCAGAAAGCAGAGCACATCTCAAAAGGGTCATTCCTTGCTCTTTTCTCTGGTGGCCGGTCGCTCAAACGGCTAGCTGTTTCTATATGGTTCAGCAGCCCTGGTTTCTTGTCTCCTGGACTTACTTGCCAATGTTTTGTACAATCACCTACCTTACCAGGTGAAAAGAGAGAAGCACTGTAACTATAAGGTTTATACCAGAACTAGTGCATAATCTCGCGTCAGCCCTTGCGCTGCGCGCTCCTAGCAGCCCACAATGGTGCGAAATTTCTGTAGCTCACTCTCTGTACCCCATCTGGTGAGTTAATTGTAAATACACTGTCCCATCTAGTGGACAATCGGTAAATTGGATCAAAATCATAACATCCGGTATCCCCAGTGGAGGTGGAAATTTTTGGGGTTTTTTTTGCAATTTTGGTCGAATTTAACCAACTAAATTAACCAGATGCACAAACTTAAGGAGTGGTCTAGTCTACCGAGTAAAATATTAAATCTAGATCTACTACAGGTCTGTAGGTCCAGTCCTATATTAATAATTATGGCTAAATAGAGTAATGGAGGGTATTAATATTACGGAGTGGCTATTCGTACGGGAAAGTTATAATGGGAGTCAATGGGAGCCCGTCATTTCGTAAACGAGGCTGCTCATAGAGTTACATTATGAAGAATCACGTACGATTAGCCACTGCCTTAATATTATGGGCGGGTTAACACCTAAATTATAGTCTGTCCGACGGTGGAGGATGGTCCAAAATGAAAGTCAGCTTTTCGGTATACAGTCAGTCAATTCTCAAGGGATTTTTATGAAATTTTGTAAACTCTATTTTCTAGTCATTTGGCATCGATCCTGAAAATTTCGTAAAAAAATATTGTTTAGTTCAAACGTGTGGAGAATGCATTATTATCTGGTCTGGCGACGCTGATAAATATCGTCAATCGCCATGCGTGCATACGGCGAAATGAGCGTGTGGTATCAGAGATATAATCTCTGAGGTCAGAATGATAATAATGGTTACGACTATGGTTACAAAATTTCGTGACAATCCCTTGGGAATTGACTGACTGGATACCGAAAAGCTAACTCTCATTTTGGACCATCCTCCACCGTTGGACATACTTCTTCTAGGCTCTAGCTCACCCAAAATAATTTTAATAACGGTTACCAAATTTTTTGGTATGGCTAGAAAAGGCAAGTCTTCAGCAGTGTCCTATTGTCATTAATAAGCTAAATATACAATAACAAAGGAGCATTCATTATTTGAATATATTCCGGTTTTACTGCAATTAGGCCCTATGGGCGGCTGCTGCAATTATGGGCTGCTGTTGCTGGTATTATGGCGGTGCGTCCATACCCCGAAAAAGACCGAAAAAGACAAGAAACCCCGAAAAAGACCCGAAAAAGACTTTATTTTCAACCGAATTTTATATTATATGATACTATATCCCATTTGATATTACTGTATATGCCTAGGTATGTATCCGGCGTATTTTGATGGCAAAATACATGAAATAAACCGTAACCTAGCTGGCCTACTATTAATAGTTGCATTGTCTATAGATCTGGCTGGCGTATTAAATACCGTGACTGTGGGCCGAATCAAATGTTATATGTAATTTTATTAAGTGTTGCCGTGAGAGATTATAATATAAATACACTGAAATATATATACGACGGGTTTATTAAAACTGCAAGCGTCTACAGGCGCCGTTATACATCTAAATTATAAAATCACTTTAACAAAGAGCTAGCTCTATGTGTGACAGGTGTTGAGTTGTTCACGTGCGAACCTAGACCGCCCAGTTTGCGACATTGAACCAATGTTGGCCGATGTTGTTCCGTCGTCTTCCGCACTGGCCCAACATTAAAAAGACATTGGTTCACTATCCCGTTTTTGCTGTAGGCCTTCTAAAAAGAACACATTTATATGAGCGCATATATATGTGTTCAATTATTATAACGAAATATTTTAAATTAGTAGGCCTAAATATTCGGAATAATATAGGCCCTATATAGCTTTCGTAAATAGGATAGTTTAAGGGTTAACTATATGTGCTGGCACATTCACACGAATGATTTTTTCAATCGTTTTATTTATACATACCCCTTTTTATTAGGTATGGATGAACATTTTCGAACGATTAATTTTGATAGCGCCGTTCGAAATATATAATTAAGACACGACATAATAAAAAAAGACCAACACAAGTTCTCGATATGCACTACCAGCAGGCCTACATTTTTATCTCATAATAAATTTTGAGACTTTCATATTTATACAACTGGGTTTTTTTTAATAATAATTAGCCTAATGGCCCTTATGTAGGCTACTTGACAAAAGCTACATGACATCCCCTTACTGAGTGCTTTCCCGCCTCAGGTGAGTTGTCATCCTATTGGCCCAGCGTTGCTTTACTGTTGGTACACCGTCAACAACGTTGGCCCAACATACTTATATATAAAATAGGATTATAGTAACATATAAACAGAATTCGGTTGAAAATAAAGTCTTTTTCGGTCTTTTTCAGGTCTTTTTCGGGGTTTCTAGTCTTTTTCGGTCTTTTTCGGGGTATGGTCACACCCGTATTATGGGCTGCACTTTGCTGTTGTTGAAAAAAAATATATATTTCTGTATACCGTATATCCCTGTGTATAATGCGATGTTTTTTCTTAGCTATTCATGTCACAAAAAGGTACCTCGTATTATACATAGATGTAGAATTTAATACAATTTTTTAGCTCTGTAGCGGTAGTTCAGCGGTACGTTTTCTAGCGGTAGAAACGTAGGTTAGTCGGCGTGTATGGTAAGCAGGCCTATACACACGATACAACAAGACTGTGCCTTTCCAACTAGTAGCAAACAAGAGACGTTCACCCAGTGCTGGTACAATGTTGGGCCACCGTCAGCGACGCTGGCACAACACTGTACCAGCATTGGGTGAATATGTCGTGTTTGCTGGGAGCCCCCGTCTCACATTCCCGCCGACGCGCGTGGCACGTTTGACAACCACAGGCAGATATATGACGCCGTTAGTCTGCAACCAATTCACACTCCTGACCTGTTCATTTATATTAATAATGATTTAATCTAAGATCGCCTTTCATATGGGCGTGTTCTATTGTGTACGACAAATCTGAACATGATATTTTCCTATTGGAATGAGAGAATGCGTTGATGAAATATAACAGGATATCACTGTTTATATCTCCTATCGCAAATTCTATACATGTAGGCCTCAGAATGTCCATATTGCTGGGATAACATTAACACCTACCGCTGACATTGCCGCGGCTGATACGGTATTGAGCAAATGGTGGTATCTGTTAGCTGTAGTTCATGGAGCGTTGCTGTGTTATTGCACCCGGACACCTTATACAACCAAACACCTCTTGTGTCTAGACAATGCGGCTAGTCTGCAAATGTTTTACAATCACATTGCATCTTGGAATGTTCTTATTTGAGCACGACGATGTTAAAATATGGTCTTTGTAATAGATAAATTAAAATAATATAAATTTGTCGGCGAAATATAAATACGGGTATTTTAAAATCTGTGTGTATATATATGTAGCCTATGCAGGCCTCAGAATGTCTGCCCATCAAGACAGTCTCGATGACATCCACTCTGCCTTGGAAAATGGAAATACAGTATCTGCTTACAGATACTGCCCTTTGGTTTTGTTGAGCTGTACTGTTGCCGCTGTTCCCGTCATTGAGCATCGTCTATGCAGGTGTCACAGCGCTATTTAGTAGAATAAGATAATATCCATGCCTCACATTTAGATGGCCCGGAACGCTGCCGACCGGGACGCTGCCGACATCCAAAATTTGAGGTCGTATTATACAGAGGGGTAGACGTTTTCCAGGTCATCCTAGGCCTCAAATCTTAACTCGTATTATACATGGCGTCGCACTATACGCGGGGATATACAGTATGTTTCTGGTTACTTGGAACAAAAAAGGATTGAAAATAGTTAATAATCTAAAAAATACACCATTCAGTTAAACTGTTACTTTTCATGATGTTTTGTTGGCATGTTGAGCTTAAAACTTTTAAAAAAAAACGTGAAATGCCATTTTGTGCCTTTTTATAGGTGATACATTTTTTTTTAGGGTAAATTGTCCCAAATTAAACTGTTTTATTGCCGGGAGTATATGGATGACTGAACCTGAAAAAAAATCCTGCAAATTTTTTTTTTCTTGTGTAGTATACAGTATTATCTCCAAGTTACAGCAGCCCATAATTGCAGCAATTAAAAATTCTGCTGGTATTATGGGCGATTTGCTAAGGATGTGCTATATGGATACAAATTGACTGAAATGTGAAGACTAAAGAGTTTTTGTCAACTAATGACTTCTTTTGAACATATATGTTCAATTATTTTATTTTTTTAAAAATTTTCGAAGAATAACAGAGAATTTAATTTTTTAGTGTTTTTTAACACAATATGATAAAAGGGGCATTTCCAGTTTTTACAAACTGGTTTTAAAGATTTTGCCGTGTGGATGAAGGTTTCTATTTGAATATAATTTTAGGGGGTGTATATGTTGGGTAAGGCTCAGGATAGATGTATGATGGTAAAAAAAATACTGGGGACACACAGAATTGAAATATTGAACTTAATATGTCAAAAACGCCCATATTTGCCTCAGCCCATAATACCCTTCATTACTCCATTACTACCATTTATAGGCTAGATCTACTAAAGTCTGTCTGACGGTGGAGAATGGTCCAAAATCAAAGTTAGCTTTTCCGTATCCAGTCAATCAATTCTCAAGCGATTTTCATGAAATTTTGTAAACCCTATTCTCTAGTCATTATATATACCCGCCGTTAGATTAACTGAATGACAGTCGTTTCAGCCCCTTTCCTGTTCGGTCCTTTTCACGTTCAGCCTCTTACTTACCCGTTCGGCCCCCTAGTATACATAAGTCATCAGGTCAGAGGTGTCGTGGGTGACATGGCATGTTGACCTGTTCTAGGGTGGCTGAAGCAAAATTAGAAATTCAACCACATACAAAATAAACAACACTTTAGAACTGAATGAGCTGATAACAAAACTTTTTGAATTTTTAAGATCGACTGGATAGTTTTCGAGATATTTATACTTTTATACCCGAAAAGGGCACCCCCTTTCTGACGGCTAATTATAAGTTTTGACAAAATACGCTTTATTAGCCTTTCTTGTCACTTCAGAGCTGTGAAATCGATATAAAAAAATTGATACAGTCTTTGATTCAATTACCATAAAAGCTAACGTTAAAGTACACCATATTTATCGAAAAGTAAGAACAATATGATTAAAATGCTCATTAAAAAAAGTTATAGCCCTTCGAAATCCTGAGAATGCGTGTTTTAAAGGCTAATTTTTGACGCGTCCGGGTGATTCTTTGCTCAATCCACCAACTTGACAGGGACATAATCTGAAAAATATTAATTATATGATTGAAATAAAGTGATTTTCTGGTAACAAAAATCATATAGGTTAGATTAATCACATAATATCTTCATTTAAACTATCCAGAATTTTTTATAGCTGGACTGAAAAGTCAATATCTTTAAATTATCACAAAATGTCTGAAAAAAACGTCATTTTTAGTGATTTTTTAGTATTTTAGTCATATTGCGAGAAAAAACATAGGAATCACGCATTATCATTGGAATTTTAAAAATTCAGGTCTTTTCCCTTAACATGATCTATTTAAATTATTTTTTTCGTGATTTCTAAATTCTAGAAACTCTAAATTCTTGAAAATAACTGTTTTCTTAAAAACCGCCCGACACGCCTAAAATGTCGCGAAATTTCAGCTGAAAAAATTGATAAAAATCTAAGATCAGTTGATTTCATCTCAAGATTTTTCAGTGCTAAATGGCATTAATAGATAATGTTAAAAATTTACTTGTAGGTTACAATAATCATTAAAGTATCATTTATGAATATAAATAATAACAATGAAAAAAACAATTATAATTGAGAAGTTTAGGAAAAAAGTGAGAGAAAAGGGTGTTATTTTTAGTAATTTTTCAGTATTTTGTCCATATCTTCTTGAAAAATCATGCTATCACGCATTATCACTCAAATTTCAGAAATTTAAGTCATTCCCTTCAACATGACATATTTTGCTTATTTTTTGGATGAATTCTAAATTCTAGAAACTCCTGTCAAAATGCATATTTTTTAGCCCAAAAATGAAATAAATGCAAAATGGCCGCCATCGGAATCGCCCAAAAAATGAAAATTGGTCAATTTCAACTTTCGCTTATTTATGCAAAAGTACAATAATACCAAATTTTTTAAATATCAATTTTTTATACTTTTTCTTTCATATATCTGCAAAGCTGCTAGAAAAAAATGTGTTGAAATTATAAAGCTAAAGCTGTTTGTATATGGAATGTTTTTTGCTTTTTTGTCCCTGTCAAGTCAGCTAATACATCTCTTTGGCCACCCTACCTGTTCGGCCCCCACCAACGATCACCTGCCCAGCCCTGTAAGTGTGAGTTCACAAGTGCGCTAATAGTAATATGTACATAAGCTGTCCAGCACGCTCTAGCCTCTTGTAAGTGAGATGACCTGTTCGGCCCCCATCAGGGATAGCCTGTTCGCCCCTCAGTCCAGCCCTGTGTGTAAGTGCGCTAAGCTGTCTGGCACACTCTTGTTAACCTGTTCGGCTCCCTCATTAAAATATTAAAAGTTATAAAACATTGTCGTAGATCTAGTGTTGTCAATTATAAGTAGCAAAATTATTCATATTGCATGTTTTTCGCCGATTTCTCAACAGTGCTCTGTCAATTCTCAACCGATTTTCATGAAATTTTGTATGGACTATTTGCAAGTCACTCGGCGACTACCGCGAAATTTTCATCGGAAAATTTTGTATAGCTAAAAAGTTAGACCATCTGGCATGTAATGCAATTCAGGGCTAAAAACAAACTTTTATTTAACCAATTTAACCGTTCATAGTTTATGGGTTATAATATTATCATAACCATAACCGTTTATAGAGGGACGTGGTAATTTTAAATTTACTACATGTCAAATAGTCTAACTTTTGATCTACATAATATTTTTTGATGAAATTTTCACGGTAGCCGTCGCGTGACTCAAAAATAGTCCTTGCAAAATTTCTTCAAAATCGGTTGAGAATTGACTGAGAAATCGGCGAAAAACATGCGATACAAGTTAATCTCACGGCGGTTATAGTTCAAAAGTTAGACCATTTGACATGTAGTAAATGTCTATTTATGACGCTCCTATATAACATCTATAAGGCCTGTGGCACGAAAAGTGGTCAAATTCTATTAAATTGTGTTACGGATGCAATTATAGTAAATATATACATCAAATACAGACTAAAACTGATTGAAAATGAACTTGGGCATACATTAGAGCTAAATGTCACTTTTTAGCGAGTTTAAATCAGCGAAAAAAAGTGAAAATAACATATAAGTCACCAAAAATGGTCAAAAATGCACTGTTACGAGTTAGCATCAATTTATTTTATTTTTTTTATATCATTGCCATATAAAATTTTTGCATTATTACATTAGACGGCAAATCCTATATAACACTATATAAAAATACCTTCAATTTAAGGTATACCATGTGCATCTAGCTCAATTATTTAGGTCAGTTTGATTTGAAATGTAAAACGATATCCTTGTAAAGTTTTTTCAAGCATTTTGACTCATTTATTTATTTAATCACCTAAAATTATTAATTATCACATAATAGTTTATATTTTGTTTTTATTATATGGCATTATATGTATAAATGACCAGCAGATATAGAAATATATGTATACAAATACAGTTTTAGCTAGATATAGGGGTTTCTAGACGGCAAAATTCACAAAAAAAATCTGTCACGTCCGTCCCCCCCGGTGAAAATCAAGGAAGCAGAAATATTTGTCATTGACGATTTTGTGATTATGTAGTCTTCAGGTGATATGTTACCTATAGCCACTTTGAATGGATAAATGTTAAGAAGATTTCTGGCAGATAGCACAAATATGGCTGTCACGTCCGTCCCCACCCTGTCACGTCCGTCCCCCATAATAAGTATTTACTTGTAAAATCTTGAATAAACTGTTAGGATCATAGTGGAATAAAGCTGCAATGTAATAATTTATATTAAATGCATATTTTAAAATAGTTCATATTATATTTAGAACTGTTTTCTACTCGGCAACAACAAAGTTAGTTTCCAGGGGGACGGACGTGACACGATTTTATAAAGTCTAATCTACGCTCTTTATCAAGCACTGGTATTTGACAGATAATGTTTTGACCATCAACAAAGTATCCAAGCACCATCTGAAGCAATTTAGATTATTTAAATAGCAATATATCACAATTTTGGATTTTAACATATATTTGTGTTTTTCAAAACCTACATTTATATTAGATATCATAGTGATTTTACAGTGTAAAAGGGTGATAAAAGACCACTTACTCGGGTTCAGATCACTTAGATGTTATATAGATATTCCTACCAAACTATGTAGCTGATCTTTAATGGCTGGGTAAGGAATAAATATGTATTTATTCAAATACCTTCACATAGAGTTGTGTACAAAATATGCTTTATCTTATCTATCAAATAATATTTGGAGCTAGTTGACATTCATTTAATCAGACTGATAATTCCCTGTATCCGACTGACTTTGTAAGATTATGTAACAAATGTGCGAACAAAGTTACAATTTAGTATTAAATTTAATGGAACATCATTAAATATATCATTTAAAACAGGTTTGTTTTTTCAGTAATAACATTTTTTCTATATAAATTTCATATTGCTTTCAGGGAGATATCTTAATATGTGTCAGGTCCGTCCGCTAACTGACCATGTTTACTGATTACAATGAGTTTGTATAAACAGTGTAAGATAATACATTTTAAGAATACAGTCTATTACTGTATCAGTTTACATATGTGGCTTTATTTATGTAGATTTTTGGCCAAATCACGGATATATATCTTTTTTTATACAGATGCTAACCAATTTTACCACTTTTCGTGCACCAGGCCATAAACCTTTTAACTTCCACTCCAGTTTATTCGCAGATTTGCGTTACATGTCGTTTGAAATGCTTAATGGCATTTCGCGAAATTTTCAGGGTTATTGCCAAATGACTAGATAATAATGGTTGCAAAATTTCGTGACAATCGCTTGAAAATTGACTGACTGGATACCAAAAAACTAACTTTCATTTTGGACCATCCTCCACCGTTGGACAGACTATAGGTATGAAATTGAAATGAAAACGTCCAGACTCGAATCAGTATTGAAGATTTCGGTCGTGATAAAAAGCGAGAGACAAGAGAGATACGAGATGAGAGATACGAGTGAGACCAGAATTACGTCATGATGATGATGAAAAGCGAGAGACATGAGAGAGGTTCCAGAAAAGTGAGAGAAAAGTGAGAGACAGTCACACGAGAGATTCAGGAGACACGAAAGAGACTAAAAAATATAGATTTGTAAAATTATTTTATTGAAAAGGGGCAGATAAAAAGCAATCGGGCCGGCAAATCTAGGCTTTGTCTAAAGTCCTTAGTTTGGCAGTGGACTAGCCGTGTATTACAACGGCCTATGCGAGCGCAGCGAGCTGCTGCATAGCGCTAGCTGTGGACGAGTCCATACCATAAAACAATCTTTTTCAATATGATATGGCGATGAATGAGAAAGATCTCAACCCCAATGTCCGAAAAATGTTTATAACTTTTTAATGGCGTTGCAACAGACGATCTGAACATGCGATCACGAGCTGAAATATTACTGAATATAATCAACCTATTGTTGACCTGATTGATTAGTCTAGTCAATGTAGTGACAGACCTGGCACAAATTGCGAAAGAATTTTTTTTCACAATGCATTTTGGAAAGGTCTCTAGATCAACATACTAAAAATGCCCCGAAATGCCTTTTGGAGAAATATGTCAAATTTGCGTAAATTCAATATGACCGCCAAATTTCCAAAAGGCCAGGGATTTCTTGATATAACTGAGTCTAAGCGAGCTATATTTATGATTTCAAAGTTTGATATGACTAGGTGGATGATTAGAGGACACAGAGGTTATACTTGGGTAAAATTTAGAATTTGCATAAATCCAATATGGCCGCCCAAATCTCTCAAAATGGCTTTTTTCCCAGACAAAGCGCCAAGATCAACATTTATTTTTATAGTTGGCTGTTTATAAGATGGGATTTATGTTTTATATCACCACCTATACTAATAGTATCATACAGGTGTGAAAAATCCAGGAAATCTTCTTTATATCGTCAAGTGAGGTTATGTTTTGGTCGTTTTCGCTTGTTTGTACGTCCGTCAGCAGACTTGCTTACAAAGTAATAAACGGGTTTGCATGCAAGAAACAATCTAATAATTTTTGGGAATGCTCCTGATTATGATCCGGATTGCGATCTGTATTACACGGTGGAGGTTTGCAGTCTCTGACAGATTGTCTGGTAATATATGTTATCAGTGTGCAACTTCCATTTTGCTTCAAGCTATCTAATTGATGATTCGATTTTAAAACATCTTTGGCACATGAACGAAGTGTATCAGGATACAGACATTTCAAGCCGTATATCAGATCAAGTTTTTTCAGTATGAGGCAGATAATATTCACCAAAACACCATTACCATAGATGGTTGTAAGTGTGTAACACATTCCATGGTATGGGCAAGATTGTCATTATCACACAAGGAACCAAAATAACTCATCTGCATCTCTTTATGCCCTTTGGAAAGCCCCATTTGGCTCCACAAGGGGCCAGGATTGTCTAGTTTAATTCAAATGGCGCAGACAGGCAGCCACCCTGGACAATCTTCAATATTGTATCTTACTAAGATTCATATGAATCCAAGCAGCTTAAGCTAAATGTGTCCTACCTTGCCAAGAAATATACCTATTATAACCTTCTACCAACAGCTCTGGTGGAAAATTAGCACCTCAGATACTTGAAAGTCAGAGGCAGGATATCATACATGTATAGGGAACTCCGGTTGTTTGTATTTCGCCTTGGCTTCCACACTGTAATGAGCTTTCTTGGATCCATTGGTCATATTATGGCATGATCTGGTCTTCAAGATGCATATTTATGCCAGCCATGCAGTCAGTCATATGCTGTCTGGAAAAGCTTGCGAAAAGCCATCAGAGGACTCATTTTATTTGATGCTTCACTTAATGCCATGGTAGGCCTTAATGTCCAAAATTGTACATGTAGACCTTTATGAAAAGAATCAATAAACACTGCACAGCATCCAGAGAAGCTACCTTGAGATGATATAGCAATGAGCGAGATAATCAAACTCAAATAGACTCTCAAAACAACAAAAAAGACAGAAGCTGAGCCACAAAAGCAGCATTTTCTGGAGCAGCTTGTCGAGTACAATTATGGAGGTCACATCAGGTACCCTTTCACTAACTGATATCCAATCATCACCAGAGTTGGGGTCAATTCCGGAATTGAATGGGATGATTCATCACCTCATATTAGGGAGTTCAGTAAATTTCCCTGGATATGAGTAATTATTTGCAAACATCCTGAATTTCAAACTCGTGGCTAAAGTACACGGACATCGTAAATACTTAGACAATTCTTTAATTGACTTTAAAGCAGAGAGATAACCAGGTACATTGTAATTGAAAAATAAATTTACAAGCCACACATGACATTTTACCTAATTTTACAGAAAGGGGTCACAACCTGTGAACAAAATCATGATAAAACTACACCAGAAGTATAAACCTAAGGGTACCATGTCATGCATCGAAGCATCATTTTTGGACTGGACTTTTGCTGGATTTATCCATTGAGGAAATCCTTATGAAGTCAGTGAAGTCCACTGGAGGTTTAACAAAAGAAACAGGGATATCAAGTCCAACAACATATATGCCTTTAAATCAACAATTTCAATAATACACATTCGTTGAATAAAATACAAGTGACTGAGCAGCACAGAGAGTCAACACCAACTAGAATAGAGAGAGATACCTGTCTTTTCTGGTCGAAAGAAGTCTATTCAGTGATAGTCTGACTTTACATAATATTACCACAGGAATTACCGCTGATGTCAAAGCTAACAATGCTAAAACAGTAAATACTATGGTGATTAAAATGTATTATGTGATATTCCTTTAAGAAAAACAAGATTTATATACTTTCAATGGCCTCAAATAATTGCATCAAGATAAATGATGAAATCATAAATATTCATCCACAACTAGTCTAGTCAGCTAGTACAGGATGGTGACTTGTGAAAGCAGATATAGATAGGGCACCCTTTAGCTGATGATTTGAAAGAACAAGTTTGATGGTCAGGGTTTACGCCAGGAATGTTTGAGTGGGGGAGGGACTAAAAGGGGTGAGGTCTGGGGGGTCCTCCCCAGGAGAATAACAAAGTTTTAAATGTTATTGCTTAAAATAGCATACTTCTACTGGAATGACAGCAAAATATGGAATATATTTTCATTTTCTTTGCAAACAAGGGGGGGGGGAGGGGGTATCCCCCTTTGGTGTTGAGTAGGTGTGGGGAGGGTCTGGACGTAACCCTGATGCTTTTATTTGGATGATCCAGTAATGTTCAATATTTTATATATTTCACACCTTGTACAAAGACAGATACATGTATAACGGTTTTGATGAAAGTGATATATGGGCAAAACCATGGAATTGCGACATAACAGCTATTTTTTTTAAAGCATGCAAACACAAGATTAACTCTGTTGTTAGACAAATAACAACTTTGCTCAAAATTTTTTGTATGAATTTATTTATTCTGGCTAATATTGATAATATATATTCACAGCGCCACCTAGTGGTAATTTTTTACTTTTTTTCCCTACAAAATGATAGGTATTTTTAATGTTGATGAAAAATTATCTGAATTATTTCACTTAGTTTAAGGATACTAAGTGACCATGGGAAGGTATGCTTTGATGCTATGCAAAGAAAACAAAAAAATGTCTCAAACGTTTGGTTTATTCTGAGATTTAAGTGTCGTGATGTATGCAACGTTGCGTACATCACAAAAAAATGTAATTTATTTTATTATGAAAAATTTTCGGTGAATATTCTCAATATATTTTTATTAAAGTAACAAGTTTCCTATAACCCATATTATGTACAAATGCTATAACATTTGTATAATTAGTTAGGCTGGGAACTACCGCACAAAGATGAATTCGTGATGTACGCAACAGGATTGTGATGTACGCAACATGTAATTTCATTAAAAAGTATAAAACATAACAACTGTTTACAATGTTATTTAGGAGCGTCATTAATGTGATTCTCTTTAGAAAATCTTTTAAATTATTTTTTATATTCCAGAAGATTTCTGGTATAATTTAATAATTTCATGTTAATCTGGGGTGAAACATGTGAAATGGCTAGATTTGATAAAAATCTTGTTTTATAGATTAATTGCATGTTAAATATTATGTTTGATAATTATGGTGTTATTAGAAGACCATAGGATATCTTAAAAATATTTCCAGCAAAGACAAGTCATTTTGATGAACCTCCAAACGCCCCCCCCCCCCCAAAAAAAAAAAAAAATAGATTCAATTTTAGCTAGCTCACATGTATATATATTGTAAACATCAATTTATGTTGCAAAAAATGCACCCAACTATGAACTGTGTGTATTATAAGTAATATATTACACCAGATGGGATTAATTATCACAAACATTTCATCCTTGTCGTCACAAACATGATTGCTGTTGTCTGTGAGTGTGATGGTGGCGGAAAATCTTTAAAAATTCTTTCGCAGGGGTGATATGTAATTTAAACAGCGACCGATAGTTAACAGAATGCTGTTCTAGATATTGTCTAAACTGGTATCACAGAGAGCTCTATGTATTTCTATTAAAAGGTATCATTACTATTGATCATACAAATATTTTACATAATTTGAATGTTGAAAGGAGACATTGATTTCTAACCAATTTAACAACACAGAAGATTATATATCGGGAATCTTGCCATTTATTTATGTAAACATTTATATAAATTTATGTTATACTATTATAATATATATATAATTTTGAAATGTGCTGTAGTTGTTATGGTGACATAACCATGTGCTAAATGTGTGGCAGTGTTTGCTGTTTTAACTTCATAACTATCATACATAATTACAAATTAAAAGTGCATGAAAATATTATACATTTCCAATTTAATTGCTCCGTCTTTTTGACATGTTTACAGACCGTTGCATACATCACGGTAAATATGTTGCATACATCACGCTTGTATCAACAGTTTCCAGAAAAACAAGAAGCTAGCGGATAAAAATTATTCTACTCTAGATAGATAAATTGAGGGCATTAACTTGATAGAATAGAAAGTATATTAAAAAAAATATTTACTGACAGGATAGAGGCTAAAGTTTTTCTAAAGTTCAAAACTAGTGTCACAACGATGTTGCATACATCACGATTGAATATTGCCGCCTGGCTACATTCCATGAATAGATTTTTCCACATTATGACCAATAGATACAACTAGAGTCAATGTGTGATTGTACGCATGGATCATATTAGGGGTTTCAAGCGTGTACTGACACCTAGTAAACACAAGACATTTGTATGACTTTATACAATGTTGGGCCAACGTCGAAGTTATACAAAAATCATTGTTTGATAAGATTTTTATTATTTTAAAATTTAGTTATGTAATCAATAAAATTAAATTTTGAAAGACATCATAAATAATTTAAGTGAAGTCCCGGGGAGGTACCTTCTCGCATGGCGAGTCACATATTATATATATACAGATAAATATAGGCCTATAGTAATAATCGGTTAATTACTATTCAGTATACATATTAAAATAGTAAATTTTGGTATATACGGATGTAGCCCCAGCCTGCCCAGGAGCACAACACTTACATAAGTGCTGTGTCTCCTGGCCCCTGGGGCTATACTGGATAGTAAACTGTTATTATGCTGAATAATTATTGGTATACAGTAAAACCTGCTATGAGCAGCCACCCTTATGGGCAGCCAACCTCCTATGGAAGGCCACTTGGCCATTCCTCAGAATGACATTTGTTTATGACATTTTATATACAAATGAACCTCTTATGGACAGCCACCTGCCTTGAAAATCACGTGCCCCAAAGGTGGAGGCTTACTCATAGCAGGTTCTACTGTATTCATACCAAATTTTAATCAGTATATACCAGAACAAAACTAATTCATGTCCTAAATTCCCTTTCGTAGGGAATAGACTCGTACTAAAAAAAATGTATTTAATTTAATTATTTAGTTGTGAACCTTATATTTTTATTACATCATGCTCACAAAATACCGCCACACAATGGCATGACTACTTTAAGTTTAAGCTCATACCATTAAGAAAATGAAAATGGTAGATACACTCGTCTAATCACTCTAGCAAATTTGAGATTTTGTATAGAATATCCTGATAAGGTGTGCGATGAAATTCATTATTTAGTAAATTAAAAAAAAAATTCAATCATTTTAGAAGACTTATTTGCTGTTCAAAGCAGGGAAAATTATTCCCCATTCTCATATCAATACCAAAAAATCAGGTCTTGTCCTTTCAGATGATACGTTTTAAACTTTGTTTGGATTCAATATGACACATATATATTACAGCTATATAGTGAGGCCTATCATAAATTTGTGAGCTAGGTGGGTTGTGAGAAACATTATATTTATAAAGTTTCACACCTAAAAAATAGATTTATCATGAGTAGAAGCTTGAATACATTCTTTTCACAAATTAGTTTATATGATAGTCCAGCAGACTTTCTTACTGTGCTGATTTAATTTCTGTTCTTTTTTTAATATATCATATGTAAGCCAATACAGCATCACTACCCATGAAAGTTTTTTTTTTTATAGTCTAGATCAGCACCATTTACAATAAATAAATGTCATAGGGCTGGTAATCCATAAAAAAACATCACTCGCTTGGTGGGCGATAATAAGTAAATAAAATGACAATGCAAAAAAATCAGTTGAATCAGTCAGCTTGAAATATCACCATCTTGAAATGGAAAACGTCATTTTAATATGGAGGATGTTTAACACATCTTTTTCATTCATATTGTATACATTACAGGTGATGGAAGTGTTTTTATCTAGCTCCGAACATTATAGAATTATTGTTTCAGCTGTAATATTAAATCCAAACATTTCACTCAAGAGTGTAGCTTCAACTTATTTTTTAGATGAATATTATTATCTGTTAATGGGAACAAAATGTGTGTTTAGACATTGGGATTTGGAAATGTTTGGTCTAAGAATTGAACTTGAAGGTTGTGGATTGCAGTAGCTCGACACAATATCACATGGGTGAAAATGTTAACAAAGGTAAGGTCACTATGTTTTATTTCCCTGTTTTAGATCAGAAAAAATCCACAAGTAATGAGAAAGTGCGGAAAAATCCTTTAGGCAAAAAAAACATTGACCCTATTTTTAGAAAAGTTAATGAGGGCCACAAGATAAAAAACGTTGGACAAATTTCTAGCAAACTTAATGAGGGCGACAAAATAAAAAACTTTTGCCCTATTTTTAAAAAAGTTAATGAGGGCGACGAAAAAAACAAGCCAAAAAGACATAGGCCCTTAGCTGGAAAACTGTTTTTTTGATCTCCTGAAATAGGCCTAAAATTGTTTTTTTTCGGAATGTTTTTTGTATTTTTGTTTTTTGTATTTTTTTTATGAATTCTGATTTCAGATAGCAATAATGCACTGATGAAGAGGAAATATCCGACAGAAGCCTAATTGGTAAGGAATCGTTAGCAGAATGAGTAAGACTGCAATTGTGTCACAGTGAAAAAAAATCATTAGTATGGGTGAGAGAAATTCCACTCGTGCTATAAGAATTGAAGTTCCAAAAAGCTCTAACCCCAATGAGCAAATCATATTTGACGGTGATTGGTTACCGGCTTCATTTCGGAATCAATCCTATCAGATTGCCAGGGATTCTGTGAGATATGTTTGTAGGCAAGGAGAACCTGATATACCACGCAGTAGAGCATGTAAAATTATGCGCAACCTTGTAGATGACACTTTAAATAGCCGCTTGGATATGATGCGTACATTGGTCTCAAAGCTGGACTTGCGGGAACGTGAACAGCTTCAGCTTCTACAAGATGTAGCTACAGATATGTTTGATGATCAAGTGGTCAGCTGGGGCCGCATTGTGACTCTGCACGCTTTCTGTGGCTTCTTGGCTCGCTATTGTGAAGAGCGCTATCTGCCAGATTGTGCAGATGATGTGGCACATATCCTTGGAAATATTGTTGTCAACAGACTCGGATTGTGGATCGTTGCCAATGGTGGATGGGTAAGATCATGTGCTATGTACATTTTGGGGCCGTTCAACAATTACGTAACGCTTTTCAACGTTACATTAAGTTTACTACGGCTCTACGCTATGTAATGCATCCCTCAACCCCCTCTACGCATTACGTAATTGTTGAATTTGTCCTTGGACAAGTAGAATATCCGGTATATGGATTTAAGGAAATAATTCTTATGAAATAATTTCATATATATATGTGAACCGATCACTGAAACATTAAAGTGTGAAATTACCAAAATGCCATTTGAAGTTTCAAATGGCAATTTGCATACATTTAAAAAGAACACATAATTGTATTTAAATTGAAGAAATAAAATCAATCTTCATTTCGACCCCATTTTTTAATAATAAACATATAATTCTAACATTTTGTAAACTTTAAAAGTAGATGCCAGAATTTTTTATCATAAGTTTTTTTACATTCTATCAATATTACCTACTTGTGAGCGACTCTTTCATATCACTGTTTGCAGTGTTATTGACACTAAAATTTAAATAACAGAAATATTTAAAGAAAAAATTCAACATTTACACAACTTCTATCTATGCCACAGAATTTTACGATTCGAAAGTAATATGAAAATATAAATTTATGTAAAGATTGAAAATATGTCAAATCGAGGTCATTTTACCTTTTGAGGGCCCTAGTTTTTTCAAAGTGCAACATTTTGCCAGATCGGGTCACATATATCAGTTTATGATCTTTTATCACTAATGCCCGTTTCCATCAGTAACATGTGATGCATTTTGTTTCAGAGTGCATTTGAAGGTCAATTTCCATCTTATCCACTTTTTGAGGCAGACGGCTTTTGGAAATGTTTGGGTATAGTGGCACTACTAGTTGGTGCTGTCCTGGCATTTTATTCGTCAGTCAGGTTTATCAGTAGCGGTGGGAGCAGTGAGACATCCTGACCTCGTCTTAATAGGAAGTCACATCTTGTTGTAAATTGTCATCTGTAATTTATAAGATACAAATCTTCCATTTTGCATGTTATTCTACTTGTTCGGTAAAACTATATACCAGTGGCATAATAATATGATCATATACTTTAAGCAGAGTTCTTGTGAATTTAACTAAAAATATACTCTGGAAACATTCACAAATTTGTTTTTATACTTGATCAAGCACTACCGGTCGGTACATGTTTTATATACTATATGTTTATGTTTTTTTTTGTGATTTTAAGATGGATTTGTGCAGTGTTGCCATTTTTGGTTTGAAAATTATATTTATTTTTATCACTACTGACCAGTTTATATAACGAGTATATACATTTTACGCAATCATTATAGAAAGATGATACCTTATTATTACTGTATGAAACCATTTTCTGGCCACCTGCTAAACTTTCCACATATCCTCACAACTACTTTCAAGGAAAGAGTCAGTAGCTTTTTTTAACAGACCATTGTGATTTCGTACCAAAATGTTATATATGATGCAGTTGCAGTTGGTTTAGTGTGTTGCTCAGCATTCTTTGTCTAGCCAGTGAGAAATCCAAGATTGTGTTTCTGGTAAAAATTAGCTATTTATAGTAGTAATTGTAATAATTAGTATTGATATCTGTTCACAGATAGAATTGGCAGTTAATTTGAAAGATATTTGTTTTGAGTTGAGTTAGTCTTTTTAGAGCTATGAAAGTATTTAGAATCAAACAGGTTATCTTAATGTGTGGCTCACTGCTCACTAAATAACAATCATGTGGTATTCCATACAGTACTGTAGTTTTAATGCACAAACTGCATTGCATAGTGTAAAATTAAAAATACCATGTAACTGGAATTTGTCTATTTTTCCATCAGTATCTATAAGATGGTGTTGATTAATTTATAATGTTTTTACTTTTTCCCGGTCTTAATGTTCACCTTGATTAAAAGTGTAGCTACTGTTTTATATTTTTTTTACTTTTTCTCAGTCTCAACACCTTGACTGAAAGTGTAATTACTGTTTGAATAGAAAAAAAATACTTGTTGAAAACAAAGTAAAATTAATTTTCTTGACCTGGATTAATAATGTGTGATTATTGTCATAGCGTTGATAAACAAATAATAGAAAATGCCATAATTGTTGTAGCCTAATAGGTGTATTTCTATTTTCTTGGCTTCCTAAGGATAATAATGTAACATTCACATGCGTAATTTATGAATTAGAGTATTTATAACTTATTTATTCAGTCACATTTAGCTGTTTAATTAATTAATTAATTAATTAATTAAATTATTGATGGTTAGTCTGTGTTGTTTTCCGTCGTTACTATGATACTATCAGCTGGAATAGTATGATACTTTTTCACTTGTATGAAGGTAGTGTAGTGTTTTTGTGAAACTTAGTTAACTGATATTCTGTTTTTGATGGCAATATGTGTTGAACTTTTATCATGATGCCACATTATTTACCATACAATTTTATGCAGCATTTTTATTAATGTCCGTATTTTTACTGACAAATAAACAGGAAATTCGTGGATTAACATGTTTTGCTAATAATGCTTTTTTTCAGACAATAATTATTGAAGGACGTGCTTTTGAATCTAATATTAAAACTGAGTCATCCCACCGCATTTACCTCTATTATTTTATGACCCATATTTTTTTTTTTGAACTTTTAAATTGTGCATTGAAATTATGCTGCACACATATCCATTCCTCACCAACTATATAGTGGGTGGGGGGTGTGGCGTCACGGTACGTACGGACGTCCGTCTGTCTGCATTTTCGTTTCTTTCATATTGCACACACACATCTTTTAGCATGTTTAGGGGTAAAGATGTGCTTTTTCGGGGTTATCACCTTTGGCCGATTTTCTGACCCGATTTAACTAAACAGGTTAAAAGATTGTTTTGTTGAAAAAAAACCTCAAAGTAAAAGATCCTTAGTTGTTCATGCCTAACGTCGCACCATAGTTTAATCATTTATATGGATAGATAGATTAACCTTATATATATGTGGTATGTGGTTAATCTGTGGTGGCACTCTACTTGGCCTTAATTATTTCACTGAGCACAAGTCGTTATGTTATCGGAAGAAGCAAAAAATGTTCTAATTGCTGAAAAAATAATATACATAACCTCACATTAAATAACTTGCCCACACGAGTGTAATAAGAAGGATCATGGATTTTTAATCGTCTCTATTATCCATTTATTAACTTATTTTTTGGGGAAATGTGACAATAAATGATTGTAAGGATACAATTTAATATTTTAAATTAATTCTTTATTCAGTTAATTTGACAATGCTCAGACTGCCACAGTTCGAATTTAAAATCCTGTGTCTGGAGGGCAGTGTCATCTCATTTTTCTCACCATCCTCAGTAGGTTCTCCTGGCCCAGTCTAGCCTATATGTGCACAAAGGTGGCCTAAAACATATAAAACCCCATTCTACATGTCCACATAGGCAAGGTGTATCGACAATTTAAAAAATGGAAGTGGCTCCATATGCATGTATCAGCATCCACTTATAACAGGTCCTGTTTTTAACCCCACCTACCATACTAAGGCGTGATTACGTGATTCTACTAGTACTGTATACAGTAGGCCTACAATTCAGTTTTGGGAACTTCCGTCATGGCAGTCAACTGACTCACGTATCATGTCTTCCTCACTCAGTCATCTCCTCTCAACCGCAGTCATCATCTCTACCTCACCAACGCATCCTCTCTCCTCCTCACTCGCTCATTTTCTCAAGCTCACTCCTCCACCTCACTCACTCATCCTCTCTCCCATCTTACCGAGTCAATTCTAGACTCGCGCAGAGTGTACCGCAAACGGGACCGCAAATTACCTGATAGTGTGAAGATGCCTCTCCATCTCACTCACTCTTACTCTCTCCACCTCACTTACTCATCCGTTCTCCACCTCACTCCCTCAAGATTACTCGCTCCACCTCACTCACTTGTTTCACATCCACCTCACTCACTCATCCTCTCCACGGGTTGGTATGAATAGCGAGGGAGACCTATAAAGCGAGAGAGGATCAATAAGAGGCCGCATGTCTGTATATGAGATGGCAATTTATCACTAAATCAGGATAGCTTTTGATAGCAGCATGGTTACAGGTATATTATTGCTATATTATTTTAATTAAAAAAAACACAATAACACACAATTATTATGCGTAAATATAATATATATTTTATTGACATACAACATTCATACAACAATCATTCAACATAGGTAATGTACACAAATGCATAATATACAATATAATACAAAATTTAAAGCAGTAGCTATAGTCCTGTGTATATATGACATATATATAATATCATCATAAGATCATACATTGATGATCCACATTCTCAATTACTGTTTGTTCACAGTTGTGGTCTTCGCCGTTCTTTTGCGTTTCTCTTGGCCAGGCTTGGTACCATTGGCGGTGGAGCGTAGAATCGGTAAAGCAGCGTCACTTGAACGATGTTGTCGGGGTTTGTGTGTTTTGAGAAATTTAAGTAGATGGCGATCTCTTTGTTCTTTAGTTTTATTAATCCATGGCTGACTCAAGCTGTCGTGATCTGAGTGATGACATCAAAACGCCTTGAGTGTCACGTAGGCCTACATATATCACACATATACCGGCGAATGCAAGAAGCTGTCGTGATCTCAATATTCAAACTCGATCAAATCACCGCTGCTTAGGGTTGGCGTTAATATAATTTAAAAGAAAGTAACATTAAAAAATCAAATAATTACACTATACAATAAGGCCTATTTAGGTTATCATTTATATTAAGTTTTAGTACTGTAGATATAGTCCATACCTGTTACTTACAAATGTATCGAGATTATTAAAAGGGTTTTCAGTAATTGATAGTTCTCTTAAATATGATCGGTTTAGGAATTTGAAGAATAAAATATATCCTTTTTGTATCAGAATCCTGAATAAACGTAAAAAATTATGTTATTGTTCTACTATGAATGTTTCTCTCAATCGCAGTAGGCCTACTCGTGTACGTAGGCAACGCGGTATACCTATAGCTACCTATCTATCAGATAATAAATTAACCAAAATTATCTAGCCTATATGCATTTGTTAAATGTTCTTAGTGTGACATTTATTAAATACGTAAGTAAAAGTGGTATTTAGGATGAAGACGGTTAATTGGTCTCGCCTGGGGGGATTAGGCTTATCAGTTGATCACATACGGAGGTGTGAAATACAGCTGGTGTTCTACCCACTGTTGTCGTCAATTGCATTTTGGACGTGTTTTATCTACTGTTGTCGTCAATTATAATAGCCTATAGGCTCTTTCTTATTTTTATATTTTGGCTGATTCCTAACGATTCGTGTAGATGAGCTAGTGGTAACTTTAGATACCTGTATACATCTTTCATGTTCGTGTATTAGCAGGAACGCTAGCGGCTAAGTGATTACCGGGTACACACCAGGTGTCGCGAAGCCTCTTATTGATCCTCTCTCGCTTTATAGGTCTCCCTCGCTTTTCATACCTACCGCTCTCCACCTCACTCTCTTATCTACTCCACCTCAAGCCATTATAATTATTTCCACCTAGCTCACTCATTTTCTCAACCTCATTTGTTCATCATCCCTCCACCTCACTCTACTCATCTTCTCTCCATCTCACTTATCTTATCCACCTCACTCATATTCTCCACCTCATTTACTTCCTTTCTCCACCTTACTCACTCAAGATTACTTTCTGACTAGAGTAATCTCCCACACCAGTAATTCGAGTGGACAAGCTAGGGGGCAGGAGGTTCACGATGATCGCCGATGACCGCACAACAAACCAATGTTATTATAATATTGGCCCTACGACGCTGGTCCAATATTGAATCAGCAGTTGGTCAATATATCTTGTTTAATTAATAGATGTATCCATTGACTTATTATCTGAGTTGGCTGGATGCTTGACCGACGTGATGGAAAGTGTCCCAGCATTGAAACAACACAGTTTGCCACGATGGACAAATATTAAAGCGACACAATCAGGCCAAAATGATCATTTTTATTTTGCCTCCCTGAGATATGTCCATTATATGTCAGCTTGTCTATATACTAGAAGTTTTTTAAGTCTCCACCCACTATGTGGTGGTGGAGACTTATTGTTTTTGCTGAGTCCGCCCACCGCCGCCTGCTTTTGTTTCTGCTGTCACTCGAAAACCCCTGCTCGGATTATTTCCTTGGGGAATTTCCCTGGTAATTTTTTTTTTGCTTTTTTCAGTTTCTTCAAAAAAATCCAAGATGACCACCAAAATTCTGTAGAGCTTGAACCGCTCTGTGTATTTCTTTCATGTTTAGATTAAAGGAAATACCTTATTACCCTGGACATGTGCTGAAAAGCTTTTGGTGTGATTCTGGTAATAAAAACTTTGCTTTTTTTACGTTTTAGTATTTCAGCTGATATTTCGTTTTGGCCATCATCAAAATTTAGTAATATAGCCATACACTCGGATTATTTCTAAATATTTCCAGTATGCATATTGGCCCTAGGAAATTTGCCTTGTAAATTTTTGTTGGCGCTTTTCAGCTTTTTCAACAAAATCCAAGATGGTCGCTAAAATCCTATGTCGCTCTCTAAAGCGTGAACTGCTTTTTGGATTTGTTTCATGTTTGGTTTAAAGGAAAGACATTGCCCTGCACATGTGCTGATTAGTTTTTGGTGTAATTATGATAATAAAAACTTATATTTTTGATGTTTTAGGATTTTAGCTGATATTCAGTTTGGCTCATTTTGGCTATTGTCAAAATTTGGTAATATAGTTATACAGCTCAATGTTATGTTTTGGGTAATCTCACTGGCCCTGAGAAAAATTTCAAGATAATTTTTTTTCATTTTTTCCACAAAATTCAAGATGGCCGATGAATCACATGTTACTCTCAAGAGTATTTTGGTGGCTAAATCTATGTGGGGCGGGTGAAGACGCAAGCTTTGTCCCCAAGGCAAATCTAATTAAATTTTATGTTGCGCGTTAACCAGTTACGACAAATATGGCGCGATTTAATTTCGGACATGCATGTCCAATAGATTAACCCTTTCACCCCGGATGGTCAATATTTGACCTAACTCACATCGTATTCGCTAGGTGGCGTTTTTTCGCGCACTTGTTCAGTTAGACTTTGGGCCCACCTGTACCCTCTCCACCCCTGGGGATTTTTGTAGACTATATATTTTTTCAACCTTATCATGTACCAAGTTACTTCAGGTGGTCTGCAGATTTTACATACATGAACGAGGTCACAAGGGGTCATCGAAGTATGGTACCCTTGACCCTTAGGGTGGTATGATAATGTGTCATATACACACTGTCAGTGGAAAGGTGTTTTTTTTTCGAAATTAAAAAAATATATATTATTGGACCAGCATTTTCCAATAAATCGGTCGGAACCCAGCCCAAGTAGCCTATACATGGTGACATGGGTTGGTGTTGGGTTTCATAGGGGAGTTATCCAAAGATCAAGTTAAGGTCATCTCGAGGTCACAGCAAGGTCAAATCAGCTCAAAACGGTTGAAAATAGCTGATTTTGACTGTTTTTGCTAGCATTATGTGCACTTGAAATGTATATGATGGCTTGAAACACACCTAGATCCCAACACGGACCTATACCAAAACACCCCCAAGAGGTTGCAGGGATAACATTTAGGGTTGGAGGGTTTTTCACCCCGCCCCCTTCAAATCACCCTTGCGTCAACAGAGTGAACCAAATAACACACTGATGTTAAATTTTGACCAATGACCAATATACATTAATTACATCTGATAATACCCAACCCAAGTAGGCCCATACATCGTGAGATAGGTTGGGGCTGAATTTCACAGGGCTGTAACCCCAAGGTCATGGCAAGGTCATCTCAAGGTCACGGCAAGGTCAAATCAACACAAAAAAGGTGAAAATAACTTGTTTTTTTGTTTTTCTACAATTACACTTTAGATCTCTATGAAACATACCTAGACCCCAACACGGATTTATACCAAAACAGCTCAAGAGCTCACAGGATAATAATAAAAGGGTTGGAGGGGTTATACCCATCAAATCGCCCTTGTGGCCCCTCTGTCTGATATGGCAGAAATGGATCAAATATAACGCACTGATATTATGTTTTTGACCAATAATTAAAATCTGATGAAGGGCCGTCTAATGTACACATAGTGACATGGGTTGGGGTTGGGCTTCATAGGTATAGTCGAAGGTCACGGCAAGGTCATTTGAAGGCCACTACAAGGTCAAATTATCTATAAAAAATGGGTGAAAATTGCTTGTTTTTGCTGCTTTTGCTACTATTATGTTCTCTTCAGATATCTGTGATGGTTGAAACCAGCGCAGACGCCAGGTCTATATAATAACAAGACCACCCTAAGTTGTCAGGGGACCAAGGAGGTCAAATATAAATAGCTAGACCTTGTCACTCAAGGATTACAATGAAACAGGTTCTGAGTCACTAAATAGTCAAGCCTATCATTTATTTGCAATTAAAGGTATACTGATAAGCGAAATAGCAAGATTTTGATATGTGTGACATTTTAAGTATTATTTCAATCATTAACATAACAGAAATTGAAAATAAATAATATATGTGATATGTCGTGACTCAAAGCCTGTTTCATTTTAATCCTTTTGGAAAAAAAATACATTTTTGATATAAAAATTATGAAGTGTCCAAAGGTGGTGGGGACGAGGCAGTACAGGGCGACGATGAAGCGTTAAATGGCAATGGGAAAGCGTTAAATGGCAATGGGAAAGCGCTGAAGTGCGTTGGGGAGGCATTGAAAAACACTTCATTCAGTCAAAAATAGCTAATTAATCTGATAGTCATAAATATGACATTTAACCAACAACATTGTAATACAAGAAATGCAGTTAAAAAAACCTCATCAAAGATATGGATTACACTTGTTTCTATTTTTATTTGTGTAAAAAGTTTTGTGGAATGAGACTTTGGATCTAACTGTCATCAGAAAAGGATTTTCTAGCCAAAATAAAATTAAAACAAGGTAACTGTGTTATTTAAATTTGTGAGATTTATATTTTCGCTCCTTTGACCTTGAAATTGACATTTCGACTTTGAGGATGAATTTGAATCACTAAAATAATACCAAAAATGGATCTTCCAGTAGGATAGGCTATGTCGGTTACTTCTTTTTATGCGAAAAATAGGTATTACACTTGTTCTTACTTGACCTTACAATTGATATTGAAGACCTCTAATCTTCCAAAAATAATATTTCTTTTTTATATTTTGACCTTGGAATTTACTTTTTGATCTTAAATCACCAAAATAATACCATAAATGGATTCTCCCGTTAAAACCGCCTCACTAAAAAAGAAGTATTACATAATTATCAGATTATGATGTTTGTTGATGATTGTATTTGTTACAAATATTTGACCTTAATTTGACCTTAAAATTAACCCTTTGACCTTGAAGGTCACCTTGAATCACAGACATAATACCATCAAAGGATTTACAAGTCAAAATCCAATGAAAATGAGGTATTACACATGTTCTTAGCTTTTTTGGGTAATTTTTTTTTTAATTATTTTAACATTGACCTTGATTTTATCCCCTAGCCCCACCGCCATCTTAGATTTTTGACACTGCTTAAATGTTATTTGAACCTATGAGTTTCCCAACTCTTAAAAACATGGATTATAGACAATATTGGGCCAATTAGGATGGTTTTACCGATTTTCACGTGCACGGACAATTGCGGCCATCTTAATCATTTTAGGGGTCAGATTTTGATAGATTATTTTATGTCACTCACTATAATATGTCCAGTAGGAGAGAAAACCGTTGAGAAACCTTTTTTGTATGAACATTTTAGCGGCTATCTTGGACGCCATCTTGAATAATGAAAAAGGCTCCAAAAAAGGTTTCCTGAAAAATTCAGCTTTGGCATATATTTTTCCCCTTCAAAACCTAATACTATTCGCCTAATAACCAATTGTTTTAAGTGAAACAATGCCTTCAATCCTGAAACACTAATGTATGTTATGACTTGAATTTCATAAATCATATAAATTATCAGTCACTTAAACACAACTTTAAGTGACTGAAAATTTGAATTAAACAGCTCAGTGCTCCAGGGCTTAATGCATTATTGAAATGAATTCCGATAATGTAAAAATGTTATATAATTTATTTTCGTACAAAATGAACACTAACTATAACCACCATTAAACACAAAAGAATGATACGATGCATTTAGATTTCACGCCCTAGCGTCGCATATAAGTTATTTGCTAGATACCATCCTACGATGAGGCAAGTATATAAACACACGCTTTCATTTCTAGGCCTACAATAACATAGACTACTGTATTCTCTTAAGAATAATATGAGGGATTTTGATTGCACGCTCTAGCATCGCATATTTGCTAGATAGCACCCTACCTATTATATGAGTCAAGGACAGACGCTGTCATATCCAAAGTTGTATGCTAAAACCTTAATTGTTATGTTTTGCTTCACTGTATGAAATTACATTGCAATTTGTAAGACTTTTGGGATCGCAAAGGTGTAATCCCGCTGTACAGGTGATAATCCTTCTGTACGCTAGTCAAGCTGATAAAAAGCAGCCTAGCGAATTATAATCTTCTCGAGTTATGATCATGTTATAAATATGATATTCTGTTTGTTTGTATCGCTTGTATTACTTGTTTCCTTTTTCAGTATATATGTATACGCTAGGCCTATCTGTATTAGACACACATAGCCCTTACATAATCTGCAAAATTAAATGATTGTTGCACGCCGAATGTTATTTTTTCAGCTGGTCAAAAATCAAACTTGTCTTTGTTTAACCTTGTGGTTCCTATAGACCAGTAGCTCAATTATTGCTACATCACTTACAGTGCTTATATAACTTCCTATAATTTAACAAATTATTAAATATAAGAAGTTGACTTAAATTGTGTTGTTTTATCTTAGCAACATACACTTTCCCACTAAGCTGTCATCGTAAGTTCGCGCTCTGTAAATTATATTGAGCTGTATTGACAAAGAAAGACGGTCGTAGGAGCTAAAACACTACACCGTTGAGAATCAACCAACCGAAGAGGCGCGACTCAAGGAAGGGCCATGCCATGATAAGGCGAGTGATTGCAATTTGCACCGATGACAATGTTGAATTAACATTGTATGATTTATCTCACCAGCGCTAATCCTTTCCGTGATCCAAGCTGAGCTCAGTGGATCCAGCCAGCGCTGGCCACTTTCGTGGATCCAGCCAGCTCCGGTCCTCTTAGTGGATCCAGCCAACGCTGGTCCCTTGCTGGATTCAACCAGATCTGGTCCCTTTATTAGATCCAACCAGGGCTAGTGAACCTAGTGAATTATGTCAGTGCTGGTCCCTTAGTGGATCCAGCTACAGCTGGTCCCATTAGTGAATCCAGCCGCAGCTGGTCCCTTAATTGATGCATATATATATATAACTGTAAAAGTGTGAATTATTTTTTTTTGCTGCTGGGGCTGGTCCGTTTTTCGAGTACTTTTATGATTTGGGACTGAAAAATGGTGGTTCGTGTCCCGAATCGCGGGTCGGTCCGCTTTCTGAATCTGATAATACATTATGTGAATTTGGAAAAATTTTAGACTGAAAAAAGGTGGTCCGTATTCCGGGATGGTCCGCTTTGTGAGGCGGTCCAATACCGGGTCTCCACTGTATTAATCATAAGTCAATAATGGTTGCAAAACATTTTGATAGTTGAAATTTTTCAGCGCACATCCCTCCCTGAATGGACACATTTTGTTTTACATCAAATGATCTGGCATCTAAATCTAGCTGTCACACTGCAATAGATTATAACTTAAATTTCACAAATCCAAGTCATTATCATGCTGTCACCTGTAATTGTGGATAGTAAGACACAACTTCAAGGGACTGAAAATATTTACATTAATTAGTTTCGAGCTCTAATTAAGGGTTAAAACAACTCTGTACACTGGGATGATACAGCAATGAATAGCAATTAAACACAATATTATCAGCTTTATGCATGTTTATTATAATGTCCAAAAACAGTGCGTAGCATCATGCGCAGTTTGTGTATACTTGACTAACACACAGAGTATCATAAACAGATAAAGTTATAAATAAACATTGCATGTTATTTCATGTTACATACACTCTTAGCTATTATACAGAGTTTTAACTGAAGAGTGCTATGACATGCACAATTATACATGAGACAAGATAGACTGGGACAATAGATGAGATTTCATATTTAAATGTAATATTACATCCTTATAGGTGCTTGAGTAAACAGCAAAGTAAAAAAAAACATCATATAAAAGGTATGCCGGCTATAAATGTATATATCACAGCATTTCCGAGTATACTACATATAACAGATCTAATAACAACAACAAACAAATAACAAGATTTCTACTTGTACAAAAACTATACTGCTGATCTAAGTGTATGATCAGAATTTTTTTTTTTACTATTTAATGATCATCTAGTCTTTCTCTCTACACTATCTATATTACAATTCCCCAACATTTGTAGCCAAAAGTGATATTATCCTGTGATACAAAATGTTACTCTCTTAACCATATATATAACCAATTTTGAGTGAAATTAAAAATGAGAATAAATTATTAGTGCATATATAAGATATAAAGTTTCATTTTTACTTCATAGACTATTATTTTTCTGATGTTGAGTCATCCAGTTAAGTAAACACTAACAAATTATCCACGCGCGGGTCTGAGATGTTGTAGCCTACACACGATTCATCCTTGCAGATTATGGCTAAAATTGCATCAACATAAACTAGATGTGATTGTTTTCGTCACGAATCGGCCTCACAGATGTGCAAGATGGTAAAATAAAATTTTCTGCCTAGTAAGTGAATAGCTAAATGTACTAGACATATATAAATATATAATATGCATATGCTTACACTCCCCCCCCCCTCCCCCTCAATATTTTTTTTAATTTACTGTGATTTTGTAATAGCATTTTCAGTGAGAAAATTATTTTTAAAAACAATTACCCACATTACACTATGTGTGGACAGTTTTTCAAGATGGTTGCAGTCAATATTTTGCCAATGAATTGTTCCCACAAGTTAGGGCCATCGTTAAAGTTCGTTGAGGAATTTGGTAGCAAGCCCACTCCACCATTTATGAGACAAAATTGGAGACCTACACATAATTATAGCTAATGTTTTCATAAATTTACCATTTTTTTTAAAATCTATGTTTGTTATAGTGCAGAACACATAGAGTGCACTTGAAAAAATCACAAAACGTCAATATGGAAGGGCAGTCAACCACCCACCTACTATTTTGGAACATTGTAAACTTTTTCGATGGCCCCTTAATCAGATGGTGAAAAATATCAAGATAGCCGTCACATCACGTTTTTAATGCACTCCAGAAAACAATTAAAAAAATACTGCATTTACAAACTTTCCGGGTGGCTATCTTGGAAAAAACACTTTGGTGGGTTGGTAACAAAACTATACTAATATCGGTGATACTTAATAATACATGTATTACAACATTATAGTTTTAGTAATACATCTGAATACCAAAATATATTTAACAAGATCATATAAAAATACATGCTGGATCATCTGGATGGTATAAAGCTTTACAAAATAATTCACATGTTGAAGCAAAAAAAATATAACTGCACATTAAGGCAATGTCTGTCGGCTACATTCAGCTAAATGTGTCTGCAATAAGAGTACATTATAAGCAAGTTTTAAAGCAAAGACAACTTTCACGCAACTTTCAGTACATGTAATATGATTTAATAATTGTTTTGAGCAAATCTTAAAATATTTATTTTTGGACCTGACTGCACAGGCATCAAGTTCCTCAAAATCTTAAGATTGACAAGAAATTATGATAAGCAGTGCAAGCATATATGTCATGCACAAATTATAATTCACTGAAGATCGATAATCACATTTGGGAACAAAAGATCTGAAAAACACTTTTTTGAAGTATGACATTTTGCTTTGAAAAACACTTTCAGGTGTATGTCATGAGAAGCATTAATCTATTACAGCATCAGCTCATGTGATCACATGTGTTATCATCAAAGTACACTCATGACCTTTATAGTGATTGCATTATAATGTGCAAGAATGTTTGTATGAACCAAACATAATATAAAATGTAATAAATATGTCGACTATATCCCTGAAAAATGTAATACTGTTTCGGATGGAAGATATAATTTAATAGTTGATGTATAAAGGTAATTCTGTCTCTAACATGGACAACTTGATTTGTTCTATTTGATCTAAATATAAAATCTTCTGACCACCTTTGTTCTTAGCAAGATGTTTTCATTCATAAAACATGTAAAATGGACTGGTGGGTAAGTTGTTGTGCGTTCAAACAGATTTACTACATTTTAATCAAAAGAACTAATTTCTTAAAAGCAACAAGCTCATACAAATCTTTCATAAATATCCATTAGTCTCCGAGGGCATAGAGAGTGGTGTTTAGTCCAGGTAAGATGGGTGTGTATGGGCTATTGTTGAAGCTAAACAGGTAGTACATTAACTGCTATTATTACTGTAATAGCAGATCATGTTACTCTTTTGGCCGCTCATAATGACTTAATAACTGTAATACCTTGGAGAAGTATTGGCTGTCAATATCTTTGAATACAAACAGCCAAAATGCAGTTTTTAATCATCCGTGCGAGATGATTTTAAAATGTACCATATTTTATATATAGGGTATAAAAAACATCACAATTAGTAAATCTTGATTATCTTAATTTAAGTAAATCCCTTAGTAAATCTCGATTATCTCAATTTAAGTACCTTGGCACATTACACATATTCCCTGCCGTATGCTTATGACCTTCAAGCAGACGATCATATTGAATCCAAGAGAGTATGTTTATTTAATGACATAACACTTGGAATGATACAGTGTATTTGTTACTTATGAAAACAAGAACAATAATACGAATTGCTTTCTTGTGTTATCCTAGGGTTAGAATATTTGTAGCAAAATTAGTTGTCATGAATGTTCAAGTGGTGTTTAGTTATAATAAAACATATAATCAATAAAACATGATTGAAACTTTCAAGCAGCTGGAAGCTACAACAAAAACACAGCTGAAGTAGTTAATCATTTTAAAGCTCTCAATATATGATTTTTATGAAGACTTTGTCGAGGTGACTAAAGTTCATATAATTATTTAATACCCCCATAGTTGATAAAAAAAGTGTGTGACTTTAAGGATCATTTTAATAAATTCCTCTAAAATACCACATACACTGTACATTACCATTGACAATTAATCAACTTTATTGGATGTCACCCCATTCTGATGACGTTTCACGGCTGGTACTTTCTTGTAGGTGTGGTAGTAGAAATTAGAGAACAGCAAAATGTGTGAGACCATATAAAGTGCTAAAGCTACCATGTAGGCTCTTGGGAATCCACAGTTGACATACATACCATTACAAGTATGTATCATAATAACCACAAATTGTATCTGCAAAATATATAAGTAAAATTTAAACAAATGATTCAGAAATGTGATAAAACTATATTAAAAATGTAGTATAATAAACACATTTGTATTCAAATTTGAAAGGAAGGGTGCATGAATAATTTATTACCAATTGAAGTGATGTCATATACTTTTTCCACCACAAATATTTTTGAAATCGTTGACCAAAAGCTGACAACAGGTAGTATGTGTACATCAGGACGTGAATTGCACAGTTTATCATAGCAGAGAAATAGGCTGAAAACAATAAAATATATATAATAATAAGCGGACTTATAGTAACAGTTTTATAACCCCATTTGTAAAGTACATGATAATTTACAAAAATTTGAAGGTGAGAATGCAAAAGACAGCTCAGTATTTGTTGTAGTGATTTTTATAAGTGATTGTAGCAGCAAGTTGTAATATACTGCAACATTGCCAAGAGAGGCAATCCTCCAAATATATAAATATGTCTTAAAAGGAGATAAAAAGTAAAATCATTTCATTAAAGAATGATAGGCTAATATTATTCCGACTGTGCATTGCCCTGATAAGCATAGTACCTTGAAGAATGATCCTTATTCCGTCTAATTACAATATTCAAATTGCAACACAAATTCACACCCAGTATTCACACCCAGAAACTGAATTTGCGCAATCACAGAAATGTACTCAACAAATCAATGGCTCTGGTCATGAAATTCATATTATATAGCGTGCCATACCTATATTGTTGATTATATGAATTAGGAATATGAAAATCACCGAGTAAACATAAAAAAATGTATTGAATCAATAAATTATCTTTTAGTAACCAGAGATTATAATAGAGCTGTACATTATAAGAGGCATTGCATTACTAACCACTAATATGTATATATCGATTTGTGAGCTAAGCATATCGAACTATTTGACTGCATGCAATTGAGGTGATGAGTTTAGTTTCCATCCATTTAAACCATGTTTCATTGTAAACTATGTAAATATATATATATATATACCTCCTCCTCCTGCTGTGAAGCGAACACCAATCCACCATAAAATTACCATGCTAGAGTGATGATACACATGTAAGAAGCTGATCTGATTGTTCTTCTTACGTAGTACAAAGAATGTCTACAAATATAAACTTCTATTATATATTACATTTTATTAATAATATGATATGAGCAATACAATAACACATTATATTATTGTATTGCTCATAATTGCTTGCAATTGACCATTCAAGCAAAACTAACATATAAAATATTTTACACTTAAAAAAGTATTAAATATTCTTTACCTGCTTCCTCCCCACATTTATAACAAGAGCACACTCGACAATAGCCCGCCGCCATTATTGAACTTGAAGTCATTATTGCGGCCACAAGGTTAAATTATTGACGTAAAATGCGAAAAATTGCAATAAATCGGCCATTTTGATTTTTTTTTCAGCCATTATTGTACTTGTCCAAGAACTACT
This sequence comes from Flabesymbios commensalis, assembly GCA_964017125.1. Lineage (NCBI taxonomy): Eukaryota > Metazoa > Annelida > Polychaeta > Terebellida > Flabelligeridae > Flabesymbios > Flabesymbios commensalis. Next base: position 28,136,831 of record OZ024914.1, read on the forward strand.
TATTAGTAATATGCATACCAAATTTGAAGAGGATACGTGAAAAACTTTTCAAGTTTTCGCGCCCACAAGGTCAAATTATTGACGTAAAAGGCGAAAAATAGCAATAAGTCGGCCATTTTGAATTTTTTTTTGCCATTATTAAACTTGTCCGAGAACTGGTCATTAGTAACATGCATAACAAGTTTGGGAAGGATACATGAAAAACTTTTCAAGTTATCGAGCCCACAAGTAAATGTTAACGCCGACGCCGACGACGCCAAACTTCAATTGCAATAGCCCACCTGTGTTAAATTAAATTAAAAGGCGGGCTGAAAACTATTTATAAAAACTAATTGACCACTTACTCTACATTCATTTTAAAGTGTTATACTTACAGTATCCAGATATTCAATGATTTTAGAGAAGAAATACCACCAACAAACAGAAGCAAGCTGCAAAAAAATGACAAGTGAATCAAACCGCGTGAAAGATGATATAAAATTCACAATTACAAAATAAACAGTGACCTTCTTTCTCCAATCACCACTTATTATTATTTTCTGACTTGCCATTTAAAATTTTAGACAAGACTACATAAGTCCAGGAGCTCCCGCTCCGAATTAGAATTTGATTTAAGCAATTTTGTATAGGGTTATTAATGTAGTCCTAGTCTAGGTCAAAAATCAAGACGCAAGACAACTAAGTCTAAGAAGCCCAGTCTAAGAGTAAGATAAGAACTAGACAGTCTGTCAGAGATTGCAAACCTCCATTGAAATTAATGATCCTAATCAGTATCCCAGTAATGGTCTACCTATCTGGCATGGTATACCCGATATCAGGCCAATCGAGTTAACTAATAGCTGATTTACGGTCATTTTGAATTCGATATAAATTAGTTTAAAACTTAGGGTGCATCCTCCCCCGAAACCTCAAATTTTGTGTTATAGTAATGGACTAACATCTAACACAGTTTGCAAAATATTGGGCATGTGAAAGTAAATAGTGGCCGATAGGGGGCCATTTTGAATTTGAACGAGTCAGAATTTTTCAAGATGCATCCTCAGCTGAAATCTCACATTTCATTCTATAGTAATCGTCTAGCTAACTAGCACGGTTTACCAAATATCGGCCATGTGAAAGTGAATAATGGCCTAAAGGCGGCCATTTTGAATTTGATCAAGTCAAAATTTTCCAAGATGCATCCTCAGCTGAAATCTCATATTTCATTCTATAGTAATGGTCTAGCCATCTAGCACGGTTTACCAAATATCGCCCATGTGAAAGTGAATAATGGCCGATAGGAGGCCATTTTGAATTTGATCAAGTCAAAATTTTTCAAGATGCATCCTCTCCTGAAATCTCACATTTTGTTTTATAGTAATGGTCTAGCCATCTAGTACAGTTACTAAAAACCGGCTATGTGAAAGTGAATAATGGCCGATAGGCGGCCATTTTGAATTTGATCGAGTCAATTTTTTTCAAGATGCATCCTCTCTTGTAATCTCACATTTTGTTTTATAGTAATGGTCCAGCTATCTAACACGGTTTACCAAATATCAGCAATGTGCAAGTAAATAGTGGCCGATAGGCGGCCATTTTGAATTCGATTCAGTCGAAAGTTTTTAAAAGGCATCCTCTCTCGAAACGTCACATTTTATTTTATAGTAATGGTCTAGCTATCTAGCACGGTTTACCTGATATCAGGCCTATCGAGGTAAATAATGCTGATTGTCGGCCATTTTGAATTCGTAAGTTAAAAATTTTCAGGGTGCATCCTCCCCTGAAAACTCACACTTTGTTTTATAGTAATCAGGTAATGGTCTAGCCATCTAGCACGGTTTACCAAATATCAGCCATGTGAAAATGAATAATGGCCGAAAAGGCGGCCATTTTAAATTTGATCAAGTCAATTTTTTTCAAGATGCATCCTCATCTGAAATCTCACATTTCGTTTTACAGTAATGGTCTAGCCATCTAGCACGGTTGACCAAATAACGGCCATGTGAAAGTGAATAATGGCCGATAAGCGGCCATTTTGAATTTTATCGAGTCGAATTTTTTCAAGATGCATCCTCTCCTGAAATCACACATTTTGTTTTATAGTAATGGTCTAGCCATCTAGCATGGTTTACCAAATAACGGCCATGTGAAAGTGAATAATGGCCGATTGGCGGCCATTTTGAACTTTGACAAAATGATTTTTTTCAAAATACATCCTCTCCTGAAGCCTTACAATTTGTTTTATAGTAATGGTGTAGATATCTTGAGCGGTTTTCATGATATTCCACAATATCAGGCCTGTCGAGGTGAATAATGGCTGATAGGCGGCCATTTTGAATTTTATCAACTTCAAATTTTTCAGGATGCATCCTCTCCTAAAACCTTACAATTTATTTGATATTAATGGTGTAGCTATCTTGAGCGGTTTTCATGATATTCCGCAATATCAGGCCTGTCGAGGTGAATAATGGCCGATAGGCGGCCATTTTTAATTTTATCGACTTTAAATTTTTCAAGATGCATCCTCTCCTGAAACCTCACAATTTGTTTTATAGTAATGGTGTAGCTATCTTGAGCAGTTTTCATGATATTCCGCAAAATCTTTCAGTCGGATTTACCGATGTTATAAATTAGGTCAAAGTGCTGGGTCAACTTCAAGGTCAAGGTCCAAAAACCTGAAAAGGCACAACTAGGGACCTTAGAGAACCTGTATGTGCAATATGACTGTCATCGGCCCAGTACTTTTCGAGATCTGCTCCGGAAACGAAGTGCGCGTCAAAACGTCTAAATAGGTCATAGTTCTGAACCAGAAGTAGGTCAAAGTTCAAATACCCCAAAAGGCACAACTAGACCCCCTAGGGGTGTTGTGTGTAAAATTTGAAGACAATCGGACAAGTACTTTCAGAGATATGCTCCGGAAACGAATTGTTTACGGAGGGCCCAACGGCCCAACGCCGTCACATCATCATTTTCTCCTCTGCAACCTTGCGTATTGAATTCAAATTAAAAATATTTTAACCCGTCCATTAGCCACCTGGAAGTAACCAACATACCAAAAATTGTTATCCTAGCTTATTTTCTCACAAAGTTATAGGCAAAAGAAGAGGCAAAAAAAAAACGGAGGTAGAATCCATAGCTCCCTTCGCTCACCTACGGTGACGGCGGGAGCTAAAAACCACTACCTGGTAAGTTACTATTTTCATGTCTCTCAAGTTAAGATGCCGTCCTGTATTTGGAACATATTAACTATTTTGAATCATATGATGTCACAAATAGACTGAGAGCCGCTCAGACCGGCTCTGTGTTGTGTCTCTAAAAATACTGTGCAAGCACTCAAATACCCCTCGGCTGATGCAGTGACGCTATATGCCAGGTTTCAAGGCAATTAATTGAAAATAAGAACGATTTATTAAAATTGATAAAACCAAAATGGCCGCCACAGCTTTGTTTTCAGTCTCACATGAAAACGGACAATACTAATAGACTTGCAGACCCCGAAAACCTATACCAGGTTTCGAGAGAATTCTGAAAAAAAAAGTTGAAAAACAATAGTCGCCAGGTGGCGGCCATTTTGATTATCGGTGGAAATCTGAAATTCGAATCAGGTCATCTCCATACTCATGGGTAACTTCACATAAAATCAATTGGAGAGATCAAATAATTATTTTTCAAGTTATCGCGTTAACAAGGAATTATTAAATTTAAAAATCAAGATGGCCTCCATAGCCTCGTTTTCAGTCGCACACGAAAACGGACAATGCCAATAGACTCGCAGCGCCCGAAAACCTATATATACCAGGTTTCGAGGGAAATCTGAAAAAAAGGCAAAAAAAAAAATTAATCGCAAGGTGGCGGCCATTTTGATTATCGTTTGAAAGCTGAAAATCTATTCAGGTCATCTCCATACTCATGAGCAACATCACACAAAAAATTGGAGAGATCCAATAATTATTTTTCAAGTTATCGCGTTAACAAGTAATTTTGTAATTAAAAAATTAAGATGGCCGTCGTAGCCTCGTTTTCGGTTGCACGCGAAAACGGACAATGCCAACAGACTCGCAGACCCTGAAAACCTATGTATACCAGGTTTCAAGAGAATTATGAGAAAAAAAAAATTCAATCAGGGAAAAAAAAAAATTACTCGCCAGGTGGCAGCCATTTTGATTATCGTTTAAAAGCTGAAAATCTAATCAGGTGATCTCCATACTCATGGGTAGCTTCACGTAAAAAATTGGAGAGATCCAATAATTATTTTTCAAGTTATCGCGGTAACAAGAATTTTTTTAAATCTTTGACCTTGGGTAAAAAAATGTGCCGGGAGGGGTTGGGTGTTTGTGTGAATTTTGAATTTGATCTGTTGCACCATGTTGGTGTAGTAGCCAAAAGAGTGTGTGCGGCGGCGGAGACAGCGCACGAAGGGGACGACAATACCCCGAGGGGTAAAAATCCACCAAATCTGAAAAGTTTACTGTCGAAGATCAGTCAGATTTATACAAAAGTATTGTGGACTGAAAGAGTTATTTGGAACATTCTGGTTAGTTTAGACCAAGGGGGGAAGGTGGGGTAATAACAAACTAGATATGTGTTGTTGTTTTTATTTTGTATGTAGTATGCTAATCGGTTTGAAAAATGGTTAAAGCAAACTTCCACGTTCAAACAAACCATCAGTATTAACTGCATTCATGTAGTAACTGCCATCATTACCATGTTTTGAATTTTTTTTCTGGAAATCTATAACACTTTTATTGTTATATTAATTATTAACCTTGATTGAGGTTAAAAATGAACGCACAACATACAAATACAATACTCAATTGATACAATAACGAAAAGGTTCAGGAAAATACATGTACTTACTCTCACTGCAGCTGGGTTGTCAGAATAATCAACAGCCTGGCAAATCAGATTGAAACCATTTCCTACTTCAAGCACAGAAGTTGCAAAAAACTGAAACAATCATTTTTTTAATTAGAGTGGACATACCCTGATGGTATTGTAATCAGGCAGCCTGGCCATTCCAGGACATGATACATACTGCATATCTGCATGAGTATTTAAAAAATTTCGGTACCTGCACCATACTATCACATGATGCACCACGTGGTACCCTGCGGTACCAAATATAAATATCCGCCATTTTGTTTAATTATTTGAATTTTTTTCAGGGCTGTACCCTGGGTACCAAAAAGTGTAAATAATTTAAAAAGAGGGCAAAAATAGATGTGAAATGTTCTTATTTTGCAAAATATTCTTGTTTTGGGGGATTTTCATCACTAATGACTATTGGTAAAACATCTTTCAATGTCAGAACCTGTTGCAATGCAAATTGCCGTCGCATTCACCAGGTGGCGCTGCAAATCATGTGGTACCCCGGGGTACAACGGTACCCCGGGGTACAGCGTGTTGCATCACATATCGCACAACTTGTCTCTAAAATAAATAAAATATTAAAAATATACAACAGACAAATTTATGTATTTTGGCTGCTGAACTTTAAATGTTTTATCTGACCAGTGCTTTTTATTGGCCTGCATAGTTTCATACCAGCATAAAGCACTGGTCATATAATGTAATATCACACTGTGATGGGATCAACATGATTGTCCACTTGACCCGCCGGGTGGCCAGGTTTCACAAGGAACGGACAAACAGTTCGGACATCAATTTTAATGCCTGTACATATATGCCATATTTTCCCATAGTACTATTAAAGCATTCTGGTACGCCGCCTGTCTATCACAGTTGATACAAGTGTGGCAAGCTTATTATTTCAACTACAAAAATATGTCTACAGTATAAATAACCCTGCATATGGCATGATTTTTATCAGGTGTTTTGAATTAGACTATTGGAGACATGCATAGAATTGAGAACAGCTTCCCCTTGTAAGAACAACTTTAGAAAGCACATAAATGAGATGCAATTATTATCTCATACTGAGATGAATCTATAAATTCTTAATTAAATTAACTATGACCACATTACTTCGCAACGTCATGAGCATTTACAATGTCAATGAAGATTAAATAGTTCTAGAAAAATACTTACTTCCCAGAACATATAGGCGGAAAGTAGCACTAACAAGAAGTTGTATACAATAAGCAGGGGTTTAAGGCTTAATGGCTGTTTATCAGCCATAAACTTTTGCCCTTGATTGACCACTACTAAATAAAGTACTGTCAAAGCTAACATAGGCCAAGGGCTGCCAATCAAGAACCAATCAGATGTCCGGGTATCTGAAACAAACCAAAATTTTATTTAAAAAATAAAAAAATAAATCAATTTGTTAACAAGTATGAGGCCACTCAGAGTAGGCAGAATGGTAATAAAAAGTATCACAATGCACAAAAAACAATACCGGTATTGACACAAAATTTAAAAACATACACAATTCTAGTCTATCATGTCTATGGACATATAATAAACATATATAAAAGAGAAAAAATAAAAATAGCCAGTGACTTCAATAATCGTGATAATAAGGAAAATATTAATGTTTTGTTAAATAGAGAATTAGAAAAAAATTGTGTTTGGCTGAAAGTTAATAGGCTGTCACTTAACACCAGTAAATCCAAATTTATGCTTTTTTATCAGCGTCAAAAAAGAGTAACAATACCTAACATTAAGATTAATGATACTGATTTACGATGTATCGATAATTTTAATTTTTTGGGATTAACTTTTAATAAACATCTGGGTTGGGCAGATCATGTCAATAAACTTTCAAATAAAATATGTAAAATCATTGGGATTATGAACAAATTAAAATTTCAGCTGCCACAGAATATTCTACTTACTATTTATAATTCACTTATATTTCTCAACTTAATTACTGTTTACTTGGCTGGGGCTATGAGTCAAAACATTTATATAAACTTCAAAAACGGGCCATAAGAAATATTGATAAAAGTCCTAGGTTTTCACATACTAATCCATCATTCAAAAAATTGAAAATATTAAAAATTCATGACATTCTTCATTTAAATCAGCTCAAATTTTACAATAAATTATTAAATAATCAATTACCAGAATACTTTGACTCCTTTACCATGCCCAGAAACTGTACTTATCACAATTACAACACTCGCCATTGTCAAAATCTTCGCCCTTTTCGACCCAAACGGGAGTTTTGTAAAAGATGTCTCCGTTATAATCTACCAAAAATTATCAACACTACTTCCACTAATATTATAAATAAAATTTTCACGCATTCCTTCGATAGTTTTTGTAGATACATTAAATTGAGTCTCCTTGAAAATTACACAGAGAATTGTATTGTTGAAAATTGCTATGTCTGCCATCGTTTGGCTGCCCAATAAATAATTAACTCTAACCTCTTAATGTATTTGAAAATATCAAAGGTGTATAAATTGTCAATGTTTTCATCATTTGGATCATTTCTCTTTTTTTGGTATGTTTATGAGAGTTTATTTACATTAATTTGCTTTATGTATATGGTGTTTTTACTGTATGTATGTTTATTTGTTTGTATTTTTATTATGTGAAATGTTTGGTGCACATTTATTATTTTTTTTTTTTATTACAAGGTGGCGTCCATGTTAGCGGCTTAATGTCTTAATGGAGGTCTCCTAAACCTATTCCTTTTATAAATTACTAAAAAAATGTTGTATATAATTATGGTTAAATAAAGTTTCTTCTTCTTCTTCGTCTTCTTCTTCTTACAAGCCATTTTGGTTTCTGTGACCTGGTGACTATGTTAAGGTCACTGAATGTCGAACTTGACCTTCAGATTATAGTGTCATGCACATTCAGAGGCAAAAAAATTATGGCTCTAAGTCAAGGCGTTATGAAGTTATCGCGCTTACAAGCCATTTTAGTTTCCGTGATCTGGTGACCTTGAAATTAGGTCAAGATCACTGAACATTTGTCAAAGTTGACCTTCAGATTTAAGCAACACATGAGGTAAAAAAGTGAAGGACCTTTAGGAGTCAAGGCGTTATGAAGTTTACGCGCTTACAAGCATTTGCACCGCCAGCCAGACCAAAGGTGATCACTATACCCCACAGCCTTAATGGCTGAGGGGTAAAAATGATGATTTTGACCTGAGTGTGTTGCTTTAAGTATTTTACGGAACTCAGATATAGTTATGTGCAAAGATACAAATATAAACACTTACCTGATGCATTTTCCATTGCCCAGTTGTAGGTATTCACAATTGAGGAAATCATGGTTCTATTTGATATTTTTCAACACATATAATAAACCACTCTGAAACAATTTAGAAGCAATATATCGCATATAAATTAAATGGTTTGTAAATATTATATTTTCTCACTTTTTGAGAGTGACCCTTTTAGAATCATGAATATAGTTTTGATTGAGACATTCTACAGTCGAGGGCTTGGATCTGAAGCTATTTGCTTGACTTTTTAAATCCAGAATCTAACTTAGACCCAGAAAGTGAGTCCAGCTCATACAAAAAGATGTCAATCTTTGCATAGGGTCAAAATCCATGATTCCGAGACCAACCTTCGGCATGTAAGGTTTAACAATTACCAGGTTTAACAATTATTTTTTAATGCATACAGGTAGAAAATGGACTAATGGAGTTCAGCCAGTTTATATTTAAAAGAAGCAGGTCGAAAAGGCAAAAATAAAAAATGGCCTGAAAAAAATAGAATTTTAACTAATACAAGGTGGCCGCCATCAGTACTTTTTTAATATGTGTTAAGTGGCATAACTATCTTGATTTGATAACCAATGAGTCGTTTTTTTATGATTTTGGTGTGGATTTTGGTGTCGTTGAATTAAATGAAATGGTTTATGCAAAAACTTACGTTTGATTTTGTTTAAGGTCACTTCAGGGTCATGCATGATATCAGGTCATACAAGGTCACGTGAACAAATTGACACATCAAAGCTAATCATGTTTTATAATAGAACACTTATAAAGCGCCTAAGTCCGTCCTAAGTGCGTTCATGGGCGCGTGACAGTTTAAGTATATCAGATGTATCTTATAATAAATCTGTTAAAATTAGCTAAAACGATTTTATAGACAAAATAGGTAATTATCATTTTAAAATAATGAGACATGTTATGGAAATTCTATTGTCTCTGAGGATATGCCTCGCTAAATAGGTGTGTTTTAAGTTAAGTTTTGAAAGATGGTAATGTTTGTTCGCCAGTGATGTAATATTGCAGTTCATTCCACAATAATGAAGCAGCAACAGAGAAAGCACGGCTTCCATAAGAGTCCAATCTAGGCCGAACCACAGACAATTTATAAGGTCTTGGATGACGATCGCAGTATATCGCGTCAAAAGCTCATCTAGATCATTTTTGGGTTGAAGAATAAGGTCGGAAAGAATCAGATGATGATTGAAGGCTGCGAAGTCAATGGCCTTCAATTTTCGAAAAACCAGTTTTTTTTTGCATGCGTGTGGCCTTGGCCAAGTCTAACACAGCCTTTACTTTAATATGCATGTCTTGTACCCCCTCCAAATTGTCAGTGTTACGCACCAAGTCCTAATAATAAAGAATATTATGAATAATGGGCCACTTTGTGTCATCTGAGGTCTAATTTAGCCTATTTTTAGCCTATGTTTTGTCGTGCTAAGTGGCACAATTGCCATACAGATATAGCTTGAGGGGAGGGGGGGGGGGGGCAGAGAAGATGAAGGAGGAAGAGAACGAAGATAAAGACAAAATCAGGAAGAGGAAGAAGAGGAGGAAGGAAGTCCAATCTAACCTATTTAAAGGATGGCCGCCATATTTCACAGTGTTAAGTGACATAATGACCATAATGCGACGGAGAAGAGAAGGTAAAGCAGAAAAACGAAGAGAAAGGAGATACTTAAAGAGGAAAACCAGGAGGTCCAATTTATGTACCCCATTTTAAAGATGGCCACCGTATTTAATAGTGTTAAGTGACATAATTGTCATAGGGGGTGTGAACACATAGCTCTGCTTCTAGTAATCCTTGTAGGATGTGGATGTCGGTTAATGTGAATGACGAATGCATATAGTGGTATAATAGTGTTCTGTTGAGAAGAATATTCATATGACCTGTGCTACATTTCTTTTTAGTTGTTTGTGTGTGATTTTCAGTCCAATAAAATCATTGAACCTTTGAAGCATACATTTTTTTACTAATTTTTTTTTAGACCAGTTTGTAATGGAATTGTATTCAACTCCCTATAAAATACGCAACTTCTCGAGTTCATCAAGTAACAGCAATGTTGCCTTAGATTGCTGGAGAAAACACATTTTTTCAAAATTGTCATGGGGGGCATGCCCACGGACCCTCCTAGGAAAGGCATGCCATAACATGCCTGTGCATGCAAACTTATCACTGAGCGACCACCTTTATATAATTCCATTATATAATTCAACTTTTAATTCCTGGATCTGCCAAGTGCTGATTTTGGCAACAACCCTGGAAATTTTGTGAAATTCCATTGAGTATTTCAAAAGCTAGACCATTTGACATGTAAGGAAATTCTAAAAATAAACCAGAAAGAAGTTAATAGGTTCATATAGGAGCCTAATAAATAGACATTTACTACATGTCAATGGTCTAACTTTCGAACTATACAATATTTTTTTACTAAATTTTCAGGACCGATGCCAAATGACTAGTAGGGCCTACCTCAGGTAGATACATCACAAAAATTGTCCTATAAAATTATGCTGACCCTTTTTTCAAAACTGCCGACATGCAAAAATAAATATTTGACCACATTCCACTCTTTTCACCGAGCAAAAAAAGGCTGTCCTAGATCAAAATCTGAGCCGAGTTATAAAAATGTCACCTCAATGTCGCAAATTGACAAAGGGATACAGAATCCAAAACATCACCCAGAGACTTTACTAGGCAGTTGAGGAAAACTATTGAGATAATGACACTGTTGAGAGTTTTGGTTTTTAGATACATAAAACAGTAGCAAATATACCACATATGCACATAATAATCAGAAATTTGGTCATAGCCACCGGCCCCTGGTTATGTTTTTTTTTTAAGTCCACAAGAGGGTCACATGTGGAAGAAGAAAAAGTTTGATGGATTTTCATTCTTATGGCTAAGAAACTTCGTAGGAAGTGTAAGGCCCGCAAACAGAACTTCACCCAGGTTTTACCCTGGGCAAACTAGTGCAGCCTTCCCCAGGTACCGGTCTCTCAATACGTAGAGATTCCCACATTGTTCTGTCCAAACAGCCTTAATGATGGCCTCCAAAACTTCTTCATAGGGCAGTGGACATAATCTTTTATTCTTTTTTCGCATTTTCTCACAAAAATTAAAAAAATGGCACCTGTGTAAAAAAATTATCAGAAGGGGCCACAGCATGCCTGTTCCAATATATACGGAATACGGCGACAGCTCATTGGTGTTGGCTCGATTACTTAGGTTAAGCAACACAGGGCCCGGTCCATAATTGGATGGGTGACCGCCTGGGACTACCAAGGCTCTATACACTAGGACATGCGTGCAGCACATGCGTGCAGCGATGTCGTGGGGCTTAGGAACCAAATAAATCAGCTGACCGACCTAGAGCTAGACGTAAAAGAACCTCAAAGGACGTAGGTGCAGTTTCCATCCGGCAAGACCCCAGAAAATCCACAATGTGGCGCAATAGCGGCCGTGGAGCGATAGCACAATAGTGCGTACTGCAACGTAACATAAAGATACAGATCCACTTAACTCCACAGTGTTAGCTAGGATTGGGCTGACAGGGTGTGTAAAAAAATTTCAGGGTGTGTAACAGGGTGTGTAACAACCCTTTTACTATAAGAAGGAGAGTTTTGATAGGGCGTGGTAGTAAATTCTAGCGCGAGGTCCCGCGTGTTGCGACGGTTTTGGGTGTGTAAAACACGCCTGCACGCCTCTCCAGCTAACACAGTGCTCACCTCTTCAAGCATCAAATCTAATGATGGGAGCTCCCAGAACAGGTGATAAAAGTGCCATTCAAAACAAATACCTCTTTTAATTCTACTATGATGGCTTAATTGCTACCAGTAATAGTGAGCAAAAAAAACAAACAAAGAAAAATATGCCTTTTATTACAGTGTCTCACCAATTCACATAAATCCTGAAAAAACATAAAAAAAACACCGAAATGACTTTTTCTAATGTACCTTTTTTTACCTCAGGCCACAGCTCCCCAGTAGCGCATGTTTTTCGTTGATTTCTCCGTCAATACACCTTTCCCAATAGCAACACGCCACACAATACAGTGACTATTTAAAAGCTGAACTATTTAGTTGGGAGTCCTGTCACACTTCTATTACAACACGCCTCACAGTGATTGAAACTAAACTATTTAGTTGGGAGTCTTGCTTGTGCGCAAAATCGTGCAAACAGTGTATTATCAACCGATTTTCATGAAATTTTGTAAAAATTATATTTCAGAATCCTATTCCTTATATCCCTGAGATTTTTTGTAAAATTATATGCAGTAGTCTAGGCCCCACTTCAAAAGTTAGACCATTTGACGTATACAGACTTTTGTATTAAATTTGAATTATGACGTCCCTCAATAACCCAATTAAACTAATCCTGGAATTTTATTACATGTCAAATGGTCTAACTTTTGAAATGTTCAATCTAATTTTGCGAAATTTTTATGGATGTTAGGATATCACTTGAAAATTGCCTAGGTGCTAAATTTCAAGAAATCAATTGACAATTGACGGGGAAATTGACAAAAAACATGCGCTACAGATTTAACAAAATAAGTGTGGCCCAGGGCCAGGCCCAGGGTATAAAAAATTGGGTTTACAAAATTTCATGAAAATCACTTGAGAATTGATTGAGTAGACAGCAAAAAGCTATAAAAAAAACCTTCCATTTTGGACCATCCTCCACCGTCGGACAGAATAGGTCTAAGTTTATAATTTAATAACTAGAAAACGAGTTCCCAAACTGCGAGGCCCGGCTTTAGTCTTTTGTGTGCTATAGACAAAAAATCAGCGTATTGGTCTTCCTGCATGGGCCATAATCCTAAATGTCCAGGATATAATTAAGGAAAGAACGAAGGAGACAAGTTCAAATATATATCTTTGACGTGTATTCCTTTCACCACCATCGCCGATGCTGGCCAACATTCATTAAATACTTGCCTACTAAGCCTACTACTATACGATGTAGGGGCCTACCTCATACTGAGGATGTAGGCCCACCCTCCAAATTCCAGTTCAATGCTGGGCCAGCATTGCAGCCCATTGCTGGTTCAATGCCGGTCAATCTTCTACGACGATGGCCCAACACTAATCTATCACCGGGTCTGTTGTATACTTTGCACAAACATGTGGCATTCAACCAATGATGTTTCAATGTTGACCCACAGTTTTCGACGCTGACCCGTCATTGAAGCAGCATTGGGTGATTGTATGTAGTGTTTTCTCACTGCTGTATTATACTGGTGATGCCTTTAAGATCCCGGCGCCAGTAACACCAGATAACTTGATACATCAATGGCCCAATGCTGATGTAATGCTGGGCCACCGTCTGCGATGCTGGGCCAATAACATTATTTATTCCAACCAAAATTTTAAAATTTCAAAATTAGGATTATCTTTAAGATCATCTTAGCTTTTCTAATGCAAATAAGATAAAGTTAAGATGATCTTAATTTTAAGATTCTTTGTGGGATGGGCCCCAGACTCCAGAGGGAGAGGCTTTAAGCTCTTAACCACAAATATAATCATGACTACCAGGTATATTTTTTCTGAACACTTGTTAAAGACAAAGTACTTAAAGAATCATCCAACTGCAAAATGTGCATGCCTGGGACGGTCAAGTGTAGGACAACAGTAGCCTATTGAGTACAGATTGACGGCATTAATATAGCCACTGGACTGATTACAAGATACTACTTAAATGAGACATTGATCCAATGCTGTTTTAATGTTAGGCCGATGTCTGCGACACTGGCCCAACATTGAACCAACATTGGATAAATGTACAATGTTTGAGAGAAAGACCTCCTGCCCAGCAAACACAAGACATTTGTATAACATTTATACAACGTCGGCCCAACGTTTTCGACATTGGTTCAACATTGCAATGTCATACAAATGTTTTGTGTTTACTGGGTGTCAATACAAGCTTGGGGTCAGGCCGTTTCCACATCCCCGCAGTAATACAGTCAAATTGTTTGCAAGCCAGCGACCAAGTAGGGGGGGGGGGTAAGGGCTTTGAATTATTAACTCATATAGATGTCGCTCAAGTATATGAACTTGCTGTGATTTGAGAACTTGCTCTTAATGAGGCTTTGGGTATGAATCACATAGATCTAGTCTAGTTAGTATTATTATGAAATATGGCCTTGGCCTACCCACGGGCACTATTGCATTCTGGGGGACCCTTGTCCTGCGAATTTTGACAGTTGACCACGGGCAGTCCTAAATACTGAAAACCACTTGATATACCAAAGACCACTTTTCAAACAACGAAAAACACTATATCTACCAAAAACCACACATGTAGTACTAAATCCTAGGAGTAATTTCCCAAAATTATAGAAAGATTGGACGCATTTGGCGAAGATATCATAATATTTAATATTGTATGTGTAGACGGCCTCAGCCCTATTGTAATACATCGGCCATATTGATATCATCGTAGTAACAAACTTAGTCACCAGGGGGTCCTCACAGTCTACAAGTGTATCGAGCGGCTGTGGTAAATCATTTATGAAAATAGGAAATAAAATAGGTATTGATAAAATTGACATCATATAATCACTATTGTCTACACTAGGTAGGCCTATTACTCATGCATACAATATTAGATAATACGATATCATCGCCAATATGTGTCCAATCTTTCTATAATTTGGGGAAAATACTCCTCCCTATAGTTGCAGTCAACTTTCACCAGCGTTGGGTGTTTTTCGCTGATTTCTCAGTCAATTCTAAATCAATTTTCATGAAATTTGGCAAGCACTCTTTTCAACTAATCCGGCGTCTACCCTGAAAATTTCGTGAAATTTTAATGAGTATTTCAAAAGTAAGACCATTTGACATGTAGTGGAATTTTGTGAGTGAAGCTGATAGCGTGCAATGGGTTTAAAGAGGAACGTCATAATTCGCAAAAACTACATGTCAAATGGTCTAACTTTTAAACTACATAATATTTTTCCCTGAAATTTTCAGGGCAGGTGCCGTAAGACTAGAAACTAGCACATATCAAATTTCATGAAAATCGGATAAAAATTGCCTGAGCAATGAGCGAAAAACATGCAACGCGAAAGTGACAGATTTAAAGTGACTTTTACTAACTTGTTATAGGCTAGGATCTAGTACAGTAGTAGGCCCTACTAGTACTACATATATATGTGTGGTTTTCGGTAGATATAGGGTGGTTTTCGGTGTTTAAAAAATGGTTTTCGGTAGGCCCTAGGCAGTATAGGTCTATATCAAATGGTTTTCAGTATTTAGGACTACCCGTTGACCACACCTTTAAGTTAACCTAAGCCTTGGCCAGGCTTGGGCTAAGCCCCCAGGCTAAGGACCTCAAACGTTATATTGCACATGTTCATAAGCCATAAGCCTGATAAGGACTGGTGTACAAAAATGTGAGCCGTTTCCAACACACAGCACGGACACCCCTCTTTCCCTTAAAATTAAATACGACACAAACTCAGGCTCTCAGCCTCAGATTCAGGCAAAATAAACTTAGGATACAGGCCGGTCCTAATACTCAGTAATAGGATCTAACGTTTTAAAACACAACAATGGTAGCTAAAGAGTCTAGGAATACTTACAGAAGCATAAAAGTACAGTTCACGCACGTCTTTGATTATTAACGGGTGGACAATTCAGTCTAAGTTCCTGAATAATTCAGGAAATGCATGCATCAGTTTTATCAAGTAAACATTTATAAACGTGTTTGCTTGGCGTACCTAACAACTAGGTCAGGCTAAAGGAGACATCCAATAACGTGTACTGTAACAAAAGATCGACAGGTGTCCTCACGAGGTGTCGGTTGGGAACGACGCAGAGGAGCTGGTTGGTTTCTATGACTACTGCTACCTGCTGGGGCACGTGCCCACAGCAAGACCAAGAGCAAGACCCATGAGGCATGACTGTCCATGCTAACAATACAAATTTATGAAATGAAAATATTTACGTTAGGGTCATATCATTAATGTGTCAACCAAATGGCTCAAATTGTATTGCGCGATTCTTATCTAAATCAAGATTCTAATTTGAAGAAAACATCTGAGCGGATTTGATTCTCTAGATTTTTTTTGTTTTTGCAAAATCTTGTCGCCCTGGCAACACATTAATAGCTGAAATGCCTTTTTGCGCCGTGACGGACGGAAAATAAAAAAACTGTCTACCTAGTTCAGAGAATTAATAATGTTCGATGTAGATATGTCTTCTGATAGTGTATGTCTATATTGTGCATTGTAAAAGAAAAAAAAAAATTGTGGCAGTTTGTGTTTTTAAAGAGGGGTTATTTAATGCAATTTCCGTCCGTCACGTTTTGAAGTGTTTTAATTAATGTGCTGCCACAAATAATAAATTTATTTAGTGAAACTTTCTGTTTTCTCTTACTGCTCCCTAACACTAATTAGTAGAAAAGATGATTATTTACATTGATGTGCCAGTACAAAATATATTAAAGAAAAACCTTGTGAAAAAATTGCCGTGACGGACGGAATTTGCTGGTGTTACGGACGGAAATGTGTTTTTTTTGTTCACCCGAAGCAAGTTTGATGCAAATTTTACCCAATGACGATTACAGAATTGGTCTACATGTAAGATGAGGCTGCTAATTTATTTTCTCTAGTACATAAAAAATTACCAAGCTTAAAATAGAGTAACGTTAATTACCATTTATAAGTACCATAATTTGTTAACGTAATGTTAATTTTTTTTCTTCACTTGCCTCTTGGCATGTGAAACACAAGAGGCAAATGCAAAGCCAAGTATTACCAACAGGTTTTTAAATGCATGCAACTCAATAATGTGCTGTCTGTAGTCACTGGGACATATCTGGGGGCAGGGGGTAGTGTTCGGGCTAGGGGGGATCATGAGGGGGAGGGGGGCGGGGGGGGGGGGTGGGGGGGTTGGTGACAGGACGTGAAATGGCAATTTTATGTGCTTGTTTTTTTTAGCGACATTGTCATCCCTTAGCACTCTGCGTCTTCCGTCCGTGCTTGTTCACCAGTGCATCATACTCAAATAGCTCCCCTGGCAACATGACTTATTGTATTGACTTTATATTTTAAACTTGTATACCATATGGCTTTGGTTTTTTGTTCCATTGACCCTGATTGACCTTGGGTCAATATCAAGGTCACAGCTGTCAGCATATTTGGACTAAAATTCATTTGATGTGCTATATCTTTTGAATCGTTTCAGGTAGTCTTCATTTGGTGTACATATGCATCTTAGGAAATTACAGGTCGAGTTTGAAGATGAGTGACCTTGACCTATTTTAAGGGTCAAGGTCACACCACTATTCAGTTTGTCAATCACAATTAGTTTCATAAACATTAATATTGATTTTTAAAGATGGAAGTTCCCTATTTGAAACCCAAGATGAAGTGCATCTGAGGAAACTACAGGTCGAGTTTAAAAATGACTGACCGTTTATGACCAAAGTCACAGCATATAATAGCTAAAACTCCTTTGATGCTTCATATCTTTTGGAAAGTTTGAATTACAGTCTTCTCATTTGGTAATTAGATGGTTCAAAAATGAGTGAGTGACATTGATCGATTTGAGTGAGAAATGAGCATTAAATTTGCCAGATTAGCTGGCATATATATGTTTTGATTCAAAACATACAGAAATAAGTATTTTTTACCCACTTGAAGTTGTGGATTGCAGTAGCATGACACAACTTTAAGGGATTAAAACTTCCAGTTCAATAATTTAGCGTTGTATTTGGTTGGAGACTTATTGTTTTTTCTGAACACCATCTAATGGATTATCCTGTTTGAGTTCGAAAATCAGCTCATTTGCATATATCCAACATGGCCTCATGTGCCAATTTGCATATCCATTATCCAAGGTAGAAGTAAACGCTCTCCAGTCGCCAATATTCATCCGATCCTCACGAATACTTTTCTGTATACTTTCTAAAGGATTATTCTGGTTGAGTTTGAAAATCAGCTAATTTGCATATTCAACATGGCCGCCATGGGCTAGTTTGCATATCCAAGATGGATGTAAACGCTCTCCAGTCACCAATATTTGTCCCATCTGTGCGAAATTTCTTCTGAACGCGCACCCTCTGACTGATAGATTATTCTTGTTGGGTTAGAAAATTGGCTAGTTTGCATATTATGCTGGGCTAATTTGCATATCCAAGATCGACGAAATGATTATAATTCTGACTGAGTTCGAAAATAGGCTAATTTGCATATTCAACATGACCGCCATAGTCTAATTTGCATATCCAAGATCGATGTAAACGCTCTCTAGTCGCCAATATTCGCCCCATCTGTGCGAAATTTCTCCTGAACGCGCACCCTCTGACTGATGGATTATTCTAGTTGAGTTAGAAAATTGGCTAGTTTGCATATTATGCTGGGCTAATTTGCATATCCAGGATCGACGAAAGGATTATAATTCTGGCTGAGTTCGAAAATAAGCTAATTTGCATATTCAACATGACCGCCATAGTCTAATTTGCATATCCAAGATCGATGTAAACGCTCTCTAGTCGCTAATATTCATCAGATATCTTTCTGTATACTCTTTAAAGGATTATTCTGATTTATTTCGAAAATAACCTAATTTGCATATTCAAAATGGCCGCCATGGGCTAATTTGCATATCCAAGATTGATGTAAACGCTCTCCAGTCTCTAAAACTCATCCGATCTTTGCTAAATTTCTTCTGAACACCCTCTGATGGATTATCCTGTTTGAGTTCGAAAATCAGCTATTTTGCATATTATGCTGAGCTAATTTGCATATATCCAAGATCGACGAAAGGATTATTAAGGATTATTCTGGTCGAGTTTGAAAATCAGCTAATTTGCATTTTCAACATGACTGCCATGGGCTAATTTGCATATCCAAGATCGATATAAACACTCTCTAGTTGCCAATATTCATCCGATATCTTTCTGAATCCGTACCCTCTAAAGGATTAATATGGTTTATTTCGAAAATAAGCTAATTTGCATATTCAAAATGGCCGCCATGGGCTAATTTGCATATCCAAGATCGATGTAAACGCTCTCCAGTCTCTAATATTTATTCGATCTTTGTGAAATTTCTTCTGAACACCCTCTGATGGATCATCCTGTTTGACTTCGAAAATTCAGCTATTTTGCGAATTATGCTGAGCTAATTTGCATATATCCAAGATCGACGAAAGGATTATTCTGATCGTGTTTGAAAATTAGCTAATTTGCATATTCAACATGGCCGCCATGGGCTATTTTGCATATCCAAGATCGATGTAAACACTCTCTAGTCGCCAATATTCATCAGATCTTCACCAAATTTCTTCTGAACACCCTCTGATGGATCACCCTGGTTGAGTTAAAAAAAATCAGCTAATTTGTATATCCAAGATGGCCGCCATGTCACTTATGTTATAAAGTCCCATCGTTACTGCATTGGCAATAAAAATTTTAATTGCGGAAGGTGGAGACTTTAATATTTGCTATGCAAATGTACGATGTGGTTATAATAATTTCACGATCAGATAAAATGTGTGGATTTAGGGGAGGATGGAGGCCACATTATAAAAAAAAGTTTTCCGTCCATCACTTTCCGTCCGTCACACTGACTTCACTCGGGGTTTTCACTCATTGTAAATGTATGACATGAGATATAAAAAAAATTATATAAGCACTAAATAGCATCTAACTAAGACTTTTCAAAACAGGCATTCAATATGATGCATGTGTACAATAATCAGAGAATTTTGAGCATACATAAGGGGGGTCAGTTAAAGGCACATTTTGTGATTCCGTCCGTCACGCTGATACTTTATCAGCTGCTAAGCAACACATATGTGCCAAGATATAAAAAGTTATATAATTAACTTTGTTCTCTCTCAATTATTTCAAATGGATTTAAAAAAAATCATAAAAACTTTTTTTGCGAACTGCACCTAGAGATTTGTCTCTGAATTCCGTCCGTCACAATTTACGACAATTAATGATCTCACCCGTTATGAAAAATTACAGATTAAATATATTAGAATCTATGTACTTTATATTGACATGTTTATTATACCCGCCGTCAGATTAACTTGTAGTCTATCGCATGTTTTTTGACGATTTCATTTTCTCACTCAGTCAATTCTCAACCGATTTTGATGAAATTTGGCAAGGAAGTATCAAGTAACGTTAGACAGTGCAAAAGTTAGACCATTCATGCCATTTGACATATGTAGTAAATTTGAAATTACGACGTCCCTCTATAAACTGGTTAAATTAAAGTTTGTTTTTAGCCCTGAATACAATATTTACCGATAAAAATTTCACGGTAGGGCCTGTTAGTCACCGAGTGACTCGCAAATCGGTTGAGAATTGACTGAGAAATCTGCAAAAAACATGCGATAGGCCCTAGTCTACAAGTTAATCTGACGGCGGGTAGGCCTAGATCTATATTTCTGTATATTTATTGGATAAATAAGCTCTTTGAGACTTTGTAGGCCTATCGTCGTAATTAGGCGCTCAGGCTTAGCCTTAGGCCCTATACTATAGGCCTAGTCTACCATACGCCTAGTAGGGGAGGTCGGGGTAAGATGAGCCAATTTTTCTTCAAGCGGCTGCATCTTTGCTACATTTTCCATTAGAATAACCAAAATATTCATACACGAAATATTCATTGTACACTATATTTTAGTAAAATTCGTTCATTATAGAACAAAGCTATAACATAAAATTAGTGGTTGCAAATTATTTTTCAAAATGGCTCAATTTACCCCTAACATGGGGTAAGTTGTTCCACAATCTGGGGTGAGTTGTGCCACTACATCGTAAGTTATCCACAACATTTTTCTTGGAGACTGTTTAATGTAAAGTGCTTAATCTCTTTACCCATTATCAACAAAATGGATGCACATATGCACTAAGGCCAATAAAGCATATAACTAGAAGGGTGTTTGAGTAATATGTCTACCCTTTCTGAGCAATCTGGGGTGCTAGTGTACCATCACCATGGAGACGCGTACGTGATCCATCCCGTAAGTTAAGTGGTATACTATTCAAGCTTGCTTCTTTTGCACTACTCATTCCAAAAATAGTAAATAGCGGACTACAGTGCATTATTCAGGGGCGTCCGTAGCTTTCCGATATGGGGGGGGGCGGTCAAGAGGTAAAATTTAGATAAATATGGGGGTTCCGGGGGTTCGCCCTCGAAAATCCACATAAATTTTAGAAAATCTGTAGCTCAAGGGGGGGGGGGGGGTCAGGACCCCTCTGACCCTCCCCCTGTGCAGGTCTCTGTTATTGTCAGTTCTTTTATTCATCCACTTCATTCTCCATCTTTTCCTTTTTCTCCTCCTTCTTCTCCTCCTCTCACTTTACTCTTCCCTGTATCTCCTTCCTTCTTTTTCTTCTCATCTTCTTCTTGCTCTCCCATCTCTTCTACATTTGTCTTCTCTTTCTTCCCCTTCTCTTCTTCCCTTCACCATCCTGCTCTTTCCATTTATCTTCCTGTCATCTTTTTCTTCGTCGTCCTCCTCCTCCTTCCCGCTCTCCTGGTCCTCCTCGTCGACATTCTCATCTTTTTCTTATTTTTCTCCTTCTTCCCATTCTCTTCCTCCTCCTCTTGTACCTTCTGATCCTCTTCCTCTAACTCCTACAGTCCCTCAGCTCCAGCAGGCAAAGTCGGCTGCGAGGAACTTAAAACGTTATGTGCTTTAAACCAGTTAACCAAGCCTAGATATGCACACATAAATATATATCTAGGGCAAGTTGATCAACGGTGGGGTAAGTTGAGCCGTGGCACGTCTTGCCCCAAGTTGTGTGGATCAACTTGTCCCATCATGACCCTGGCATGCCCACAGTGAATGTAAAAAAAACTATGAATCCAATTTTAAAAACAGTTTCACCTGCTTAAGGGCCAATTGGTAACCTGTGTGGTGTCAACGTTTCAGTGTTGAATATTGCCACAATCAAATGCTAAAGAGAAGATGTTGTCTGCTTGCTAATTTTTACTTTCAGAGGCGAAAAAAATATTTTTACCTGAATAAAATCTGTCTCCTTGCTGCTCTTCAAAACAACATGGCTGAATAAAATGTAGTGCTGTTGGTAGTCAGTAGGTGGCTGCGAAAAATGGAACTGTCCATTTATTAATGGTGTGGGAGGGTTGGAGCAACTTACCCCTATGATCAACTTACCCCGACCTCCCCTATAGGCCCTAGAGATTCGAATAATTTACGGAAGACCTTCTAATTCTATTAATTTATAAACGAGGTGCAGTAGGCCTATAGACTACATACATACGCCTACTACGGTAGGCCTATAATGTGATTACATTATTTGCAGTAGGCCTAACAGTTTTAATATCTTTTATCAGTAGGGGAGACCGGGGCACTATAGTTGCAGTCAACTTCCACCAGCGTTGGGTGTTTTTCGCTGATTTCTCAGTCAAATCTAAATTAATTTCCATGAAATTTTGCAAGCACTCTTTTCAACTATTCCGGCGCCTACCTTGAACATTTTGTGAAATTTGAGTGAGTATTTGAGAAGTTAGACCATTTGACAAGTAATAGAATTTCGTGAGTGAAGATGCTGTGCCAACATTTAAACAGCATTGGGTCAATCTCTTGTGCAAATATCCTCTTGTTAAGGAGCTGACCAGTCACTGAATACATACCCAGCAAATACGATGCGTTGACCCGATGCTGACACAATGTTAGGCCAATGTCACAGACAATGGGCAAACACGGATTTTGGTAATACATTAAAGACTCCTTGGAACTAAGTTAAAAGAAGAAGCACATAGTAGCTAGTGTGGCACCATGGACGGGGTATAATGGACATGTTTTGGGGCACCATGGACGTATCCATGGTGCCCCATTACTGGCATTAATGTCCATGGTGCCCCGTCTTCAGAGAAAGTATATATTTTTAAATCTCGCTACCCCCAAAATAAAGAATTCTGCATTTAAATATTACTTTTTTATTTTTCTTTTCACTATTAAAAATGGGTTGATTGACACAGGAAGTCCCTACAACATGCCTGTAGACATGTCCATTGTACCCCACCCCCATGTCCTCTCGGGGCACCATGGACATTTGCTCGATTTTTTGAAAATTGATTTTTAAGTGAATGCATGTATTATATTCCAGTCAGACATTAGTTTAGTCCAGTGTTAGCTATTGGTCGATAATACGTTAATGTGCTACAACAATATTTGAAGCAAATCCAAAATGAAAAATAGGTGTTCATGGTGCCCCGGTCTCCCCTACGTAGGCCTATAGGCCTACGGCCCATATTTAATGACAACAATAAAATATCCAGGGGTCTAGGCCTAACTGTGAACTCATGTGAATTTAAAATGCAATGAGACTACTCGATCCACAACCACTCCCTTGCACATCAAGTGTTGTGATGACTATTTTATTCACGTAAGCAACTGGTAAGTCGCTTCATAGTCCAGTTGTCAAATGACATTTTTAACACAAGCGTGTTTCGCGGTATGGAAGATGTTTAATGGTTGATTCTGGTTCTAAGGGATATCCTGAGCAGGGCAAAAACAAAATGGCCGCCAGATATTTCAAGGTCAAATTTATATGATTTTTCAACAAATGAAGCCAGGAACAAGTGTAATACCTCATTTTCATGTGATTTTGACTGGGCAATCCATTTCTTGTATTATTTTTATGATTCAAGGTCATCTTCAAGGTCAAAAAGTCAATTTCAAGGTCAAATAGGCAAAAATACCATTTTTAACAAATAATGTTAGGGACTTGTGTAATACCTCTTTTACATAGGATTTTGTCTGAAAATCCATTTATGATATTATTTTGTTGATACAATGTTATCTTGAAGGTCGAAATTCGATTTCAAGGTCAAACACAAGGTCAGGTATGTGGAAATATGATTTTTAACAAATAAAGCTAGGAAAATATCTTTCGGGTATAATTTTGGTGATTTCAGTTGATCGTCTGGGTCAAATGTCAATTTCAAGGTCACATATATGGTTTTAACATAGTATGCTACAAATTGGAGCACATATAATAAATTTTCTTGCTTTGACTTTAATCGGATAATCTAATTCTAGTAGGGTTTTTATGATTAAGCATCATCAAAGTGAAATGATCAGACAACTAGAAGGCATCAAAGGGTGACAGGGAGGCTTCAAAGAGCGACGAAAAAGAATAACAGATCAATGGAGAGGCGCTAAAAGGCGACAGCAAAAAAGAGGCGTTAAAGGTGGCGGTGTGACATGAAAGGGCTATGGAACGGTGACAAGGAAGCGTTAAATGACCGTGGAAGTACGTTAACGGATGATGGGAGGTGCTAAAGGGTGATGGATAGTGTCTAAGGGCGATGAAATGGTATTAAAGACGACATAGAATCGTTAAAGGGCAACTGAGTAGCGTTAAATGGTGACGGAGAGAAGACAAAGAGTGACAGAAAGGCGTTAAAGTCAGAAAAAAAGTGTTAAAAATGATGTAGATGCATTAAAGTTTGATGGAGAGGCGCTAAAAGGCCCTGCAGATGCGTTTGAAATGGCGATGGGAATGTGTTAAAGGGCGATGGTTAGGCATTAAATGGTGATGGTAAAGTGATAAATGGCAATGGGAAGGCGGTAAGGGGTGATGAGGAGTTGTTAAAGGCGATCATGAAACGTTAAACCACGATGGAAAAATGCTAAAGGGCAATGGGGATGAGTTAAAGTGGGATGGCTATGCGTGTGAGGGTGAGGAGAAGGTGGTAAAGATGACGGATAGTTGCTAAAGGGCAATGAAGAAGAGTTAAATGGTGACGCAGACATCAAAGGGCGACGGAAAAGTAATAAAGGTTGATGGATATGCATTAAAGGGTGATGTTGAAACACTAAGAGGCGCTGCAGATGTGTTAAATGGCGTTAATGGGCAGCGAGGAGGCTTTTGAGGGCAATGATGAGGCGTTGAAGTACAACGAGGAGGCGCTAAGGGGCGAAGAAGAGATGTAAAAAGCGACGGGATGCGTTAAAAGGTGGCGGGGTGGCATGAAAGGGCTATTAAACCGCATTAGAGGGTGACGAGGATGCATTGAATGCCAGCGGAAGTACATTAACAAGTGATGGGATGGTGATAAATGGTGATGGATAGGTGTTTAAATGTGATAAGAAGGCGCACGACGGAGAATCGCTAAAGGGCAACTGAGAAGAATTAGATGGTGACGGAGAGACGTCATAGAGCAACGGAAAGCATTAAAGCGCTAAAGGTTGGTGGAGATGCACTAAAGGTTGATGGAAATACGTTAAAAGGCGCTGCAGATGCATTGAATGGTGATGCTAAGGCGTTAAAGGGTGATGGAAAGGTGGTAAATGGTGATGGAAAGGCGTTAAATGGCAATGGAAAGCCGGTAAAGGGTGATGAAGAGGCGTTAAATTGCACAGAAAATGCATTAAAGTGCGACGGAAAAATATGAAGGTCGACCCAAAAGCATTGAAAGGCAATGAGGCGTCAAAGGTGCCACAGAGACGTTCAATAGCGATGATGAGGTGTCGAGAAGCCATAGAGAGGCATGAAGATCGATGGAGATGCGTTAAAACGCAACAGAGAGTTAGAGAGCAAAAGAGAGGCGTTCAGGGCGAAGAAAAGGCATTAAAGGGCGAGGGAAAGGCCTTTAATTGCAACAAGAATGCGTTCAACTAAAAGGACAGTCAGGGTGAAGAAGAGACGTTAAAGGGCGACGGAAAGGCCTTCAATTGCAAAGAAAGGGCGTTGACCTGAAAGCTACAAAGACATGCTCTTGTCTCCTTTTAGCGCATCTCCATAGCCCCTCAATGCCTCTCTTATCACCTTATAACGTCCTCGGTCGCTCTGTAACGCCTGTTGTCACCCATTAACGCTTCCTCATTCCTCTCATTTCTGTATGCCTCCTTATTGCCCTTTAATGCCTTATCATTGTCCTTTAGCGCCTTCTCATTGCCCTTTAATGCATCCTCGTCGACCGTTAAAGCTGTTCCTTCACTCTTTAACACCTCTCCGTTAATTGCCCTTCAATGCCTTCGAGCGGATATCTTCACTTTGAGCATGTTTAATCATTTTAACCAACATAATTGGATTATCCAGTCAAAATCAAACCCAACACAAGGTATTATACGTGCTCTAATTTCTAGCATATATGTTAAAAACTATATTTAATCTTGACGATGACTTCAAATCACCAAAATAATAGTGAAAAGACATTTTTCACTCGACATCTCACAAAAAGAGGTGTGAATGTTCTAGCTGTATTTGTTAAAAATCATATTCTCCTATACTTGACCTTGAAATTGAGCCTTTGAACTTGAAGATGACCTTTTATTATCAAACTAGTTTTAGGAATAGTTTATTAAGTCAAAAATCACAAAAAAGACATATTACACTTCTTCCAATTTTGTTTCTTAAAGATCAAATTTTTACATTTTTGACCTTGGAAATGACCTTTCGACCTTGAAGATGACCTTGGACCAACAAAATACTACCATAAATGGATTTTTCTGACAAAATCCCTTGAAAAAGAGGTATTACACATGTTTCTAGCTTTATTTGTTAAAAATAGTATTTTTTGCTTATTTGACCTTGAAATTGACATTTTACCTTGAAGATGACCTTGAGTCATCAAAATAATACAGTAAATGGATTGCCCAGTCACAATTACATGAAAATGAAGTATTACACTTGTTCCTGGCTTCATTTGTAGAAAAATCATATTTGACCTTGAAATATCTGGCCGCCATTTTTTTTACCTTGGAAATGACCTTTTGACCTTGAAGATGACCTTGGGTCAACAAAATTTTTCAGACAAAATCCCATAAAAAACTGTTCATAACTTTATTGTTTAAAAATGGTATTTTTGCTTATTTGACCTTGAAATTGACTTAATGACCTTGAGTCATAAAAATAATACAAGAAATGGATTTCCCAGTCAAAATCACATGAAAATGAGGTATTACACATGTTCCTGGCTTTATTTGTTGAAAAATCATATTTGACCTTGAAATATTTGGCGGCCATTTTGTTTTTTCCCTTAAAAAATTCGGCCCAAGGGTGCCACAGTGGCACCCGGCTTATTTCTGTTGGTGACATCCCATAGTATCAGAATCAATCATAAAACATCGTCCATACCGCGAAACACGCCTCAGTCAAAATCCACTCCAGGGACTATCAGTCGGCCTGTCAGCTAGAGCTGCTCGTGTCACAGTGACATGTCAACGGCTTTGATGAGCTGTGAGTCTTTGATTAATTCGCTCCACTAGGATAATAGCAATGATTTACTTAACTACCACTAATAGGCCTAATCACGAAATGTCAACGAAAATCGAATGCGTTCAAGGGGTCACATACGATCGCAATTTTAGTATTTTATAGCAAAGAAACAAGTGATATACGAGCCATAGATCTAGAGAAAACTAGATCTATGATACGAGCCATAACCAACTGTCCATCATTAAAAGATATAGGCCTATGCATATTTAAAAAAACAACTTTTTAAACTATTTCAATGTGATGACAACCTAAAGGCCTATATGAACTACATTTTAGGTTAAATAACTAATCTGATTTATTTTCTGTGGCTTCGCATTTGTGCCCATTGGCCTACCCAAGCTAAAATCATAAAAAAATCGGTGATTTTATTTTGGCTTCCAAATAATTATGACCATAATTATGATGTAAACATGCCTATAGACTAGAACTGCAAAATATTTTTAATTTTTGTGCTGCGCATTAACCAGTTAGAGACGAAATTCCCGTATATTTTTAATTTTTGACATGGTTGTCCGAAATTAGAAATCAGGAATTTCGTATACGCACGAAAATGAAAACACTTTTGCAGTTTTAGTCCATGACATGTTCACATCATATTGTCATATTGAGAGTCAGAATAAAATCAACGATTTTTTGATGATTTTAGCCTGGGTATTGGCCTTTAAATGTCAATACAGTAACAAGTCCATCATATATCAGACAATTACCAATATATAGACCCTATAGGCCTATTTATATTAACGTTTATTTTAGGCCTACTTTCTTTTTCTTAGTTTCACTCCTTGTGATGATATTTTACAAAACATAAGCCTTCATGTTCCCGTTCATTCCCTTTATCCAAGAGAGGCCTATATACATGTAAGCTACATAAATGTGTGTCCATGAAAAATACGTCAACACAATAACAGCAGTTACCACCGGGACTGGACTTGAACAGTTGAAACGGTTATAGTAATCAGACTGCATCTACCGATCCCTCTTCAGTTCACACGGAATCAAAACGTGGATTATCCCTTCTTGAGCATCACTTTTGACACCATTCGTTTATTGTGTTTGAGATATAGGCCTATGGTTAGTTTATTGGCGGTCAACACAATAACGTCTGTTTTGGTGATTACTTTGAATGTAAAAACCCATATTTTTGTTAAAATTAACATATTTGAACACTTAAAACGTGCATACAGAACGAGTGACAATACATTTAGTTATAGGCCTATACATGTATTGGCCCGAAGACATGTTCAATATCAACACAGTAACGTCAAAACAGAAACATTTTTGTAGTTACCGTGTTGACAGAACTTGTGTTATCATATTGATATATAGTTTGAACTACCTGGTACGTTGAATATTTTAAATTACTGTTTCGTTCAGTGTATAAGAACTTCAAATAGAGATACATATTTCTGTTCCTTTTAAATCAAATATTCTATCGTTGGATTTAATAAATTTATGATTTAGAAAATTGTTTTTGTGTTGACATATACATGTGTACGGTTTTTTTTCTGAAGATCAAGTATAATCAATACAATATGACATTAACAATCAAACATTTCCCAGATCAAAATTACATTACCATGATCACAATTAGCTCTGTTCAGAATGTCACCTGTATAATCAACATTTTCTGGTGACAAAGCCTTAATCTAATGCACGCACTCATCTAAGCATACCTTAGATTCCCATTAATGTAGTAGGCCTATGACATTATCCAACGTTGGTTAAAATACTGTAAATCTCACATACACCGACTATACTGGGGCCTATTATTCAGTTATGTTTTATTGAACCGAATATGTCGTAATATATATTTTGATTTTATGTCTATGATAGATGTGTTGTCAAAAAAATAAATTAACAAATGTGTGCACCTGTATTGATGTATAGTTGTATAGTGTATAATAATTTGAATAAATGAATGTGTAAGTCCCTAAATAGCAATTCGGGCTGAATTTTAGATTGATATTCTGCCTTTCCTTTGTGTTTTTAATAGTCACGCCAGCGTCCATCATACGTCAGTCGTAACGTTATTTGGGTGGACTAAAAAAATAGTAGATACTTATTTGATTTTGCGACCCAGTAAACACAAAACATTTGTATAACATTTATACAATGTTGGATGGGCCGACGTTGTATAATTGTTACACAACTGTTTGTGTTTATTGGGGATTGAATCGCATTTATAACGACATCGTCATTATTTTATTAAAAGATAATACTAAGCCGCCACCGGTCAACATAAAGATGTGCAACAGATTTTTTCAAAAACTTTAAAAAAAAATTCAAGTGAAAAATTATTCAAATTTCACAACAACATTCTCAACACTAGACAAATCTTCGCCGCACGACCCTGATGGTAATCCGGATCATCCTCAAAATGTAATGGATAGTAAAAGTTTCATGCAAATCCGTTCATCGCTTTGTAAGTAGTCCTGCTGACAGACAGATAAACAAACCAAAAACATAACCTATTGGCGGAGGTAAATATGGAGCAAATATGTGTAAGTCTTTTTTTCAAGATTACTAAAATTTAAAATGGCCGCCATAGATTATCTTTATATCGTGCACTCCTTTTTCAAATCCTGGATCCGCCCCTGACATACTCCAGAACAACATGACATTTTTAGTGTTATTTCTTCAGACAAAGGGCCTACCCCAGAACAGCATCATTTAGTACAATGGTGGGAAATATGTCCTATGAGTAGCCCTGTAAATCCTTAATTTGTCAATTCAGTCAGCTGGAACATTTGGCTATCTTGAGGGGATTTCTTGAAATAAACAAATTTATTCACGTTATTGGTCCTTTTGCATGTACAGAAAAATAATTCTTATATGTTTTTTTATGGATAACCCATTGTTTCGTTATCATCATAATATTAAAAAATAAACGTAAGCGTAGATAAATTATGTCAATTGTGTAACCACATCTATGCCAACACAATAACGTTTTTGACAAAAAACAACAACTTGGTCAAAATTCAAAAAGATAGTTTTGTACTACAACGTTAATCTGGCGAAAAATGGCGAGGAAACCACAGCGGCTTTATAAGTTTAGTTACTAAATGTTTTCTACATAACATAATATGATAAATCATTTCGAAAAATATATCTTTTTGTATGTTTTATTAGGCATATGTATACACATATCATTATTTAAATATAGGCCTATGTGTGGTATTGCAATATTGTATAAGCCGGTATTTAATTCGTGCATTACACTATACAGGCCGGCTCTGGCTGATATTGGCCTTATATTAAACTAGTCGGTCTATAACCCAGGTCTAGTTTCAAATTAACCAGGGTAAAATAAAGCGAACAAGTCAACACAGTAACAATCATATTCATCCCCAGAGATGTATGCTGAGTAGACCTATGTTAAGCTGTTAAACACCAAATATTTTTTGGCTAAGTAAACATGTCATAACTGTTTGTTACTGTGTTAACAAAGGCTTAATTTATTTCTAAGAGTCAAATTGCGATAATTATGCAGTTGTTATCAATTATGCAGTTTCTGTATCCTTAAACGGTATATATACATTATAAGATTGAATCTTAATTTTATAGTTCTGAGATATTTTATAATTTAAAAATCTGTTATCGTGGGAGCACGAGTTTAGATATAATGGCTCATACCCGGTATAGGGCATCTGTCTATCTGATATTAAATAACAAATAAACAGTATGTCATCACCCTGATGTCGAGTTGTCACCCTTCACAAATGTTGACGAAGAACAATAACCAATAGGCCTACAATCATATTTATATTTTGCTATATTATATTTATCCTCCGACACCAAATTTAAGAGAAACAGGAAGACAAAGCTAAGAGACTATATATCAGTAGGCCTAAAGGTATATTTATTGAAAAAACAAATCCGCCGACATCACATTTAAGGGGAAAGAAAAACGTTATTATCAGTAATGTCAGTATATCTCTTGCAATATCTGATGTTTGATATAATATAAGTAGCCCATAGTCTTCAAGAAATATAAAATATTTGTAGAAGTAACGTTAATAGTGATAATCCTTGAAAACGCTGACTTTCATTTACACCAAAGTTTACGGGAAACAGAAAGAAAAAGGGGCCTATCTCGTGGAATACCGGTATCTGATGTTTGATATTAGGCCTATAAGTAACCCATAGTCTTTAAGAAATGTAAAATATTTGTAGAAGTGATAAGTGATAATCCCTGAAAAGGCGGACTTGTGACAGCCGTATGCGTCGCGCCAGTATCAGCGCGAATATTTTTTAGCGCTGCTCAAAAATCAAAGGAGTAGGTGTAATGGTAGGGTCACGTTAACGCACCAAACATTGCTATGCAGGAATTTGGCTATTTTAGTGCTGGCAATTGTTCTCATAATCTCATAATATATCATAATATGGTAACGTTATTATAGCGGGGGCCGTCTATGAAGTAAAATTAGGTATATCAGTGGATCTAACTTACTCTAATGAGATTCCGTACGAATACATGCTGGCGCTTCACTACTGAGAGTGACGATCGAGGCCAACAGTTGGCAACCATTCGTCCGGCCAGACCCCTGGTTAAGATCCAACGGTGAGATAACTAGCGACCACACCTTTCTAATTGACAGTTAATATAAAACACTACTAGAGTCTATACTAATATTACTGACCGGGCCCTCTACAAAGTACAATTGCTTTCGCTCAACAGCTCATCAACTGAATGATCGCAACACATGGAAATAATTATAATCAAATAAGTATAGGCCTAGACTACTCATATTTGATTGATATAAGATAAAATATTTTAAAAATCTTGATGTCAAAATTACGCACATCTCGTTCCCAATAACTGATTTATTAATCGGCTAATATTAAAAACTAACATAGCCGTGCTAAGCACTTAAAAGGGTTAACTATAAAAATATATATCAACAATTATTAGTTATTTACAACAGTAGACTGGCGAAATAACAATAGCAATATGCTTTTTTAAAAACGTCTGTTATCAGGGTTATTATTTTGTTATTATTACAACAACGATCTTATTCGGCGTTTGAAATATGCTTACATGGCATGCAACTCATCACCAGCCCTCCAACAGCTATAACCTGATAACCACTGATAACAAACTCATCCCCAGCTGGTCAACACCCATATATACCAACTCATCCCCAGATATACCGGGGGGTGAGTTGGTATGAGGGATGAGTTGACTGCATGTGTTCACATCATATCTTATGTCAATATTAACAGATTAATTAAGAAGCCAAAATGAAAATACTGATTTTTTGGTTATTTTAGTCTGATTGTGTCGCTTTCATTGACTACATCCCCATACATCAATAGGGTCCTATATAAGTGTGAGTTCAATAAACAAACTTATTGATTGATTGATATTTCAAATCAATGTTGTAGGCATATACAAACATTATTCTATTGATCCGTGTGCCCCAAATGCATGGGTATAAACATCGACCTGCCTACAAACATCGCTCACCAACAGCTAACGTTAGATACCTGGATACTTGGATGACTGTAGGCTATAGCTAGGCCTGCTGGTGACGTCACAATTATAAGTTAATAATTTAAACTCTGTTGAGTCACTGTTCTACTCAGGCTTGTGACGTCACATAATAGAAGTTTCATGTTGCCCACTGATATCATTATATATCCCCTTATCCATGTTATCTGGGCCCCTTATTGGGACACTAGCAGAGGGTACCGATGGGATAATTATTTATAGCCCTACATAGGTCCTATATATTATATATTTACTGTAACGGAATTCACATAGGCCTACATGTGACCGAGCAGACACAACGAATTGAATCAATGTTGGTTTAACGTTGGTCCAGCGTCATAGACGGTAGATCAATATAGCCTAAGCCTATTGGGATCTAGTATGAAATTGAAGTGAACAATTTTGTTCGTTGTTGTTTTCTTAGAAATACATTTTAGTCGGTTATGTATATCAAGAGATGGCTACACGTAGAATCATAAAAAAATGAGAAAACATGTTATTTTTATAGTCCTACTTTATCCACATCTATATATTGATTTGTACTAAATTAGGGTTACCCACCAGACTACACTGGGTTGTTGAAATTAACCAATTGAAAGCGATGTTACAATCGACCCGACCTAGATTTGCCGTGCCCATGACATTGTACACAAAGAATATCAATATTGGACAGGCGTGCACACTCTTGTCAACCACGTACAGACTACATCACGCTACTACATGCAGAAGTGGACCCGGCACAACGAAAAGCCAGGAGTCGTCTGAGAGGCTTTTGAGTTTATTTATATTAATTAGGCCTATATGAGTATATCGATAAATTGAAGATTTTATTAAAGGCTACACGCCTACAGCGCTAAACAGGTAGACCCTAGCCTAGCCCTAGGGCCTAATTTTATTGGTGTTGCCTAGTACTGTAGTAGGTCTACATGTTATTAGTTATAGTGGCATTCACATTAAAAATCGCATTTTAGGGGGATCATATGGTGTTACTGATTCGCTATTTACGTGGAAAGTACTCACAATATTGACCTAAAACTTTGAGTCAGTATAAAACATATGTTCTACCATAACACAACTTATTTTCATTTGATTAGTTTGAATAATGCCACAGATGGAAAGGGTTAAAATATTACTTGATATAGTTACGGTCCGCCACTCAACCAAATAAACAAGTTATGTTCACTGCAGCCGTTCACACGTGTACACGTGGACAAGTCAATTAAGCCTGACGGGTTGAGCAGGTTGTTTTAATTGTTAGGTATGCAGGTGCGTTGTATATCAATCAGGCTCTGTGATCCACTTAGCCTATTGTGTATGCAGGTACCCGCATGAACTGATTAGCACGCCTTGCAGGTGAGGGGTGGCTGGGGCTCCTGAAGAGTGGGTAACATTACCTCCATGTGCAATTTGATCGCGCAATTACTTTTCAATTATCAGTTTCAATAGTTGAATGTTGTTGTAAAATAATATTTACCTATTTAGCGGCAATCACAGATGTAGGCTATTACTCAATGTGAACATGGTAAATGGAAAGTGAACATAATCATTGATTTCATTTCACTTCCTTTCAAACAATAATTTTATGCCAATATAATGTAAGGTGCCTTACTTTATTTATTTTTAATATCACTGTATGAAGTTGATATGTTTGTATATAAACATTTTATAGACTTTATTGATTTGATTAGATTTAATATAGTATAGGCCTATGTATAACTGGTAAGCAACAATTAGCAAAATGTTGAACAAGATAAGTGAATAGAATGAAACTATTTTCTACAACGGTGCAATATAGGCTGGGCCTACTGGTAATTTCATCATAAACATAACAAAATAGCTCTACACCAATTGAATTAAGATATCTAGCCTACTTATAGATGTTGAATTCAATAGCTTTTATATATAAAGATAAAAAAAAAAGCCTATTTGGTGATGACGCATAGGCCCTATCCCAGCAAACATGAGACGTTGCCCAACGATGGTTTACTGTCTGCAACGCTGGTCCAACGGTAAACCAGCGTTGCAAATTGGTCCAACGTCTCATAAGTTTGCTGGGCATAGGCCAATATATATCGCCAGAAATTCGCTTAATAAGTGACCGACATAGCCTATATAATATAGGTGATTGATTGATGTTGACAATACAAAATATTGGTATATTGTGGCGCCAGGCTCATTGGCTAACTCAGGGCACGGGTGTATCGGGCTCGAGTCCCGCTGCGGCCGATATCTTTCCTTGGTACACACATGCAGTGACCCAAACTGTTCAAATTCGTGGGATAATGACGACAGAAACGTATTTATAACCGATTTGCGCCGCATCAAAAAACTTATAAAGAAATGAAGAAAACAAAATGACCAATATGTCAAAGTTGACATAATTTTATAGCCTAAACGGTCAAAAATATATTTATAATGTCTTTGATTATTGATGACCAAGCATAAATGGATATACGTCCAATAACTGATGAGCATTATAATCGCACCTCACACGGTTCACATCCTCTACTGCAGATGAAACAGGGCTATAATTCGGCGACGCAATTTTTTTCAGTCACACAAGGTTGGAAAGCGAAATGGAGAGTGGAAAAATACAAGAGAGCCAAGAAAAGCAGCAATTATCATGATTATGAAAGGCGAGAGAGACAAAAATACCAGAGAGCCTGGCCTAAATCATTAAAAGTAATCTCGACCCCAAGGCCTGAAAAATGTCCATTACGACTTTTCAATGACTGCGCGGGCTGTGGGCTGAGCATGCGGGCATGTAACTGAAATGTTACTTATTCTATGAAAAAAACTATTTTCGACCTGATTATTCGAGGGCAAGTCTTTGATATGATCTTCCAATTTTGTACGGGGTCAATCTGTGGCTGAAACCTGTTTCAGCTACTGGGGCTAAAGGTACCAGTCCACCTACAAAAGTCGAAACTTGCCTGGTACATTAAAAGTTTGAATTGCTAAAATATCATTAGATTAAAGCATTTCAACAATAAAAAATAACATTAACTGAAAGAATCTTGATACTCCTTGCAAAGTTTGAATTTGGCTAAAATTGGGTGGTGGGCTAGTTTCTTTTAATTGATTAGTTAGTAGGTGCTTGGTCTTTGTGCACAGGTTGTAGGCCCACCCCCATGAGGTAAATTAACCCAAGAAGTAAATATTTTGAATCAATGATTCGAAACCTCGCCTGAAAAGGAGGGGCTTCTTGGGCAATTTTGTAGGCCTTTTGAGCTGTAATCCCACGGGCTATGCTCGGCAATTTTTTTATGTTCCTAATCGCAGGTTATCTTCAAATCCCCTTTGACATCCTCGAACCCACACCCACAACTCTCGACCTTCAAGCCTCGACCCATAACCCCCTCGACCCACAAACCCTCGATCCTAGACCCACAACCCCCTCGACCCACAACAACAAAATAATATTTTTATTTATCCCATTATAATGGTAGATCTATTAACCAAATATTTCTACTTCAAGTAATCTATATCTGGACGCTTCAAGTTCCGAAGTTGTTCGGAAGTCCCCACGCTCCCGGAACTTCAAGTCTCCCATATGGGACTTATTTTTCGTCATCTGGGTTTCCGGAGCCTCTCTTGCAGGCCTACAGTTAGCCTTGTCGTCCCCTCACAGGCCGTGGATTGATGTATTTGCTTTACCCGAAAAATTCAACAAGGCGGAGACTGAGAGCGAACTCGACCCCAAGATCCGATAAATGTCCATGACTTTTTAGTGACTGTGCGACCACTGAGCTGAGCATGCCGGCATGGAACTGAAATGTTGCTGATTCTAAAAAAGCTATTTTCGACCTGATCATAGCCCGTATTTTCCGATATGACAGTCAAAGAAATGTCCCACGATTTCGTATGCAGTCAATCTGTGGCTGAAACATGTTTCAGCCACTGGGGCTAGCCTACAGTGTCGCATCTTCAAGTGTCTCTCGCTTTCCAACACAGTGGTATTTTTAGTGACTCTGATATCTCACTGTTTATCACGCTCGGACCACCATATGTACATGATAAAAATTGAGTTTATATAAAGAGAATCACACGCGTATAAGATAAGTGTACAGTCAGGAATTTCTTTGTGATTTGTTAAAGGTTTAGTTATACCGTATTCAATCTAATAAGGCCCATAATCAAATAAACGTTCAGTGCACCCCTGATTTGAAAATAAAACCCACGATATAGCATGTAGTTTACACTATATATGATAATTAATTAAATAATAGCCTAATCTAATACTCCACCACCCCCCTCTAATCACATACAGGGGGTGTTCTAATTATTATGAAAAATAAAATGTAGGTGAGGCCTAATAATTTATATAGGCCTATTATAATTAATATTATCTCCGTAGGGCCTAACTTTTCCTTATAAAAAATGTCAACCCAAAAATTGTTTTATACATAGATCTAGGGCCTCATTACCGGTAATTTTGTTATTCATGCAGGCTATAACAGTTTCTGATAGTTTCCATATTTGTCTTTTCGGTATAGCCGGTAGGCCCTATGTATACAAAAATATGAATTAAAGTCTGCTACTTTTCTCATAATCATAAAATGAGCTACATAAAAAGCTACAACCTATTATAAAGGCACATAACTGATACCAGATAGGCCTTATATAGTCCCAAATGTGCCTGGAAGTTTAGGCTACAACGGGAACAGGCACATTTTGGAGAGTGCATCACGGCAAATAGGCCTAGATGCCTTTATCTGATAAATCCATAGAAATATATTATATATATATTTTGTGTGTGCTACCATGCGTGCAAAACAAGCGTTGATTGTCATAGTCTATTTACTTTACATTAACTAGTTTTCCAAACTATTTCCATTTACAGGGATCGACACTAACCGATTTCAGGTAGTAGCCCAAAGGGCCAGTAACTTCAGATAATTACTGGCCCTTAGCCTTATCGTTCTAGTCCTTAGTGTACACAGTATCAAGGGGAGTGTAGTTTTTTTGTTGCCCCCAGGGCCAGTATATCAGGTGATTTATTGGCCCTCAGTGATTTTCACTGGCCTCGGGCCAACGGGCCAGTGTTAGTGTCGAGCCCTGCATTTAGAATGCTTAAATTGCTAGCGTAGCATGAGAATGACCCATTTGTTTAATACGCCAATGGTATAGAAAATGAGAATGTAGACCCCCGCGCCACCCAGCCGGAAGATAACCCTCGGCACCTTTTAAAATGAGTGGGCTGAGCCAAAGTACCAGGATAACAGCCCATGTGCACAAGAGGAAAGATCAACAAACATGCTGGGCGGAATTTGGGGGAGATGTTTTTTTATTTTCTCATTTCACAGCCAGTAATCACACTGAATTGAATAATCGTCTGAAAATAAAATCGCCCCATCATACAAAGTAAGTGAATATGTAAAAAAAATCGACTAAAAACGGTATATATTGATATGAGAGCGAAAAAGCATCCACCACGGTGAAAGGTGAATCCGGGTATAATGCCTATAGGCTATATGATATTGATAGGGAATTTAGCAGCTGGGGGTTTTGGGGTTCTGGAGACATACTTCTGGAGATATACTTACTTAGTCTACTCTAACTTGTCTAAGACTAAGGCCTAATTCAGTAATTGATCTGTTAATTGACCACCCCCGCCCCACCTCTTGATCCGCTATTGCCCCCTCCAAACTTTTAGATGCAATAATCCAATATCTTTGTAGCCTACTTGGCAACATGATTCACTATTAAATTTTTGTCTCGTGTGTTTGTAAACGTTATTCAATTATTATAAATTGTAGGCCTATCTGAGACTGTAGGCTAGTGTATACCCAAAGTCACATTGAAAGTGATCAACCAGGATCGCATGTTTTCAGTCAATTCTCAACAGATTTTCATGAAATTTTGCAAACAATATTTTTCAATAGAATCCCAACAGCCCTGAAAATTTCGTAAAATTATATAGCGTATTTCAAAAGCTAGACCATTTGACATGTAGTACGTCCCTCTATAAGCATGATAAACCCATAAAACTAATTTTAGAATTTTATTACATGTCAAATGGTCTAAATTTTAAGATATTCAATATAATTTTGCGAGTTTTTCACCGATGTTAGGATTTGAATAGAAAATGGCCTTTGCAAAATTTCAAAGAAATCAGTTCAGAATTGACAGAAAAATCAGCGAGAGTCATGCGATCCTGTTTTAATGTGATGGCAAGTATAGGTACTGAGCCTACTATCCATGCTTTTTGCGAGCATAATTATTAATGGCAATTTCCGTCCTCTACAAAATTTAATTTGCGTAAACAATGCATGGCTTTTAGTGAATATGTGAAAGTAATAGTATAACATAATACCCCAATAATTTCCCAGCAAACACGAGGCGTTGGCCCAAAGTTAG
Organism: Flabesymbios commensalis; assembly: GCA_964017125.1. NCBI lineage: Eukaryota > Metazoa > Annelida > Polychaeta > Terebellida > Flabelligeridae > Flabesymbios > Flabesymbios commensalis. The sequence continues at coordinate 28,176,020 of OZ024914.1, forward strand.
GCCAGCGTCGTAGACGGTGGGCCAACGTCAGCCCAGCATTGGGCCAAGGTCTCGTGTTCGCTCTGTTATGTCCAAATTCACATTGATTTAATTTTGATTTAATATACGAGATTGGCATCCTAGAAACATTATTTTTTACTCTTCATATGAAAAGTATAAATTTTTACTTTTGCTAATCATGCTAATAAAAAAAGGATTGCGATGGGCGCATCCGCATAAATCCATATAAAAAATAACATGATAAAATTTAAGAACATTCATTTAATTAGCCTTTTAAATCAATGAAAACAACTTACTTCTCTACACTTGAAGGTTTAGAGGGTTTCAAAACGACTTTTTTCGTGAGGCTGTTTTAACGATATATAACATTTTTTTTAGAATTTATCACTCAGCTCAGGTAATCTTCATCTTTTCATACACTACAAGTCGTGACGTGCGACAGTAAGTCGAGGCTAATGTAGTGGATGGAAGATAGCAATGGTTAATTTAGACCTGAAAGGGTTAAAATTTTAGGTTTAATTTCAACCCTCAAAGTGTCTAATATAAGCTACTGAAATTTTGGCCTTGATGATGGCTAGACACCAAATGACAGGCTTAGGTACAAGGTCAGCCTGTTGTTGTGTGCAATGTTTTTTTTAACTGGGTTAAATTATCTCCCTCAGGTATTCGCGCTATTTGACTGTTATCTGGCCCCGGTTTCACCAGTCTGACTTTAGTCCAAAATTTGTCGTAACTATCAACACGTGATCACGTCTCAACCAATCAGTCAGCTTAAGCCTGACTTAAGCCTACTGATTTAAGTCCGATTAAAGATGGTGAAACCGTCCCCAGGCCCTATTATCACAGGGGTAGGGTAAGCAGGCGAAATGAGCCCTGTTGCCACGAATGGCTAGTTTTAGGTGCTCTGAATGGTCATTTTTTAATATTTACATTACAGATATTTTGCTTCTGTCACCACATGTGGCGATGTTGCCCACCTCTGTATCATGATTATCATGGTTAGGTTACATTGTATTACTACGACAGGCAAACATATACAGTAGTCCCTCCAGATGCGACCCCCTCCAGATCCGACTTCTCCTATTATGCGACTTTTTTTCTGAGCACCAACATGCTTTACACTGTTAAGCACCCCTTAAATGCGACTTCCCCTCTCCCACAACATGCGACCTTCAAATCATGGCACTACCTAGGGACCTACCTCTAAAGATACAACTTTTTGAAATTAGCTGCTCAGTGGCACTGTCAGCCTGGCACGAGCTGCCGGTCTGAAGATATTGCTTGTGTGTACATATCGTCGATTACAGCCCAGTAGATACGTATGCTAAGCCACTGTCGGCTCAAGGCTGGTATAGCGTCGTATGAAGTGGGCCAGCATTGACACAATCTTGGTCAATACACTGTGAAGATGTGTACTGGTAGCTTCAAATCACCGCACCAGATAGCGATATCCTTCTAAAGATACGACTTTTTGAAATTAGCTGTTCCCAGACTGTGTCACGGCTGCAGATGTCTGTCAGCCCTACACTGACAAGATATGACTTTTTATAATAATGTTTCCAGCTGACTAAATGTATAACGACTTTAATATTCTAGTCACATCGTTGGGAACGCATTTCAGATTATAGTGGCTGAAAAATGCTTTCCGGTGATATAACTATTTTTACTGTATCTTAAAAACTTTTTCTGTTATTAATTTAAAACAATATTTAAATGGGATTTCATTGTAGATATGTATTTACATACGGTGCAGTTAACATCCAGTGCACCCTTGGCTTTACAAGGTGCATTACACCAATAGCAGGGGACGTCAACGGTGTCAGTGTGTCGGCTAGTTGTGATAAACATCCCACTTGAAATACCTAACTTTTTAAATTATGATCACACGGACATGTAATAAATATCCCCAGAAAGCTTATCCAACGCTGAAAATAATGATATAAATTAGATAATGATAGCTCCTAAACTCGCGAAGTTATTAATTTTGAAAATGAGGCAGGTGTAACAGCCATCATCATGGGGAATAGATGTAAACGCGGTACGCCGGCACGAGACGCCAAACTGATGCCGCCATTGACGACGATGGCCCAGCATTAGAACAACACTGCACCAACCTCTCGCGCCGACCATATTCACAACCACGTGCATTACGAGAGTGGATATATACACGTGAAGATAATATCTGTGCTAGTGTTGTCATTTGTCGGTATTGTCTGTTTAACTATTACTTCACATCTTAGTCAACATAGAAGACGCCTGCCTCGCCTGTTTGCCATTGAATATTTCAAGGAGAATACATTCACATCCTGGCATCATCCATAACATTTGTTTTTAAATTTTTATTTGGTGATGTAATATTGATCACATATCGATGCACATATATAATAAACAAGACCCAATTGTGTCTCCCTACCTGGCACGTTTATTAGGGATAATAGGGTACATTGTTTAAATGCTGGGCCAGAATGGACACTATGACTCAGTATTCAACCTGTAATTTTTGACGTTGACATCAATTGAAAGTAGCCATCACAGTCAGTGTCACATGTCTTGTACTGTAAAGCATAGGCCTATATTGAAATGTGGAAAAACACTGCCTCAATGCTTATGAAAACACAAGCCATTTTCAGTAATTCTGAATTACGTGCTACTGTTAGAACAGGCAATTAACACAGACTGTCAACTGCGCTGATTGTGTCACAACGAAAATGGAGGTGTTTAAAGGGGGCTGTCTTAAACATCAAATTCGGCCCATTTTACGTTTTTTCCACCCCTCCCAGATACGACTACCCCTTGGATGCGACTTTGGTTCTCTGGCAGTATGAAAGTCGTATCAGAGGGGGACTACTGTATAGTGATTTATTATATTTGTTTGCCTGTCTCTGTAACTGTATTAAGATAGGCCCCCTATATTAGCTTCTGTAAAATGTGAAAATAACACTAAATTTTTTTAGGCTAGGCCATGTTGTACGCACGTGACGTGCGTACATGCTGGCTACGCCACTGGTTTTAAGTTATAGGCCTACAGTTTGTCCGACGGTGGAGGATGGTCCGAAATGAAAGTTAGCTTAGTAGCTTTGTAATGTTTGCAAAATTTCGTGACAATCGCTTGAGAATTGACTGACTGGATACCAAAAAGTTAATTTTCATTTTGGACCATCCTTCCCCGTCGGACAGACTATAGCCCTAGCCTACACTATAGCACTGTCAGTGTCAGCAGTAGGCCTACACAGGCTAGCATACAGTCTGTCCGATGGTGGAGGATGGTCCGAAATGAAAGTTAGCTTTTTGGTATCCAGTCAGTCAATTCTCAAGTTAATTTTATGAAATTTTGTCATTTGTCATTGATCCTGAAAATCTCGTAAAAAAATATTGGATAATTCAAAAGTAAGACCACATGCTTAAAACACATTTCCCCTTTATAAAAATGTGTGATAATCCTTTTATTTGATCCCATTAACTCTGTTTTGAATCTTGAATCACATTACATGTCAAATGACTCATCTGTCAGAATGTGACTGATACAACTTGAATTTTTTTACAATATTAAAAGAACTGAACACTGCTTTATTTTTCGAAACTGGTTTATTTTCAGCATCTCAAATGGAAGTGTTGCATGATATATATCACCGATGTGTGGAGCGCTACGAGTATTTTCTGACGTTTTCAGGTGAGAAATAATACTTTAATCTATGTTTGCTGTTCCAAATTGTTTTCATTTAATGACTGATATTTTTTAGCACAAAAAAGTTGCTTGTCCATACATAGAACCTGTCCTGTGCTGTGTATAAGGCTGTATTATGCATACTTTTTCGTAAGCCTAATGCAATTCTGTTTTTTTGCTAAACAAGTTAGCAAACTATTTATACATCAATTGTAAGGTTGTAATTTTTGTCACAGCTTGCATGAAAAAACAGCTTAAATCAAACTTTGAAAATGTTCTCTGTATGTAGATATATTGACAGTTTGTTGTGTGAAAGCATGAGCCAGGAATCTAGTATCATCAGCACAGCACGGTAGCTGACTGATTCCAATGATTTATTGTGTACAGCTGGTATGGTACAGTTGATATGTTCATGCATGTTTGCATGCCTTTGTAAATGTCAGAAGAAGTATAACTTATATCCAGTTAATGGACCATAAGTTACATCTCTAGGGTTTTAAAATAACGGTTGATCGGTTTCCCCTCTCACTACTGCATAATGACATAATCAGTATATTCAATACATTAGTTTAATAATCACCCTTTAAAATATCAGAAAGGAACAAGGCGTATAGATTCTAAACATGATAAACAGACTGACTAGAATCTCTTCATTCGCTCCGAACGTTAATAACCTGATAACCTGCAACACAGCCACATAAATATCTGTAGCAGCTATGCTTGGGTACTGCAACAAGGCATGGGAACACAATAATTAGTATTTCTGGGACAAATGGCATTTCTTCAAAAAATTCCACAAAAAATAATATATTGAAAGCAACCTTCCAAATGTGAATACTAGCTTACAAGGGCAATTCCTTTATATTGATAATATTTATATCATTATACACCTTCAAACATTATCAATTCAATGTCTATTATTTTTTACTCTTAGAACACTGATGTAGACTCCAGTAGACATTCTCTGTTTTCATTAGTACCTGTATAGCCAGTTGTTAAAAATGAAATATTCTTTCAATCTTAAAACACTGATATATGTTGGGACTTAAATTTCACAAATAGCACAAATTTTCAGTCACTTAAAAAGTTGTGGATCGCGGTGGCGAGATACAAATTCAACAAATTTCTTCAAGTGGCTGAAAATTAAAATTTCTTAGTTCAGTGCTCTAACGGTTAATATTATGATCCATTAAAACCCCCACAAGTGAGAAAGTGTGAGTGAGTGAAGAGTGTCACAGATAGGAGATATGAATAAACATGATAAAAGTCATTATATTACAATCGGGTCAATATTCAAATGTAGCTAAAATGTGCCTAGTAGAATTTCAATTTAAAAAGTCATCTCTTGTAGTGAGTCTAACACACCGTCTACATTTACTGTACTTTCCAGTATATTTTGAAATAAAATATGAGCATAAGCTTCATACAGGAGAATTAACTAAAAATATTAGAACTCATCAAGTTCAAAGACATTGATAAAACACTTTCTTCAATTTGTACAATACAGAGAGTTTTCTTCAACTTCGGTTAACATGGTTAATGAGAACATCTGCTAAACCCGGCTGTCAGGTGAAGATTAAATAAAGTACCAGGTTGTAGTGATAAAGGTGTATTATACATCGCTTTATTTAAATATAATGTTTTGAGCTTCAACATTAAAATAGGACAGTGCTTATTGTTTGCCATACGCGAGATAAGTGGAGCTCCAGATCCACTGGTAAGCCAACTGCAGTCTTTCCCAATAGCGTCGGACCGACTGAACATGGCAGGTAAAACAGAGGGAGGTCCGGCAAAATAACCAACCACATCGGACCTACAATCCGGTTATTTTTTTGTCAGTTTTGTTTTTTGGGCGTTTTTCTGGTCTCACAAGGTTTTTTTTGGTCTAGCAAAAGTTTCAAGTTTACAGGACCTACTGTCCAGTGAAATTTTGAGCTTATTGGGAAAGACTGCAACTGGTTAGCCAACATTATTTATCATGTTTATATACCTATTTCGAATGGAAATTAGACCTTTTTCTAGCAGAATAATCTCTGAATTGTGTAGTCCACTATGTTAAAACATTAGACTGATGTGCTAGCACCTGTGTTGCAGTAATCTAGTCATACTAGATCCAGTTTGTTAAACATTTATCAGCGATTTACTTCATTAAACTGTGGTCTGACACTAAAAAACAAAAACCTTATCATTGATGGATCTAGTATAAAGAGTTTGCTAATCAAATTTGATTTGATTAGGAAATTATCAGAATTGCTATGGGTAACCTGAAAAATTTATCTATGGCATTTCTCCTGAGTCACTCTGAACAATGTTATTTATATTATTACCTTTTTGCTTCTTGCAGATAAGCGAGTAGGAAAATGGCTGTTGATGGATACTTACACACCAACATTAATATTGACAGCTTGCTACCTCCTGGTAGTCTGGTTGTTACCAAAGTTTATGAAACAAAGAGAGGCATTGAAATGTCATTGGGCTTTGTTTGTATACAACATAGGTCTGGTCACATTGAACTTCCATATACTCAAAGAGGTTAGAAGATTTATAAAGTGACTTTATAAATTTCTTAAAATATATACAGTGGCATATTTTGATTTGAATTTTATATTTCAACATGTTTTTGTAAACAACAAATTTCACATCTTAATTATTTAAAATAAAATTGATCTTTTATTTTATGATGCTTTCCAGTTATTCACAGCGAGTTGGAAACTTAATTACAGTTACAGTTGTCAACCTGTTAACTATTCTGATGATCCGGATGAAGTTAGAGTAAGTATTTATATATATATATGGGCGGTTCTCAATATGTGCGTCAAACAAGACTAGTGGGACATTTGGGTCAGTTTTTTTAAATTAAAATTTTAACTTGTTTACTTAAAGATCATTAGTCAATGATCATTAGTCAGAGAATTAAATTTGGAACCAGAAAATAGAGGAAAAGTAAAAAAAGAACGTGTTTTAGAATGGTCGCACAGAGAACACCAAATATTTTTTGGTGTCCTCTCAATAATGCCATGTGCGACCCCAGTGAATGATTTTCTTGGTGTCCTGTGTTCGACCATTGGTATCTCATGTTTGACCAAATGTTTGACCAGGTGGACACAATTTTTGTGTGTCCTTACTTTCTAGTATTGATTTTCAATGTTACGACCATTGGTGTCCTATGTTACAACCACTTTCGGGTCTCACAATGTTTTGTGATCATAACTTTTCATTGATTTGTAGGTTTCATCTCCAGTTTTCACAAAAAAATATATAAATATAGGTACAGACTAGATCCAACATCGATTCTGCTATTTTAGACAGTCATTTTAATATCAAAACACAATATAGGATCGGTCATTACGGTGCACATATTACCATATTTTCATGCCCTATGAAAATACCTTTTTTCTGTGTTTCATATTGTTTTGTATACAATTTAAAACACATACAACCTGTGTACACATGCATGTATACACACCAATTTTATTATATATTATTTATTATTCTGCTTTTTACTTTACTTTCGGAGCGATTATGGCACGGTGGTAAAACTTATGACATGATTTAGTAGTAGCAGTCAATATGACACAAAATGATACGACCAACACACATTTTTGCTTAATATATTTCATAAAAAATACTGTTATTAATATAGTTTAGCTGCTAATGTATGTCTTTTAAATAAAATTAATTATTCCTCTGCAATTTTATCTGTAAATTGCTTAGAAAAAAATAATTGGTGTCCTGTAATAAACAATTGTCCTGGGTCTGGTTTGAAATGTCACATTTATTTGTATCAAATAATGCATCCAAAAGTAGTAACATTTGTCATAACTAATAGATTAACCCTTTAAGCCCTCACGATGCATTAAAGCATCATCTTACATCCCTGAAAAAAAACTTATTTTCCTACAACTGAGGGTTTTAGAATGAAAATTTCTATGAAACTGGTTTACCAATACATGACAGTTTTCTTTAATTTTTCACTTCAAATCATCTTCATCCACTACAAGTCGAGAATTGCCACAGCAATTCGCCACTTGTTGCGGAAGAAGATGACGATGGAATATTCAGGAGTGAAAGGGTTAAATGATCATATTTTGCTTTAAAAACTCTCCCACCTTCTTAAGATTGTGTAGAATTCAAAAGTCTAAAAATAATCCCAAGTATGTACAGAGAAATATATTTTTTGTCTATTTAAAAAAGTACCCCATTTTCGATGCACCTTTTGAGAATAGCCCATATGTATATCTGGGCTAGTGAAGGTTTATTAATAGTGTAACGGGATCACTATGATTTACTAATTTGCTGCCACATTTTAAATCACCTGTAACACATTGAATTGATGTAGCTCTGCTAACTTTACAAACAAAATTGATTATCTATCGTGAACACCAATCTGAGGTCTAAATTAATCAATTTGGCGACATCTCCATGCCCAAGATTGCTACTGCCATAAACATGATAAAGCATGTATTTAATGACATAATATTGCTATCATCACCAATATGAATATCCACTCTAGTCTAATTCTAGGTGTTCACAGACATACATTTTATAGACCTACATGTTATGGACATGAAATAATATTTAATAATATTTTAAGTCTAAAGAAAAAATCGTTTTAACACCACTCTCTTCTGTCAAAATTTCTTAGATCGTATGGATGTGTTCATAATGTATAAATTGCAGTCAAGATGGCCGCCAATCTCTCCTTTTTGATCAAAGACTCCCAACTGTAATTTCCTGTTATATTTCTGGATAACATGGATTGGTTGTCATTTGAAATAAATGGGCCTGGGATATATTAGTCAATATTTTGAAAGTTATTCTGTCTATTACACACATTTCTAATTTAATATGCAATTTTCACAGATAGCATCTGCATTGTGGTGGTATTATTTCTCAAAGCTTGTGGAGTTTATGGACACTGTTTTCTTTATCCTGCGCAAGAAGAATAGCCAGGTAACATTCCTGCATGTCTACCATCATGCTAGCATGTTTCCGCTCTGGTGGATAGGTATCAAATGGGTTGCTGGCGGCCAAGGTGAGAGAATAATTATTATGGCTCTTTCTTAGCCCTTGTGAGCTGTTAAAACTGTATATATACTGCGTCAAGTATGTTTTAGATCAATAGAAATAGCACTTAATTTGATAAAATAGTTTGTGGTAGATAATGGTCAATCCAATTATTCAATATTGGAGATGTCTATTTTTTTAAATATCAATATTCATTGTTTAAAGCATCTTCTAAACACAAGTGTTAAGTTTCAATATTATCTTGATAATCACATAACCTTGATAATTATTCATCCTCCATGATTATTTTTTCAGCTTTCTTCGGTGCACAGATGAATTCCTTTATTCATGTCCTCATGTACTCCTATTATGGGTTGTCAGCACTCGGACCTCAGATGCAACCTTATCTATGGTGGAAGCGCTATCTTACCAGACTGCAATTGGTTAGTAAATAATGAGCATTGCTTGTCTTTTTAAACTAGTTACCTGCAGTGGAGACGCACTAATAGAATCACCCATGAAACTGACTGAAAGTGGTCCCATTGCGTGAATCTAAACAATTCCTATTTGGGAGATACAAGTCTGTCACTATATATATATATATATATATATATATATATATATATATATATATATATATATATATATATATATGCCTTCCTCCATGTTGATAGTAATTAAGGTTGATTCTTAAACAAATGTATTGGATATAATTTTTAAAAATCACTAATTAATAAAAAAAAACATGTTTATGTTTTATCAAACGAACAGAAAAATATATGAGAAAAAGTATTATAAGGGGTCTGTCAACTGTGATTAACCCTATAATACACACAGTCCCACAGTATAATTTATACATCTTTTTGTGTCTATTGTTTGATATCTCTTCACTTCAAGAAAAGTAGGATTCACTTGTTTTAATTAATTAAAATTTATCTTGAAATGACAGTTCGCTGTTTACTTCTTATGCTATACAAGTATTGTTAGCAGTAAAAGATTATCCTTATCAGCTGGTCAAGGATAAAAAGCTCCTTGATTAACGGTAAACTTGTGGTTCACTAATCTGTAACCTCACACTTATGAAAAAAGAATCACAGACATAGGGACTTAAACACTACACTGCTGTAAATGCAGCCGACCTTGGCATGAAAGGGAAGGGGCATGGCAAGATAAAAGGAGTGATTTTGATCGGCAAAAATGAGAATGATTAAATGTTTGAATGAGAATTGTGTGATTTATTTTGTCGGCAGTGATCCAGGATCCAGTGATCCACAGCTGACCCCCTTAGTGGATCCAGCCACAGCTGATCCCCTTAGTTAATCCAGCCATAGCTGATCCCCTTAGTTGATCCAGCCACAGCTGATCCCCTTAGTTAATCCAGCCACAGCTGATCCCCTTAGTTAATCCAGCCACAGCTGATCCCCTTAGGTAATCCAGCCATAGCTGATCCCCTTAGTTAATCCAGCCACAGCTGATCCCCTTAGTTAATCCAGCCATAGCTGATCCCCTCAGATAATCCAGCCACAGCTGACCCCCCCCCCCCCACCCCCCCCCCTAGCCACAGCTATTCCCTTAGTGGATCCAGCCACAGCTGATCCTCTTAGTGGAAATATTTGTTTGTTTTGCTTTTGGGAAATCTTCTCACAATTTGGTACTGAAACTGATCTGCAGTTTGGTCTGTTTCCTGAATCTGACAATACATTATGTGATTGTGAATGGGAAAAAAAGGGCCATAAGTACTCTTTATTGCGGGATTGTCCTCTGTGGTCAATCTCATACCATTATGCCTATATGTATTCTCCATACAAACCCTCCAAGCAAGTTCGAAAATGGCAATGCTATTCCCATCTCTGATGGCCTATTTTTAAATGTTATATTTTGTTTCAGTACTAATAAAGTACTGTTATATCAGACCTTACCTATTGAGTTAGCTTGATTTTGCATGACCTTCCAAAACTATGATTCAATTTCCTGTTTGGATAAATAATTTACCATGTACCACATTATTACCGGTACAGTTTTTGAAACATTGAAATTGCTCTCCATGTGACATGTTTGTACAGGCCAACTTCATCGGTCATTACACTCCTGACAACTATTTCTCTTCATCAGTTCATGGTCGACTCATGTTGTCATGTCTAAAGCTGGAATAATGACCCGTTGTAAAATTATGTCAGAAGCTTCTGAAACTTCTGAAAGTTACGTGGCAGGAGCACTTTGTAATAACATGCCAAACATTTCTAAACACATTGCAAACTTGAGTTTTTAATTCTAAGCATGCTTGGAGCCTAGGTATCAAAAAAGTTAAATTATGAAATAAAATGAATAGTCAACTAGGAAATCGGAGATAACCCCAGAGTAATCATTCTAATTCTGATCTTGTAACTAGTAGCATTTTCAGGTATCACGAGGAAAATAAGACTCTCAATCTCAATTAAATATCATCAGTTCTACGAGCTATTGAAAAGATTAGTTAAATGGTTTAAATCTCATAGTCTTTCCTACTCCGACTATGGTACAGACCTCCACATTATGTTGGTTTCTAGCGAAAATGGGAACTAGTGACAATTTTTTTAAAAAATATTTCTGTTTATATATACATGTAGTAGCAAATTAGATTATTGTAACTCCCCCTTTCACAACATCCCAGAAAACGACTAAATTACATCAAGTTTAGAACTGCATTGCTAGAGTGTTATCTAAAGCCCCACGTTTTAGTTGTTCTGATCCTATGCTAAAACAATTACATCAATGGCTTCCTGTGAAATTTAGCTTTCATTTTCAAATATACACTATGACTTTCAGAACTCTAAAATAATTGATCCAGAGCTTTCTTTAAAGCAGGCTGCATCCTGGGAAATGGAAATTCTCCACCTGTGCTCATATATAATGCCCACAAATTTTAACAGTCGGAAATAACTTAAATTTTATCTTTTGTTCTGGCTTTCTGGCTCAAGCTCCCCATTCGTCTGGATCCCTGTTGATGCACTTGATTTGGCCTGGATTATCACACAAGATCATAGATCTTAAAGATTTGTTTGCTTCTGATCTCAGGCGGACATTCTTATTCAAAATAATGGGAGTATAAACGCTAATTCTGGAGATCCTTTAAATGTTTACTTTTAAATGTAGTTACTTTACTCAAATGAATGGATGTTGGTATAGATAAAAGAAAAACAAGCATGGGAGTTTTATTAAGATTTTTAATGTTAAAGGTGAAATTTCTATTGTCCAATGTATATTTATACATGTATATACATGTATATAATCAACTGATGTAGGGAAAAGATTGGTACAAACACAATTGTGTGGCAGTTGTGTAGCCGTGCATGTGCTTAGGAAAATAGCCTAGGTTATTTTCCATGCCAAAAACTATCATCCCCCCCCCCCAATTTCATAATAAATCGCACCACAACACTAAACAAAGTATTCCCTGTATTGGTCTTCCATGGGTTCCCACAGGAAAGTTCGAGTGGCAGGGGGGGGGGGAGGCAGAAGCGGGGCTCTCGAGGTACTCCCCTATAATTTTGTTTCCATGTTTCATCTGCAGCATTTTATGAACAACCTTTTTAGCATATTAAAAGAGTGTAAAACAGTAAAAAGATATACCCTTTTGTAGGCTACTGAATGGGGCCTCTGAACCTCTGAGCCCCCTGCTTTTTTTTTCTGCCAGTATGAGATGTCTAAACTATCACAATCATGATGCCTAATCACATAATTATAGAGATTGTTATCTTACAATAATTTTTTTACAGGCTCAGTTTATTATCGGAATGATACATGGTGTAAATTCCATTGTGGTGAAATGTGATTTCCCTGAATGGATGGCTTGGGGATTACTTGTTTATGGCACAACGATTCTCTCACTGTTCCTTAACTTCTATTATCAGACATATATCAAATCAAACAAGACAAAGGTAATTATAGTTCTACTAATTATTTATTGTTTTGTTATATTTATTTATCTTCACTTCTATACATCTTGATAATATGTTATGTCAAATGGTCACATTAGTTCAACACAAGCAACTTGACATTGTATGTATGTGATGTAGCATAATTGTTTCTGCTCTCACTCCAAAACCCCTACTCGGATTATTTCCAAATATTTGCAGTATGCATACTGGCCCTGGGGAATTTGGCTGGTAAATTTTTTTTGCGTTTTTCAGTTTCTTCAACAAAATCCAAGATGGCCGCCAAAATCCTATGGCGCACGCTAGAGCTCGAACCGCTTCCTCGATTTGTTTCATGTTTAGTTTAAATGAAAGACCTTACTCTGGCCGTGAGCTGAAAAGCTTTTGGTGTGATTCTGATAATAAAAACTTTGATTTTTTTACATTTTAGTATTTTAGCTGATATTTCTGTTTTGCTCATTTTGGCCATCATCAAAATTTGGTAATACATGTATAGCCATACAACCCTACTCGGATTATTTCTAAATATTTGCAGTGCGCATATTGGCCCTAGGAAATTTGCCCTGTAATTTTTTTTCGGCAATTTTCAGCTTCTTTAACAGAATTCAAGATGGCCGCCAAAATCCTATGTCGTTCTCTAGAGCGTGAACCGCTTTATGGATTTGTTTCAAGTTTGGTTTAAAGGAAAGACCCTTCTCTGCACATGTGCTGATTAGTTTTTTGTGTGATTCTGATAATAAAAACTATGATTTTTTTTGTTTTAGAATTTTAGCGGATTTTTTGTTCATTTTGGTTATCATCAAAATTTGTTAATTAGCTATACACCCCTGCTTAGAGTATTTCTCAATATTTGCAGTATGCATATTGGCCCTAAGGAATTTGCCCGATAAACTTTTTTCTGTTTTTCAGCTTGTACAGCAAATCCAAGATGGCCGCTAAATCCTATGTTGCTCTCTAGAGATTGAACCGCTACCTGAATTTGTTTTATGTTTTGTTTAACGGGAAGACCTTACCCTGCACATGTACTGATTTGTTTTTGGTGTGATTCCGATAATAAAAACTTTGATTTTTTTTCACGTTTCAGAACTCTAGCGGATATTTCAGTTTTGTTCATTTTGGCTATCATCAAAATTTGGTAATATAGCTATACACACCTGATCGGATTATTTCTAAATATTTGCAGTATGCATATTTGCCCTAGGGAATTCGCCCGGTAATTTTTTTGGGCGTTTTTCAGCTTCTTCAATAAAATCCAAGATGGCTGCCAAAATCCTACATCACTCTCTAGAGCTTGAACTGCTTCATGGATTTGTTTCATTTTTGGTTCAAAGGAATAACCCTACCCTGGATGTGTGCTGATTTTTTTTGTGTGTTATGATAATAAAAACTTATATTTTTTCAACTTTTCAGGATTTTAGCTGATATTTCAGTTTTGCTCATTTTGGCTATTATCAAAATTTGGTAATATGGTTATACAGCTCAAATTTGATCTTTTGTGTATGCTCAGTGGCCCTGAGAAAAAAGTCAGGAGAATTGTTTTTCTTTTTTCTTTTTTTCAACAAAATTCAAGATGGCCGACAAATCACATGTTACTCTGAAGAGCTTGAACTGCTTCACCGATTTGTTTCAAGGAAGCAGCTTACCCTGGTCATATGCTGATTAGATTTTGGTGTGATTCTGAAATCACATTTTCACGTGGTTTACATAAAAATTTGGCGACAGTACTGTATTTCTCTATAATTAATGTACTATGTGGGGCGGGTGGAGACGCAAGCTTTGCCCCTCAGGCAAATCTAGTTTGTGTAGTAGCTTATTTGAAATATTTTTTTTTAGAAGCAGATGAACCGCAGTGAAAAAAGTAATGGGGTGATGAATAATGGATCAATTCACAATGGAAAACTTGAAGGAAAAAAGAAAAAGTGATGAACAAGATGAAACATCATTTAGGAAATATGCTTTATAATCCTTGCAGATATATATAACATCCCAATCACCCAAAATAAGAAATGATTTAGCATAATTATCTGGTTGTGCCATATACAGATATTTTTTTCATCTCTCCATACATTTTACCACACCTTTCATCTCTACTTGGTTTTTATTACCCCACGAACTTAAAGGTGTCTTAGTTATACATATATTTATTATTGTACATGTACTACATAATACATGTTCTAATAAGTATTTATCATTAACTTTATGCTACATTACTAATCTCATTTTTCAGTTCTCTGACAAGATATATCATGAATGATGATAAAAACTGAATAATTTGTATGAAACATTCCATTTCACATTGATCCGTCTGTAAGATGTATTTATCAATCCCAGTTCTACTGATATATGTGTTAAGAAGTAATACGTATATTATATGGGCTATTCTCAAAAGGTGCGTCGAAAATGGGGTATTTTTTTGTAATAGACAAAAATGATATTTCTCTATTCAAACTTGGGAATATTTTAATACTTTTCAATTCTTAACAAACTAAAGAAGCTGGAAGAGCTTTTAAATCTAAATATGATCATTTAATTTTTATAATTATGATAACTTTTACTGTTTTTTGATGCATTATTTGATGCAAATAAATGGGACATTTCAAACCGTACCCAGAACATTTGTTTATCACAGGACACCAATTATTATTTTCTATTCAATTTACGGACTCGTCTGTAGAGGAAGAACTAAGTCTATATAAAAAACATATATTAGCAGCTAAATTATAATAATTAGAGCTTTTTTTATGAAATATATTAAGCTATGGTGGTCGTAACATTTCGTGTCCTATTGACAGCTACTACCAAATCATGGCATACGTTTTAATACCTTGCCACAATCGCTTGAAAAGTAAAATAAAAAGCCAAATAATATGATTCAGATGCAGAAATAATAGTTGAAAACAAATGAAAACCAAGTAAAAGGGTTTAATTATTACTTTTACTGAACATAAAATTTTTGTGTCCCACATGCATTTTCTTCTGATGTCATTTTCTTGAACAGTAATCGCCATTTAGTGTTCAAATTGGTGTGTATACATCCATGTGTACACGGGTTGTATGTGCTTTACATAATTGTATACAAAACAATATGGAACAGAAAGAAAAAGGTATTTGTATAGGGGATGAAAATATGGTAAAATGTGCGACCGTTCGACCGCTCATATATAGTGTTTTTATTTCACAATGACTGCACAAAATAGCAGAATCAATGTTGGATCTCGTCTGTATGTATATTTATATAGTTTTGTGAAAATTGGAGATTAAACCTACAAACCAGTGAAAAATTATGATCACAAAACGTCGTGAGACACGAAAGTGGTCGTAACATAGGACACGAAATGGTCGTAACATTGATATCTATACTAAAAAGTAGGGACACGAAAAAAAATTCGTGTCCACATGGGCGAACATTTGGTCGAACATGAGACACCAAAGGTCGCACACAGGACACCAAGAAAATCATTTACTGCGGTCGCACATGGCATTATTGAGAGGACACCAAAAAAATATTTGGTGTCCTCGAACGTCCTAAAAAACACATATTTTTCACATTTATCCTCCATTGTCTGCTTCCAAATTTAATTGTATGACTGATTATCATTAATTTAATTGATCTGTTAAGTAAATAAGTTGAAATTTTGCTTTAAAAAAATGGTACCAAATGTCCCACTTGTTCGACGAACCCAATGAGAACCGCCCATATATGAAAAAATGAACTGAGAAGTAGAGAATATTTAAGTAAATCTTGTGATCTCTGGTTCTGTTGTTATTTCAAGCAGAGGAAAACACATTTTATTTAGTCCCAAAGATAATTAATTGAATGGTATTTGACATGCTAAAAATATCACTTAATATTAGATATTTCACAAACTTATTCTCAATATGGTTTCTTTATAAATCATTGTTTTGTTATGGATATATTGTTATTAGTTAGGATTTTTGCATTTTTTTCTATTGTGATTTTCTACATATTTTTTTCTTTAAAGTAGTGCTTTATTATTACTCTGCAGGCCACAGCATATTTGTGATGAAAACTTCCCATCGAAAACTGCTGTCTCACAAAGGGTTCTAAATAACTGCTGATGTAATATTTCATAGACATACTGCCAGCACAAAAAAAATTGTGACTATTCTACCCACCAAACTGAATTGAATTTGTAATTACATTTTTTTGAATTTATAGAAGGACTGTATATTGTGGAAATGACTCGATATTCTGTGTTTACAAATTTCCTTTGTTTTTTTTTCCTGTATGTGTTCTGACATTGAACAGGAAATGAAAGCTGCAGTACTGTACAAAATATATAATGTAACATAAAGTATCCCCGTCTATTAGGTATAGCATGGTATATGTTTTATCTGTCAGAACTATTATACAAGATGAACTCAATGATATCAGTAGCGAGTATAAATATATCTTGGGAATAATTAGATCTCAATTATAAGGTGGTTGATTTGTGTCTTTCTCTGTGTAAGCAGTATTCACAGTTGGAGGCTGCTTACTGTATTCCACACACTCTTTTTGTTTTCTAAATTGAAACATATCTATGAATTTATTCCTACCGTGAATATTACATATCATTGGGGAATTTGTGTGATAACATTTTTTCCCCTATCTTATCAACATTAAATTAATATGGTGATTACCTAATAAGCACCTTGTTTTTTTATCTGATTTAAATTTAATTGACATGCTCAGCAATGTCTGGCAATAACTGGCAGACATGTTCCAAGATTATCGATGGTTATTTAAACTCATTTTACTTACTGCCTTCATGGAGTGACTAAACATGTAAAAAAACATGTAAAAAACAAAAAAATTAATCATAACAGAAAACAAACCATGATTAATTTTTGAGGGAAAACAACTTTTAAATATTTGACCGCCATTTTGTTTTTGTGTAATTCAACATGTCTCTGGTGGGCATACATACAGCTAATTCATATTGATAACTGTGCTCAGTGATTAGTGACCACCTACCTGAAATAAAATATCCAGTGTTACACCCCAGCAAACACAAAATCTTTTATAACATTTATACAATGTTGGACCAACGTCGATGGCATTGGCTGACGTTGTATAAATGTTATACAAATGTTTTGTGTTTGCTGAGACATGGATAATAACAGTTTTAAAATTCACAATTACTGACTGTCGGCTATATCTGTTCAAATTACCTTTAAACTTGCATGATAGCTCGGATCATTATTATAACAGAAAAAGTGTTTGGTGATAGACACGGATTAATCACCAGTTACTGATATCTAACAAAGCTTTATTATAATGTGATAATGATTCAGTAACAGAACTGTTTTTGTGTTCATTCCACTTATAGTTTTTAAAATTGTTTTTTCCGTCTTGACACCCACTACTCTAATTTTTTTTTAAATCTGAAGTTGTGCTTTGGTTTAGTGATATCCACTGTGAAGTAGAGGTGCATCTTTGCCTTGACCGAAATTCAAGGTCACTATGGCCTGCGTCTATTACCAACGCACTTGATTTCTTGGAATTTGATTGAGATAGAATAATAACATTTTGTAGATGTTCACCCACTGTTTCATCTTTTTTAAGTGTCATGACACCACCTTATATTACACAGTTTGTATTCTATTTGCAATTGAGGTAGTGACTACATATTTGCCATGCAATTATATTATTTAGTTTTTAATATATATTACTTGTCAAGCTATACAAATATTGCTACAATAATTTAATGGTTTATATACCATATGATATAGCGACCCAATGTTACATTGTAATTTACCAGTACATGTATCTACATATGCAATTTATTGAATGTGGATGACTATCATTAAAACAGTATGAATGTAATATGTTATGTAACATTTTTCTTACAAAGTAATGACAACCTTTATTATGTTTTTATTATAATATAAGACAAATACAGATATACATTTTATACACTTTTATATGTATGTTTATTATCATAAAGCCTTAGAAGAATGTATTGTATTGCTTACAAAAATAACGTAGACTGAATCTGTTTATTATTATGCTGAATACTTGGTACTTAACTTTAATATTTTTAATTTAATATAGCAATTGACATGACGCGAATGATGTATTTCATCAAAAGTATTACTCTATAGGGATTTTTTTCCCAGGTACGAAGATAAATACTTGTGGTTGTTGGAACTATGTACACGTATAAAATATTTCGATCATAGTTGTAATTATGAGAAGATTTTAATTTATTTTGAAAACAGATTATGTACAATGTACTAAGTAAAAATATATTATGAAATTCAGCAGCTCCACACGAGGACTATTTTTCCAATGCATTTTCCAAGGTTATCTGATTTATCTGTTATTGTTACAAACAATGCCTAGAACAATGTTTTGTTTTTTCAAATGATAAACCCTAGGAGGCTGCGGTCTATGATGCAACTAGGTAACATCCAACCAATGGTGAATCACCACCCAGTTAATTAAAATCCTCCAACTCTGATGAATAGTATGGTTAGTCGTTTGTGTTATCCTTGATAGTATTTAAATTAGCAATTAGGTGTTGCATTTTAATAATATTAAGGCAAATTCCCTTGATGCAAATGTTTCATTTATGTCACCAGCCTGAGAAGATTTCAGAAGGAGAAAGTCGATCTCAAACAGTACATGCACCGTACATTCAATGATTCATGTAGCAAACACAAGGCGTTGGCCCAATGTTGGTCTGAGGTTGACTTATCGTCTACAACGATGGACCAACATCAGCCCATCATTGAAACAACGCTTCGTGTTTGCTGTGTAGAAAGAGCAACTTAGCCACTTCTCAGCCCTTTTTATTTGTCCTTTAAGCCAGAAAATTTATAGGAGAAATGAGCATTACATTTCCTAGCTTTGCCTTTTGCGTCCCCTTGGATATGAAAGGGTGTATCTGCCACTTTACAAAGTGGCGGATACACCCTTTCATATCCAAGGCGACGATGTATTGAATTGAATAATTTAT
This sequence comes from Flabesymbios commensalis, assembly GCA_964017125.1. Lineage (NCBI taxonomy): Eukaryota > Metazoa > Annelida > Polychaeta > Terebellida > Flabelligeridae > Flabesymbios > Flabesymbios commensalis. The sequence continues at coordinate 28,195,570 of OZ024914.1, forward strand.
TTTACAAATTTACGTGATTTTTACCCACTTGAAGCTGTGTGTCGCTTTAAGGGTTAACAGTAGCTGTTTATTGTTGTTTTAATACATGTATTTTGGTAAATAGAACGCATTGGTAAATAATCCTTATGTGACACTATGTTCACAACATAAACTGCAGCTCTTATCATAATCAAAGCATTTCAGTCCCAAAGGCAATCACAATACATGTATTGTCATATATTATATATGAGCTATAAGTTTTTTTCTTGATAATATTATGAATTTGTTGTTGTTATTTTACATACGATAGGGTATTATAATTTATGAGTGGTTTGTTCTGAATATGTAAAGTATTATTATGGACAGCTGTTACATTGCAGACAAGGAAACTTACCAACCCGTCTATAAACATTGATCGATACGGCCTATTAATTATCTTTATTTATTGATAACCTATGAATCACATGTGATTGAGCAAAGTAGTACAGACTACTGTGTTTTCTGTCAATCGTTTGTACTTTTATAGTTGTGACTATACGCAATTGCACCAATGATTGGACACTTTTGTAGAATAACTATCACACTTATGTATGTAGTATATGTAGAATATTTCTCAGCTGACCAGGGATGATGCTAGAAAATTAAAAACATTTTTTCCTGTATGACATAATGTCACTAAATCTTGTGAGTTAAAGTAATTACATTTTATATTTACTCGGACCTATAAGTTGATTCAGTGGTGGATCCAGAATTTGAAGAATGGAGGGGGGTGCCGGGCGACAGCTTTGCGCCGCCCCCCCCCCTCCCTGGATCCGCGTCTGTGATTGGTTAATTGCTTTAAATAGCTTACATTATCATGCTGACCTTAAAGTAGGTTGGTCGTTATAATTCGCTGAGTAAACATTTAGGGTGTCCAATACAACTAATTTGCACAGAAGTGGGGTATGCCTCAATATAAATATTTTGGAAGCATAATGACCCACCAGCTTTAAGTAAATGTAATCTTGACCTGTATTCGCAGGCAGGCCTTTACAAGTCATCACTTGCGCCAAGAAGATGTCCCATGATATTAAACCAGCATTTAATATGTCTCATGCTGGCTATGTGCTTGTATTCAAGATGAACAAGCAAAGTCGTAAACCTACGCACACTTAACGACCAGTATAATCTGTCTCATCTGGCCAACAGGGATGTGATTTTATGTTTCTAAAACGAATTTCCTTTTCTTTCATGGATGTGATTTTTTTTCAGGATTTCGTTTTTTTTTTCAGAACAAATTAAGCAGGTCCGAAAAATAAAGGCCTCTGATGTGCTCTCAGAAGCCACAAAATACAAATACAAAGATTTTCCAGGGCGCTCACTCTGCGCCCAGGCCGGACCCTACTGTTTCTTTCCCTGTTTTTCTCACTGAAATTCACAGCCCTGAGCTAGGCTGGCATAGTTTTACTATTTTTACACAACGTTTCTGTATAAATTGTAATAATGTTGTATTTTTCTGATGGTAGGCCTTATACTATATATGTGTGGCACTCCAGTTATCAGCTGGTAGCCATGTATTTGTTTTTAGAAACATTTTTTCCATAAAGAAATAAAATGTTTTTCAATATAATTTGTTCTAAAATATTTTTGATAGGAACCTAGAATTACCCTATTTGTCTGCTTAATTTTTCTTAAAAATAATACCCCCACTTAGCTCAGTCAAGTTCGAAAATGAGGCCTGTTCCATAATAATCATAAACATTTCTTGTGTTTTTTCAATTGCATTTTAACCCTTTCAGCGCGGGGACTCTCTTTAGACGTTAGAATTTGATGTCTAAAGATGGTCTCGGCGTTAAAAGAATTTAAAAATGTATACTGGCCGTAGACCCATGTAACATAGGTATGCAAATGTAAGGCAATACTACGTACACAATTTCAGAATCACTACAAACTTAGTAAATGCAGGTGCAGTTCTGGTGACATCGAGCCCACAAGAGTAGTTAATTGCATGCTACACTTTTATTATTAAATTGATCACACTAAACAAATTTCATGTGTCCAACTCCTCCATAGCTCGTCAAGATGGGGGTTGTTCCACTATAATTGGAGTTGCCACAGCCGTTTTAAAAACATAGAAGCACGATCGATACACTACTCAATAATAAACCGATTGCTCTGAAAAAAATATCCATGGGTCCTTAGCTTGGTCAAGTTCAAAGATGTCCCATAATAATTCAGGTCACCTCAGATTTTTTTAAAACAGACCTTTATGGTAAGCACGATACTCTCCTCAATACTGCTAGTCAGACAGCTTAGAGCAGAGTTTGTGGGTAAACGGACAGACTGGACAAAGCACCAAAACAAGACTGCATAAATCCAGGCGCTCCTGCTCCGAATTGGAATTTGATTGAAGGGATTTTGTGTAGTGTGATTGATGTTGTGGGTGCCACAAAATCGAAGAATAGCATTAAAACACGGACAGCAGTAAATACTTGTGCTAAAGCTACACCGATGAAAGACCAAAAAGTGATAGAAAATAAAAATCAGAAAAAACAAACCAGACAAAAAAGCACAGTTAAAAAAAAGCACCAAAATAGATAAAAGACAACCAAATAAAAAGGATTTAGACAACCAAAATTTCAAAAACGATGAGAAAAATAATAGGCTCAGTAGTTCTACAGAATGTAGCAGCACCACCAGCAACAGTAACAGCAGTGATTTAACACAAACCATCAATGACCTATCCGGCAAAAACGATAATGCAAACGTGACCAGACAGATCCCCGTCGTCAAATCAAAGAAAAAAAAGTTTTTCATTGGTGTCCAATATGCGCGGACTAGCCAAACAATTAAAACCAAAACTTGACAACCCAGATGCCGTATGTGTATATAAAACATCTGGAATGAGAATAGAGCACTTGATTCCTCGATTAAAAGGATATATATGTGAGGACACCGATGCTGTTGTCCTCCATCTCGGTACGAACGATATTAATGGATCATTAAACAAGGTAAAGGAGGATATTAACAGACTGGCTGATAAAATGAAGGGATTCCAAAACACACATTTCTACGTGGCTGAAATCCCCCGTAGAAAACAGAACAAATATAATGCCCACATTCACCACATAAATTGTCACATACGTGAAATATGTACAAAATTGTCCAACGCTGACTATTTGCCCACTCCCGTGAAAAAACAACACGTTTATCGTGGTGGAATCCACTTAAATGAGGAGGGACAGCAAATACTGACTTCTGCCATGGCGGAAGTCCTCAACAATCACTCCATTAATGGTCAGTGTTTTCCCATAAAAACAATTATCACTCGGACATAACAGATGTGAATAGAGTAATTACCAATGATCAGGTCAGTAAAATACGCGTGCTGTCATGGAACATTAATGGTCTAGGTAACAAAATGACAGAGCCTGATCTATTTACATTTATTCGCAACTACGATATAATTTATCGTACAAAAAACAGACACATAAAATGGGGAAAATTTGTTTATTAAAAATAAACATCAAATTAAACGACTACAAATAAAAAGGGCTTCACTTCAAATGTTGTTAATGTAAACGTGGTTGTAACAGAGTGAAGCCCTAAGACCAAAATAGGTATAAATTTACTTGACAGTCAGTTAACAGGATTAACCAGTGAATATTTATACATGTCTCTAATTGATCTAATCTACTATGAATATTTATACATGTCTCAAATTGATCAAATCTACTAGGACTATTTATACATGTCTCTGATTGATCTAATCTACTATGAATATTTATACATGTCTCTGATTGATCTAATCTACTATTTAAATGTGAACTTTGACTCTTGTATCATTACAAACAAATTAGATAATATCAACCAAACTATCAATAACAATCTAGTAATTGTTCACACAAAACCAAACCTATCAATAACAATCTACTAATTGTTCACATTAATATATTAATGAACATTGACTCTTGTATCATTACATACAAATTACATAATATTGACAAAATCTATCAATAACATTATTAAACAAGATTATCTGTTGTTGAGGAGGGTATGCAAACGGTCAGAAAAAAAATGAACAAAAAACTTGCAGCGGATGGAAGAGGGAGGAGGTGGGATTTTCTTGATAGACATAGAATCTGCTATATAAATTTATATTTCTTTCGGATTAATTTTTGGTTTGAACTACCCTCAAGATTTCATTGCTAAAAGAGACTGTTACAAACAAATCGAGATCCGAACAAACCACGAATTACATAGCTTGGGATTCGCCTAAGATTAATAATCTATTTTGTGTCCGATAAAAAGAGCTTTCATTTTACGAAAACTCTGTATTTATCGTACAAAAAACAGACACATAAAATGGGGAAAATTTGTTTATTAAAAATAAACATCAAATTAAACGACTACAAATAAAAAGGGCTTCACTTCAAATGTTGTTAATGTAAACGTGGTTGTAACAGAGTGAAGCCCTAAGACCAAAATAGGTATAAATTTACTTGACAGTCAGTTAACAGGATTAACCAGTGAATATTTATACATGTCTCTAATTGATCTAATCTACTATGAATATTTATACATGTCTCAAATTGATCAAATCTACTAGGACTATTTATACATGTCTCTGATTGATCTAATCTACTATGAATATTTATACATGTCTCTGATTGATCTAATCTACTATTTAAATGTGAACTTTGACTCTTGTATCATTACAAACAAATTAGATAATATCAACCATCAACTATCAATAACAATCTAGTAATTGTTCACACAAAACCAAACCTATCAATAACAATCTACTAATTGTTCACATTAATATATTAATGAACATTGACTCTTGTATCATTACATACAAATTACATAATATTGACAAAATCTATCAATAACATTATTAAACAAGATTATCTGTTGTTGAGGAGGGTATGAAAACGGCACACAGACACAAAGTGTCTGACCCCCACAACACAAACTTACGAATGCATCGTAAGAGCACATATTAATTCCAACCTCTCATCTGTCTAATCCACCATTACTTGCGGCATCAGAAACAACACTAATTCTAAATAGTGAAGTGCTATATAGTCTGAAATTTAGTTTTTAAATTGAAATTAGGATGTCTACAGAAGTGAAACTTGAAATTTACATGTAATGAATAGATAACCGAATAATTAAAATTTCCAAATGTAGATAATAAGGGACACATTATCATAACATCTATTGTATTTATAATTCCTGAAGCAAGTCTGAGTAGTGTTTTGACTGGCTGGATTTATATGTCAGTGGAATTTTATTTTCTGTAAGTGTAAAATCTGACAACAGAAGTATACAGACCTCATTTTGAGCTGACCTAGGTATTGCAGACACACTTTGAAAACATAAGAAGACCACAAAACATAGATTTAGAAGGATTTGAAGCAAATTAGGAACATGAGGAAATGGTCCACATCTTGAGTATTGCTGTATTCACTAAAAATGGTGTTTACATATACATTCAAAAGCAAGATCTAAAGAATTCTAAAAAAAAAAAATAATAATAATAATTATAATTTCTTACTCACGCAGTTATTGACGAAAAAGTAAAATTTTAGCTTTCTCTTCTACGGGAGAAGAAAAAGGACATAAATCATTCACATTTAAAGTAATTCCACCTGTAAGAATGAGCTTGTGGATATTGTATCAAAAACCGACTGGCCGAAATCGGGTTGGCAAATCACTCCCCATCATGTTTTCCATTGTTAGAACAGCTGGCGCAAGTCCTGCCGAACTAACAAATGGAAAATCATATGTTTGGTTCTTCACAAAGTTTATTGCATCTGGCGCAAGTCCGGATGCATCCTGCCCATACTTGCTAGCACTGATTTCAGCAGCTGGTGCAAATCCTGATGCTAGAATAAACTAATTCCACCTGTAAGAATGAGCTTGTGGATATTGTATCAAAAAACCGGCTGGCCGAAATCGGGTTGGCAAATCACTCCCCATCCTGTTTTCCATTGTTAGAACAGCTGGCGCAAGTCCTGCCGAACTAACAAATGAAAAATCATATGTTTGGTTCTTCACAAAGTTTATTGGATCCTGCCCATCCTTGCTAGCACTGATTTCAGCAGCTGGCGCAAATCCTGTTGGCAAATCACTCCCCATCATGTTTGCTATAGTTAGAACAGCTGGCGCAAGTCCTGCCGAACTAACAAATGAATAATCATATGTTTGGTTCTTCATGAAGTTCTTTGCATCTGGCGCAAGTCCGGATGCATCCTGTCTATCATTACTAGCACTGATTTCAGCAGCTGGCGCAAGTCCTGATGCTAGATTAATCAAGCTAGACAGAGAGCATCATGTAGTTGGCGTATAAGTCATGCAATAATTACTGCGGCCTGTAACAACTGGCCAAGTCTTGTTGCAACTGACCTTGTATTTATTGACTAATAATATGTTCTTGCAGTAGTTTAATTGAATAATTATATTGCTTTTACCTTACACTCCTACACTTGGATACTCTTCCGAATTATTTTAATTTACAAATTATTTATTATATATATATATATCTAAGTAAGAATGATGAAAGATTTAATTCTTGTGGCCATTTTTTTTTTTTTTTTTTTTTTGTTATTATTATTTAATTTCAAAGCAGCTGGATCACTAAGCTTTACAAAACAAACAACAAAGAAGAAAACTTAGAAAGAAAAAGGTGACCCAAAACATAATTTCGTAGGATCCACTTGAAACCTAAGGTCACTTTGGCAAAGCCAGAGAATGGCCTACAGGAAAACCAGCCCCTGGGATTATTCCAGAGTCATCACAAATTGGCATAATTGCATTAATTATATAAAATGAAATCAAGAAATTATCAACTATATCTCTTCTCATTAATTTAAATTATTACTAATGAGAACGTTAAATCTTAACTTCCTAACATGAATTATTTTTAAATATCCTTATGAGCACTAATATTGTATATTTTAATTTGAGATTAAGAGTGGCTGGTATGTATGCTTCATTGACCAAAAGTAACAAAAAAAAGAAAACTCCAATCAAAGAGGAATCAGTGGGTCCACCACAAATTGGCATCAGCCAATGTGATTATCGCCTCCAGAGTTTATCAATTCTTGCTAAATCAAATCCTAGAAACAACAATTGCTCCTCTTATTTATTTATATTATTTGGAAATTAAAGGTGACCCAAAACATAATTTCGTAGGATCCACTTGAAACCTAAGGTCACTTTGGCAAAGCCAGAGAATGGCCTACAGGAAAACCAGCCCCTGGGATTATTCCAGAGTAATCACAAATTGGCATAATTGCATTAATTATATAAAATGAAATCAAGAAATTATCAACTATATCTCTTATCATTAATTTAAATTATTACTAATGAGAACGTTAAATCTTAACTTCCTAACATGAATTATTTTTAAATATCCTCATGAGCACTAATATTGTATATTTTAATTTGAGATTAAGAGTGGCTGGTATGTATGCTTCATTGACCAAAAGTAACAAAAAAAAGAAAACTCCAATCAAAGAGGAATCAGTGGGTCCACCACAAATTGGCATCAGCCAATGTGATTATCGCCTCCAGAGTTTATCAATTCTTGCTAAATCAAATCCTAGAAACAACAATTGCTCCTCTTATTTATTTATATTATTTGGAAATTTTTGCCCTACAAATCACACGATAAAATGTACCCAAAAAATTTAAGTAACAAAGATGAAACTCCAAAAAATGAGGAAAAAGGCCAAAAACATATGTTCCTGACAACAAGACCTATCTGAAACCCCATAAGGCCGCATTGGCAATGCCAAAGAATGGCCCACAGGAAAAACAGTTCCTGAAAGGAATCAGTGAGTCAACCACAAATTGGCATAAATGCATAAAAGCCTGCAGCCAAAGTGGTTATCGCCTCCAGAGTAAATCAATCTTTGTTAAACAAATTCTCTGAGACAATTATCATTGATTTATAAAATTAATATTGTCTATTGCATTAAAGTGAGCACCATCTCAAATGTTTACTCGGCGAATCACAACAATAATCAATCTTTTTATCAAGATAATTTATAAAGTTGACCCTGCAAATCACACAATAAAATGTACCCAAAAAATTTAAGTAACAAAGATGAAACTCCCAACGAGGAAAAAGGCCAAAAACATATGTTCCTGACAACAAGACCTATCTGAAAAACCCATTCCAAAGAATGGCCCACAGGAAAAACAGTTCCTGAAAGGAATCAGTGAGTCAACCACAAACTAGCATAAAAGCAGCTCAAGTGGTTATCGCCTCAAGAGTTAATCAATCCTTGTTAAACAAATTCTCTGACACAATTATCGTCGATTTATAAAATTAATATTGTCTAAAGTGAACGCCATCTCAAATTTTTACTCAGCGAATCACAACAAGTTAACATAGTACTTTTTCACCTGAATGAAACCAAAATTTTTATATAACAAAGATGAAACTATTTTCCATCCCCCTTGACATATTAAAAGTTATGGAAGCATCATCCAAACCCAAATTTGGATGCAAAAATGCAAATGATTTTTTCATTATGTTATTCCGCAAATGTTTAATAAATGAGAAACCGATCAGTGTTACTCTGCATTATGAGAATTCTTGTTTTATGCTCAATTTGTTAGATTTGATAATTTAATAACAACGGAAATTCACGATTGTAACAAAGAATGAGTGAACGATAATGTAAGGTTTAGAGACTGACTAGACCACATGGAAAGCCAACAATGTCAATGAGACAAAGATAAGGGTCATAATCCAAATAATTGGTCAGACAGATTCAATAACAACCACGCAAAGCTGTTATCAAATATATACACAAACTATTAAAAATATTTGTAACATAAATTTTATTTTTAGATCTTTATAGTCGTATAAAAATAAAGTATAGACAGCTACAAATTTTTTATGTGCAATTGGTTATCTCCTCAAAAAGTTCATCAAATCTTGCTATTTTAAATCAAATTTAAAACTGGTGAACTATCACCACTCTCATTGATTTAAATTAAATCAAAATTATATGGTCATTGTGCTTTTAACTTAATTTAAAGTTAACACTAGCGCTTAAATTTCTAAGATTGTATATTTTTTAGACTACATTTTATTAAAATCATGAAAGAACAGTCCAAACCAAATTTAATCCAGATGAATTTTGTATTATGAATTTGTCACTCCAAAAATATGTCACTAGTGACTGGAAGTGCTGCCGACTATTACACTAATAATGACGATTCAACCAGTCTTATGGTAGACTAGTCTACATCATATATTTTAATTTTAATTCCATGAAAATGAGGTTAAGCAGCGCAAATTTTTTGATTTCATGAAATGAAAAGCGATTAGACTAGGCCTATATACGTTTTTGTAGACAGCCACAATTTTGTAATGTGCAATGTCTAGAATTAGACTATTAGATTTAAAATGAATTAGACCAAAGTCTAGTCCTAGCCCTGGCCTAGGGCGGCTAGGCCAGGAGCCTATGGCCATAGTCTATACTAGTCTATAGTATAGTCTGAGTCTACTAACAGTTAGAGTAACAATTAGAGCCGAGTCTAGACACAATCTAGACTCAAGTAACTTTGACATTTGATTAACAGCGCGTACGGATAATACTATTAATAATAGTTAATAAAAACACGAATTCAGCGTGAGCGATAATATAAGAATTTGAAGTGGACTTAGCCACGTGACTGCGACAGGATCGATGTCGGCGATGTCAATCGAAGTCATAATCTAAAAAACCACTGACACATGGTTGAATATATTCAAAAACAATGCAAAACTATATCTATCATATAAAAGAACTATTGAAACGTATTTAAAATACAAGATTTTCTTGATAGACATAGAATCTGCTATATAAATTTATATTTCTTTCGGATTAATTTTTGGTTTGAACTACCCTCAAGATTTCATTGCTAAAAGAGACTGTTACAAACAAATCGAGATCCGAACAAACCACGAATTACATAGCTTGGGATTCGCCTAAGATTAATAATCTATTTTGTGTCCGATAAAAAGAGCTTTCATTTTACGAAAACTCTGTATATTTTTCATAGAAACAATGATTTCACATTGTCAATACCTGGTTATAAATTCCACCATGTAAGTAAAAAACTCAAACATAAAAATGCCTGTAGAGCTTCTGGTGGTATTGGCATACTTATTTCAAATAAATATGCAAATTTAACTAGGATAGACCACACCTATGACTATTTGGTATGGTTAACATTAGCTACAGACTGTTGTCAGAAAAACATTAAAATTGGGTGTACCTATATACCACCAGAAAACTCAACATATGTTGGTGTAAGAAATGATTATTTTACTATGCTAGAACAGGAAGTGGCTAGGTAGCCTATATAGAAACGCACCACATCCTATGATGTGGTGACTTTAATAGCCGAACTGGTCAGGCTCCGGACTATGAAGCTGGGGTAATAGATACCAATGTAAATGTTCCAAATCAACGTTCTAATGAAGATAAAGTAATTAACAAATACGGTCAACTTTTATTAAAGTTTTGTATAAACACAGGTTTCAAAATAGCCAATGGGCGGATGTATAATGATAATGGTATCGGCCGCTTTACATACTACTCTCCCAATGGTTCAAGCACAATAGACTATCTGATTTTAAATGAAGATAACATAATCAGCAAATTTGAAGTTTTACCGAAATTGGTGAAATCAGATCATTGTCCCATACAGTTCAATATTTCAAATACTAAACTCGATGATCATGATGATTACAACCCATTAAAAATAGATACCTGTGTAAATGACAAAGCTTCTTGCTCTAATGTTTTCATATGGCAAGACGAGAAAAACAAGAATATCAACTAGCTTTACGAAATGAGCAAACGTGTCATGCATTTGAGGAAATGCTGTGTGCCGTCATCGATGGGTGTAATACTGACACTCTATGTGACATGTTCAATGGTATAATAGAAAATGTAATTTCGCCATTATTCCCAGCAAGGAAACATATTTCGAAGCAAAGAAAGAACACTCAAAATAATTTTCCCTCTAACCCGTGGTATGATAAAGAATGTAAATCCTTGAAGTATGTTGTTAATAATATTGCTAAACAGAGAGACTTTAACGCACGGCATGGCGAATATAATATAATGTTGCGACAATATAAGCAATTAATCCAAAGAAAGAAAAGACAATACCAGCAAGCCAAACTTAGTGAGCTGGAAAATATGAGAACGGAAGATCCTAATTCCTATTGGAAATTCTGGAAATCTTTAAATCCTAGAAATGTTACTACAGGGCCTACTTTGGCAGACTTTGTGAAATACTTTGAACAACAAGTCTACCCACCACATGTGGATTATTTTGATTATGAACACATGAATAATATTATAAAGCAAGTTACTTCATTTCAACATAATGTAGAGCACGATAAATCTAATATGACACAGTTCCTAAACAGTCCCATAACTGCAGAAGAAATTAAAAAGGCAATTCAAAAGTTGAAATGCAAGAAAGCAGCGGGTGTAGGTGGTGTTTCTGCCGAATTTTACAAATATGGATGTAATGCATGAACTATTGTCAGCATTAGAATTGTTGTTCAATACCATTCTTACCAATGGGGAATATCCATCTAGATGGGCTACCGGTGTAATCCACCCTGTCTACAAAAAGGGGGACCATGGTGTTCCAGATAATTACAGGAAAATCACAGTCATGCCGTGTATTGGGAAACTATTGGAATCTATACTTATTAACAGACTCTCATTTAAAAACGAAATGTGTAATGATAATGATCCTTATTGTAGCCGGGTGTGTGTATGGCTGACTGGAGTGATTACCACTCTGGCCAACGAGTCGACTCTTTGGCTAGATGCGTAGCACTCAGGCATCACGGTGCCAGGGTTGGTGGTTTGGTCCCCGGGCTGGGCATTTTCAACACTGTTACATTATCAAGCTGGTTTTAAAAGCAATTCGCGAACTACGGACAATATATTCATACTATGTGCCATCATAGATAAACAAAGGTGTCTTTCTGAACCCCTGTAGGCCTATACATGCTTTGTCGATTTCACAAAAGCATTTGACTATATTGATAGAACAGCATTATACTACAAATTATTGAACAGGGGAATAGACGGCAATTTGCTAAACGTAATAAGAAGCATGTTCTCTAAAGCAGAGTGTCGTGTAAAATGGGACTCGTGTATCAGTGACATATTAAAAAGCGAATATAAGGTTCTACAAGGCGATATGCTCAGTCCCAAACTATTCACGGAATGTTTACAAGACATATCCGCAACATTTGACCAAGATCAAGATATTCATGTGGACACCTTACTAATGGTTTATCTGTTATTTGCAGATGACCTTGTCCTTTTTTCAAAATTTGCTGAGGGATTACAAAAACAGCTAACTGCTCTGTATTTATATGCTTCCCTTTGGCATATCATAGTAAGCATTCCTAAAACAAAAGTTCTAATCTTTAATGAGCGTTACACAAAAGTACGCAGAAGCCTCCACTGTGGTGATAACATTATAGAAAAAGCTAAAAAATATAAATACCTGGGTATGGTGTATAGCACCAAGTCTGCTAATAACGTGTTGAATTTTTTTTTTTCAACTTGCTTCCCAAGCTGAGAAAGCAATTTTTCTCTACGTAAACAGCCCCGTCCTGTGGTCGGTAAATTGTCACCCACTATTGCGTTCAAGGAATTTGATTGTCAAATATTGCCCATACTAGAATATGGAAGTGATATATGGTACACAGGCGATGATGTTAACGATCTGGAAAAAATCCGTCTAAAATTGATTAAATCTACACTTGGAGTTAGAAAGCAAACACCTACACCTGCAATATATGGGGACACGGGACGATTTCCACTGATCATCCGACAACACATAAAAGCCGTAAAATATTGGTGTAGAATTCTAAAACTATCTCAGAGCCATCCAGTCAGAAATGCCTACAACATGCTTCTTGAGCTAGATGGCATTGGCTTCACGAATTGGTGTTCCCGTATTCGCTCTGTCCTCGAACGAGCCGGGCTTGATCAAATTTGGGAATCACAGAATATTGGGGATAGAAATAAATTCATGCTTTTATTTAAAGAATCAATCGTTAGAATATTTACACAGCAGTGGAGAAAAGATATTGAACCATATATCTTACACACAAGGGGTAACCACCTCATAACATCAATGGCGAGATACCGAATGAGCTCACATGATCTAAATATAGAAAGAGGACGATACAATAATCCAATCACTCCAATAAACCAGCGAATATGCACAAGGTGTGAATTAAACGAAATTGACGACGAAATACATCTTCTTCTTCACTGTAACGCCATGAATAATGAACGCAAAATCTTGTTTAACTCTGTAACCGCAACTATCAATATACAGCCGACAAATGAAATGTTTCTACAAATTATCACATCTAGAGACATAACAGTGGTGAAGTCACTAGCGCAATTTATCTATGGTTGTTTTAAACAAATAAATTGTTAAAAACACCGAGTATAATAAATCAAAGTCACCTATCGCTATATTATCCATATTATCATGCCTTCATGATCTGACTTGGGTATTACCACATATCAGGACGGCTGTTGCTCTCGGATTTATTATTTGGCATTTTAGGGCCGGTTAGGGACGTTTCCGTCGCCATGGTTATCAGACGAGGTGGGGCCTTATGGAGGATTTCAGAGTTGCTAAGTCAACGGATTTTATCTATGAGGTCGGGAATGTTTTTCTTCGATTGTAACTCCGAGTAGGTGGTACTAACTAGGTCGTGAGTGAAATGGTATGAAATAAGCAATATAGTGAATTAAAATAAGCTGTAATGGTTTTTTTTGTGCGAGGGCCATATAGGTAATAAATCACTAGTTAATCAAATAAACTTTAATGTTATTGTGTGAGTGCCATGTCCTGCGTGAATGGCACACATAATTATTATCCGTAATTGTCATTGTTATTACATCACTAAGTCTGCAACACTCGATAATATGGATGGTTCTGATGCTATACTTTGTTGGCAGTCGACGAACCACAATGTCCGACTTTTATTAGTATGTATATATTGTGTTTCGGTAGTACGGTAGTACTGTAATTACGTTGTTAAGTTTACACCACTGGTCAATATTAGGGAATCTCCGAGTTCATAGCGACTTTGCTTGCATGGTCACATGGCTCAGAGCTACCTGTTTCGCGGATTGCCACATTAATTGTACTGCTTTATATTATATATATATATATATATATATATATATATATATATATATATATATATATATATATTCTTAAATCCCATATAATTTTTACCATTGTCTTATTTCATACTCCAGTTACTGTAGCATAATTATGCACTTGTATATATTTTTGGTTTCTACGCTTTCCAGAGTGTCTTTTTTGCTACTATATATAATTAGTATATTATACATAGTAGCTATTTTATCTCTGGTTTTGGTGCGGGAAACAAAATGATAGACCCCCATGTTATCTTGGCTATGCCTTTTAATTTTATTTTAAGAAGTAGCCATTTATATTACCGAAATACCCAGTTTTTATTATGGCAATGCCACCTAACATGATTTTAGTTGTTTATCATACCATGTATATTGTCTTATATGATTTTAACAAACTAACATTCTTGTATATACATGTACATATATCTCTCTTATTACTATGACAAATAAGTCTGTAATGACTTTTATTTCTGTCAATAAAATATCTGTCTGTCTGGCCATTTTAAATTCGATCTAGTAAAAAAAAAATACAGGCTGCATCCTCCGCCGACAACCTCACATTTTGCTTTATAGTAATGGTGTAGCCATCTAACACGATATGCCAAATATTGGGCATGTGAAAGCAAATAATCACCTATATGCGGTTATTTTGAATTTGATCATTTCAAATTTTGTCATGGTGTATCCTCCCCCGAGACCTCACATTTTGTTTTATAGTAATGGTCTAGCTGTCTAGCACGGTTTACCCGATATCAGCTTATCGAGGTAAATAATGGCCGATTGCCGGTCATTTTGAATTTGATATAGTTCAAAATTACCAGGGTGCATGCGAAACCTCACATTTTGTTTTATAGTAATGGTCTAGCCATCTAACACGGTTTGCGAAATATATTGGGCACGTGAAAGTGAATAATGGCCGATAGGCGGCCATTTTAAATTTGATCACATCAAAAATTTCCGGGTGCATCCTCCCCTGAAACCTCACATTTTGTTTCATAGTAGTGGCCTAGCCATATAGCACGGTTTACCAAATATCAAGCATGTGAAAGTAAATATTGGCCTATAGGCGGCCATTTTTAATTTGATCATGACAAAAATTTTCAGCGTGAATCCTCCCCCGAAACCTCACATTTTGTTCTATAGTAATGGTCTAGCTATCTAGCACGGTTTACCAAATATCAGCCATGTGAAATGAATGATGGCCTTTAGGCGGCCATTTTGAATTTGATCAACTCTTAATTTTTCAGGGTGCATTCTGTAATGAAGCCTCACATTTTGTTTTATAGTAACGGTCTAGCTATCTATAGCACGGTTTACGCGATATCAGCCTA
Organism: Flabesymbios commensalis; assembly: GCA_964017125.1. NCBI lineage: Eukaryota > Metazoa > Annelida > Polychaeta > Terebellida > Flabelligeridae > Flabesymbios > Flabesymbios commensalis. Next base: position 28,211,096 of record OZ024914.1, read on the forward strand.
TCGAGGTAAATAATGGCCGATTGTCAGCCATTTTGAATTTGATAAAGTTCAAAATTTCCAGGGTGCATTCTCCCCCGAAATCTCTCATTTTGTTCTATAGTAGGCCTAATCGTACAGCCATTTAGCACGGATTGACAAATATCGGGCATGTGAAAGTAAATAATAGGTGGCCATTTCGAATTTGATCAAGTCGAAAATTTTCCGGTTACATCCTCTCCTGAAACCTCACAATTTGTTTTATATTGATGGTGTAGCTATCTTGAGTGGTTTTCATCATATTCCGTAAAACATTTTAATCGGATATACCGATGTTATAATTTAGGTCAAAGTGATGGGTCAACTTCAAGAGACATTAAAGATCATGTATGCACAATGTGATCGGCCCAGTAGTTTTTGAGAGCTGCTCCGGAAACGAAGTGTGTGTAAAAACATCTAAATAAGTCATAGTACTAAACCAGAACTAGGTCAAAGTTCATATACCCTCAAAAGGCACAACTAGACCCCCCAGATGTGTTGTGTATCAAATTTGAAGAAAATCGGAGAAGTAGATCCTGAGATATGCCCCCGAAGGTGTGCAGACAGAAAGTAACGGGCAGAAAGAAACAGTTTTCACTAGGACAAAAAGTAACAGGAAAAAAAAGTTGATAATTAATGCTAAAATAAGATGTTTAATTTATCGATTTCTCATTTACTGACGACTGTTTAATAATGATCAATAACATTGTTGAATTAGTATAAGGTAGGCGTTTGCTAGATAATGTAACTAACTATTTCTACAAGTTTGATTTGAAGATTAATATTTATTTACGATTCATTCCATAAACTGTAATATATCACTTCTCTAAAGTTAACAGTATTGGCGGGATCACAAAGTACCACTTTTTCAAAGTAACGCTTGTTCAAAGTAGGCCTAACACTTTTTCAAAGTCAACAGTATTGACGGGATAACTAAACAACACTTGTTCAAAGTAACACCTTTTCAACGCTTTTCAAAATAGCATTTTTTCGAAGGTAACAGTATTGGTGAGATCACAAAGCAAAACTTTTACCCCTAGGCCCGTTGGGCCTTAATGGGTATTGTCCTCCCCTTCATGCGCCGCCGCCGCACACACTCTTTTGGCTACTACACCAACATGGTGCAACAGATTAAATTCATAATTCATACAAACATGCAACCTCTCCCGGCACTTTTTTTTAACTAAGGTCAAGGTCAAGGTCAAAGATTTAAAAATATTCTTGTTAACGCGATAACTTTAAAAATAATTCTCGGATCTCTCCAATTTTTTATGTGATGTTGCCCATGAGTATGGAGATTACCTGATTAGAATTCCAGCTTTCCACCGATAATTAAAATGGCCGCCACCTGGCGACTAATTTTTTTTCAACTTTTTTTTCAGAACTCCCTCGAAACCTGGTATATATATAGGTTTTCGGGGTCTGCGAGTCTATTAGTATTGTCCGTTTTTATGTGAGACTGAAAACGAGGCTGCGGTGGCCATTTTGGTTTTATCAATTTTAATAAATCGTTCTTATTTTCAATTAATTGCCTTTAAACCTGGCATATATAGAGTAACTGCATCAGCCGAGGGGTATTTGAGTGCTTGCACGGTATTTTTTCAAACTAACACTTTTTTTAAGTTAACAATGTTGACGGGATCGCGAAAAAACACACTTTTGTTGTATGCCCGCAAATGATGTGAATTGGTTAGTGATAACATGATTTTTTAAAAAAAGAGCAGTTTAAGCACTTACCTTTTGCTACGAGAAATCACACACATTTAAAGATTCATACAGCTTTAAAACGCGCATGTGTGGGTTGGTCAAGTGTAGGCCTACATTAGCCTATAGAGTACACTTTGACAGCATTAATATCAGCGACTGAACTGATTACGAGATACTACTCCAACAAGAAATTGGCCCAATGCTGTTTTAATGTTAGACCAACGTCTGCAACGTTGGCTGACATTAAACCAACATTTCGTGAGTGTGCCGTGTTGGCTGGTAAAGCTCTTACTGTCAATATGCTGGAGGTCAACTGTTTCCAGAGCCCCACGGTAGCACAGCCTTTTGTGTCACAACACAAAGCCCACATAAGAGAAATGGTGAATTATTTCCTCATAGATGTCGCTCAAGTATATAGAGTTTACATGACTTGGAACTTGCTCTTAATGCGGCGATGGGTATGAAACGCATTTAGTATTATTATCTTGGCTGATAACTGTGCATGTGGGGTGATATGTCATTGTGGAATGTCCAGGGGCCACTGTTGAATTATGGGGACCACATTGTCCCGCGTATTTTGACAGTTGACTACACCTTTAATGAAAAATCATAGCATGGTTATTAACTTGATGCGCTATAAAAGCGTCCTTTAGCGATATAGAAAAATTAACGCTTTCTTTTTGTTTGAGAGATAATCAGCTGAATAAAATTTAATTATATGAAGCCAGTTACCTGGAGATGACACTTGCTACATAGATCACACAATTTGGCTTTAATGTTTCGGTTCAAAGGTATTTACAGCTACGGTGAATCAACAGCTAAAACCTAAGTTGTTTTTATGGTTAACACCTTTTTAATGGAGTTAATCACGACGAGTCAAGGTTAAAAGGCTTATGAAACATACTGACTAATATATTATTCAAAGGTGTATAATATATATATTTTTTTATTTTTAAAACGATTTAAGAGACCTTGTATAAATAAATTCTTTTGCTAAATTCATATAAATTAAAGTTACTATTAGTCATGAAACAAAACTGTTTCCCAAATTAATTGCATAGAAATGTGAATATAAATACAACTCCTTTTAATACCAGATTTATATTTTTCCGGTATCGCTTTTAGTTTAATACACTTTTAGTATACCTGTATACGTTCATGTGATATTTACTTTTACAATTGAGATATATCATTAGTTTAGTAGGCTGAACATGTGGAAGCGACTGTTACCTTTTTAAAACAAAATATATAAATATGCATTTAAATTTTCCTGCAATAGTATATTTCATAATTTATTCACGTGCATCATTTTTAGCGCATGTTCTGGAATATAATATAGTTATAATTTGATTTAACCATTATTTTGGTACTTTAGAGCAACTGTTACCTTTCTAAAAGCAGTATTTATCAATTAGATAAATGTTCCCGTGATATATACATTTTTAAAATTTTATTCACATTATCACTTTCATTAGATGTTCACGGACATAATATAAATATTCGAACTGAAATATACCCTTATTATACTACTTTCAATCAACTGATACTTTTTATCGCCGTTTCTTTTTGTCCGTGTTAGTTTTTGACTGTTACTTTTATCCTGTTACTTTCTATCCTACAATCGCTCCAGAAACGAATTGTTCACGGACAGCCCAACGCCGTAACGTCATTCAATCTCTTCTGTGACCTTGCATATTGAATTCGCATAAAAAAATATTTAAACCTGTCCATTATCCACCCAGAAGTGACCCACATACCAAATATTGTTATCTTCTGCAAAAGTTATAGGCGAAAGAAGAGGTGAAAACCCGGATGGAAGCGGAATGTATAGCTCTCTCGGTGACGGCGAGAGCTAAAAATTATGGGCACCACAGATGCATAGACTTCCATAGGTTTAAGGCAGCCATCTTTATTCGAAATGGCATGGCTGCCATTTGGATTATATTTTGGAAAAATGCTCTAACAAGTTTTTGTAATAGAAATGTAATATATGTGGTCCGAGAAGGGGTCATTAAAAGCCAAAGCTATTTTTTGCGGTTATATTGGTTTAGATGGCTTAATTTCCATAATTTAGAAGAACCTGCTCATATCTTAATTTGTGATCAAATTAGAAGCCCATCCTTTTGTGTATACATCCATTTTTTACCATCATAGAAGTAGGCCTAATGTACAAACTTATTCGTAATAATTATATAGTGTTAACTGTTCATCAAAAATGACCACAGTAAGCTAGAGACACAATCAATGTCAATATATCCTATATAAAATTTGTCTATGACGTGTAACCTATTCTATATATGGTCTCATAGATGTAGCATGAACAAATGACTAAACAATGGATAACAATCAGAATGAAAAAAGGGGCACACTACTATGAGGGCATGCATTGATCTCATTATGGTGATTATTATTGAAGTTGTCCTGCAGCTATCATGTTTCCATATATTTGTAAGATGAGTTTTTTAAAGCTCGCATCATGATTCACTGACTCGATACTGCCACCACGTATTGCAGAGATCTGACTCACACGACTCCTGTGATCTGGCCTCCTGCCACTTTTAGGTGGTTCTTAACCGAAGCTAGTAAATGAGAATCACATGTACCGTCTGGATAATTAATCACAGCTGGTACGAAAACAACCTACCATCATTAGAGCCAGTGTCTAAACGTACGTGATTAGGCCCAGTCGGAGGCCAGGAGCCTAATAAACTTCAATGCGCCTGAGTTTGTGTCCTGTTTAGGGGAAAGAGGGGTGCTGTGTGTGGGAAACGGTTGATATTTCTGTGAAACCGTCCTTATGAACAAGTCAAATAATTATAACGTTTGAGGTCGCTAGGTCAAGTACTAGTGTGTTTAAATAAAGTGTCCTGAGAAACATATTCATGGTATATTTGTGATCAGAGCTGAAGGGGTTTTGGTTGGGATAATGTTGCCCGGGCGTCACAACTGATGGCCCAGCATTACATCAGCATTGGGCCAATGTATCGTGTGGGAAGTGACGGGGAGGAAAGCGTCCCCCACATAGCAATGCAGCAGTCTGATACAAGCTCGGGACAATAACCTAATGCTGTTTCAATGTTTGTCCGGCATCGAAGACTGTGGGTCAACATTGAAACATCATTGGGTGAATGCCATGTGCTGCCGCAAAGTATACAGCAGACCCAGTGTTGAATTAGTGTTGTGCCAGCGTCGAAGACGATTGACCGGCATTGAACCAGCGATGGCCTGCAACGCCGGCCCAACATTGAACCGTGGGGGGGGGGGGGGGGGGTAGGCCCACATCGTGTGTACGAGGTACATCTAGAGACACGGGCATCACGATTCACTGACAAGTATTGAATGGATGGTGGGCAGCACCTGCGATGGTGGTGAGAGGAATAAACAATATTATTCGCGATTTGTTTTTGGACATTCACCTGTACATTTGACATGTGAAAAGGCATCAGTGCCAACGAGATGTCCCAACACAGAAACGTTTTAATCTTGATGGTGTCGTCATACAGGGAGCATCCACGAGACTTTATGTCTCGGAATGCAATGACAAAATAGCAAAGAAAACATTCATGCAATAAAAGTTTTATTCCACTTATACGTGAGAACAAACACATATCATATTACTGGACTTATCATACATATATAAATACATAAACTATGCATGCTCATTTTATGTACAAAAGTAAAAAATGCGTCATTTTCTGATACTATTTGTACATATATATACAAAATAAACAAAAGTGACAAAACATAAGCTCCATTGACAACACTGGAGCATAACAAACACGTTTAATATAGGTTCTACTGGAACATTGTTCTGTCACTCAAACTATTATAACACTTAGCTTTGAAGTATGTCATGATCATTCGATATTATTTCATACAAGATTGTGTACAAGTCTAAAGAAAACCCCCATGGCAGTATTTTCTGATTGGATATTTTGACGTTGTTATAACCTACATGAACTTTCGTCTCCTTATGGTTATATACACTGTAAATGACAACTTAGGTTTCTAATAGCATAATAATACGTTTTATATTATAGTTTTATTGAAGCCTAAGTATCGTACGCGTCACACAAACTCAATGATGAGTGTTGATTGGCAGTTTACCACAAAGTGACGTGAAAATACGGTCCGTGATTAAGTGGGTGTGGAGAACTAACACTTGGGCGGCAAGAATTAATAAATACAATTCTTTCCAGGATCAGAGCTACTACCAATTATTGGTATTTATTATCAGGACAACGTTAACACCCTTGTCGTGCTACGCCCGTATACATACAGCTTCAAGCTGATTTGAAACATATAATATGTTACTGCAATGGATAATACAGTTTGTTGTAGACGCTCAGTTGGTCAAATAATTCGATTTAAAAGATGCATATTTTCAAAAAAGATATATTTAAAAGATATATTTTTCGTCATTTGAAGCTGGGAATTGCGTTAGCAATTCCTGCTTCGAAGGAGTGAAAAATACAATAGAAACGATTCAGCAGCGCAAGGGTTAAAACATGATTGTTCTTACGTGAGGGATTCTATAATTTTAAGCACCAGCACTGTCCGCACCTTGTAATATTTATTATTGAATATTTTGATTTAATTTGATTACATAAATGCAATGAATGACCTTTATTTTACAATATAGCAATATTACAACTCAAAAAATTCTAACATAAATGTGTTTTTTGAAAGAAATATTGTGTAAATTTAGCCAATTTCAGCCAAAAAGCCTTGTCCCACATTCTAAATTCCACATAAACAGGCGATTTATTCTAGACTTCCTGTATTATATATTATATTCGTTTCTGATATAATGTTAGTGCACAACGCTATCTATAAGATTATATACAAGTTTTTTTAAATAATTTTATTATTTTACCACTTTTTATGCAATTTATGTCTGTCCCACGCTGCAGCGACTCTCCGTAACGCTTATAGTTTTAAGGTAATTTCTATACTTTTTCTGACCAAAATATCACTTGTCTGGTGCCAAAGAGTTGCGCAAGACCTTCATGCAGTAAATCGTGAAAAAAAAAGTATATAAAATGTGTTTTTGTTTAGAAATAATGTAAGGTTTGTGCAAGTCTTTGGGTGAGTATTTTAACTCAACGTCTCTCCGTAACGCGATTTTTTACACATAAATACTGCAATTAAACTTTTAAGCACCCTACAACCTCCAAGCCTACTACAACCTCATTTGAAAAAAACAAAAATAATCATAGTATAGCTTAATACATAGATGCTATGCACGATTTAGTAAAAAAACGTCTCTCCATAACGCGTATTTTCTGTCTCTCCATAACAAAAATAAGAACGTTATGGAGAGAAAAAGTAGTCACAAATTACCTTTTTACTCATTTAAAAATAGCTATAAACCTTTATGAATTTGGTATTTTAACCAACAATTGACACTTGTTGAAATAGTAACTTTTATTTTTGTCGTTCAAATTGTGTTAGCATCGATATTTAGTATTTGTTTATTGTATCTCCATAACAGAAATAATTGTCGTTATGGAAAGACAATGTTCGTTATTATTACTCTCCATAACGACAATAATCGTAACGGAGAGAAATTCTTATTTCATTATTTAAGGGTTATTGTCATAAAGTGATTCTTTCTAAATTAAGTGATCAACATTATAATAACCATGTTCAACTACTTGTTAAATATTGTATACTTTCGTAGAAGAGTCACTGAGAAATGTAAGTTTGAAGATTACTCCGTAACATAAGTTGGTCTCTCCATAACGGTAAATTAGTCTCTCCATAACGGTAAGAAAAATTTAAATTGATAAAAATATTCATTTAAAAGTGAAATTAAGCTCTGCTGACAACGCTATGTCAATAAACAAAGCTAAGTTGACATGTGTTTATATTTTTGACAATATCCAGAAAATCTCATATATCAAGGAAAATATCATCACTGGTGCCTAAAATTATAGAATCCCTCACGTGGAGTGGTACCTGGAATACGCAGTATGGGATACAATAATAAAACATTTCATACACAATTATCATGTATAACAAATCGAGATACTCTACATTGGCTGCAATAAAGTTGTGGAGTAAATGCACCAGACAATATCATTTTGTACAATTTCGTACAATTCTTGTTATCTAGTTGCTAATACCCCAATCTAATTTAGGAAACTTCAATGTTACGAGATAATTGCCCTACATGGTGAATATGAAGCAATATCATGAATATGCGAGACTTGAATTTACACAGATGATAAGCTGGTACATGGACTGGAGGCACTGGAAAAGAACGTGCAGTGGGACTGGACTGCAATATATTATTCGGAGAACCTATACGTAGAAACACATTCTATGCCGTACAATATCTGACTGTACAGAGACCTGTCATTACCACGAAGAATCTGTGTGCTTTCGACACAATTAAAAAAAAACATTTGCACCTGACAATGTAAGCGCATCCAAATGATGGAAAAATGCAATGTAAATCCTTACGTTAGTGAAGTATGAAACAACATTATATATATGATATCATTTGTATAATTTTTCTTTTTTTAATGTATAATAATATACTTTAATAATAATCTATCTAAATTTATAAGTTGTTTTAAAAGAAATTACAGTATACTGTTTCATAAACTGCATACTCTATGCATAAATTACGTATGATCGATATAACAAAAATATTTAGGTAGGATGTCTTACTTGAATCGTCTCTCATTGGTGCTAAGAATATTATTTCTCACTGCGATGTGACGAAATAAACAATGTTGAAGCTATGTTGAAAGTAAAAATTGATTTAAAACTTTACATTTTCATCTACTTAGTTATTCATCACCGTGATAGCACTCTTATTGAATACTATTTCGACTCATACATAATAATGATGTTCCAATCACAAGCTGAAGATAACAAAGTTTAATGGCATTGAACACTTCATTGATAAAGTCATTATCATACAAAAAATGACAAATACTGATTAAACGTCTTTTATGAACACTTATGTAAATAAGTCCATGATTCCACTCATTTGTATTACGGTAATTTAAATTAGCTTAGGCTAAATAAGTGTACCATCGTCAACATTCATGTGTTCTCACTGTTCAGTATTGCTAAATAAAAATCAGTGTCTTGAAAGACACTTTTTAACTTAAATACTCTTACACATCCTAAGTTGTATAAATATTTCACAACAGAAACAATAATTAATGCAGAGGCATTTGATTACGGGGTGGGTTAGTTTCATTCTAATACTACAGTGCTTCTGCATATCTGTATACATGATGATAAGATGTGCGAAGTAAAGCATAAGGAAAACATGACTCGAGCAGGTCCATAGTAAGAAATGGTGATTCTTGAACAATCTGCAATCAAAAGTAACAATTACTTCAGCAAACATAATTAGCATCATTTATATGAGAGGTTTTAGAAACACATAAGCCTATTTCTTTAGTAAAATACAGATCGAACTGTTTACTTGTGTTGCCTAGATTGAAGCGAGCAACTTTTAAATATTACGGGACACGCGCAAGCATGCTGGTGCAAATACTATTTGTCATATTTTATACAAATCTTGATGAAGATTAAAAAAATCTATATCTACCTGATCTAACAGGATGTACACAGATTCTCTGTTCTTGATGGCATCTTTATCCACTTCCTGCCCCAGGCGTAATAAACTCGAAGAAGCCAACTGATGAGCAAAATAAATTATTTATCAGAAAAATTAAAAGGCCAGCATTTTTTCATCATATATATGCAGAAATTATAAAACAGAAAAATAAAGGTAATTGTAAAACTATATGTATTTTTATGTTTAAAAACTATGATGAGAGAGTTATGATAGGCTTACACAACAATAGTTAAATAAAATGTTTAAAGGGATTCCAGGGTTAATGCAACTTTTTAAAATTAAATTGAATTTAATACCTTTCAAGACCAAACGAAATTAAATTTAAGACCTACATTAAGGCTATTTTTGTCCACCTGGAAGGCTGCCAAAGCTTTGGTCACTGCTATATTGTTAGCTTCAGAATCGTTTTCAAAATTCAATGCTAATCTATTAGTCTAAATAATTACTGTCGAAATTTACACAAACTTCAAACACAACACACAGCCAAATATATCTTAATGATTGCCATATCTGCTTTGGGTACATTTTTAGATATTTGAAAATTTAAGACCACCATTTCTGAAAACCCCTGTTTGCAAGACATTTTAAAACCTTAAAATGACGACATTCAAATAAGACATTTTAAGATTTTCAAATATTAACATGAATCCTGAATTCACCACATGGATATTGATTGTTTGACGGATAATTAAAAACCAGCATCTTCAATAAACTGCTAAGGCTTTAAACATTGTGAAGACATATCATCACCCTGGCCTGTAATCAAATCAAACCTCTAACTTGCAAGGTACTCAATGAAAATAATTATACAGAAATCACTTACAGCTAGAAATTCTTTTAGCCTCTCGCCTACATCTCCAGTACCATGAATAGTGAATAGTGCTGCTGCCAAGGAATTGATGGCTTTAGCTAAGCAGTGAACATTATTAGAATGACCTATTAATGAACAAGAAAACAATGTTATTTCAAACTGCACTATAAGACAAAGCAAGTATTGGCTCAAATATATATTAATAAATTTAACGATTGGTGAAAACAATATTTTACGTTGTCCACTTGATTCGTCATACAAATGTCATTAATTGTGTAAAAAAAAATTGCTAAACGTCATTTTTATATTTTCCTTGAGATTTTGTCAATATCATTAAATTGTTCTCATATGTTCAAAATAATTGACTGCTGCCTCAAATGCTATAGTACCATTATGCATTTTTTGTTTAAACTGTTTGGCACTAGCGTGATGATGTTATTTCAAACTTCACTATAAGACAAAGCAAGTATTGACTCAAATATATATTTATAAATTTAACGATTGGTGAAAACTATATTTTACATTGTCCACCTAATTCAACATACAAATGTCATTGATTGTGCAAAAAAGATTGGCAAAAGTCATTTTTATATTTTTCTTGAGATTTTGTCAATATCATTAAATTGTTCTCATATGTTCAAAATAATTGACTGCTGCCTCAAATACTATAGTACCATTATGCATTTTTTGTTTAAACTGTTTGGCACTAACGTGATGATTTACTTAAGACAGGCAATATGCCTGAATTATGTTACCTTCAAGAGAAGCTCTAAAAAATGTTCCATCATTACGCGCAAGCCTTGGTATGGCAACAGCTATAAATACCATCAACAAGCACCCAATATTATAGTTGTCTTCGCCTGAATCTGTTAGGTTAAAAATATATTTTATATATCATACAATGTTAGGATCTGTTCTAATATATTTTGAAATTACTCATCCTTAAGGTATTATAAATGATAAAACAATCAATTTACAGAAAATAGAATTTACTTAATTTCACATGCAAGAAAATGATTTCCTTCTAAAAACAAAATGCACCCAAGCAATTGTATTTGAAAAAATGTTTTTTATTGGTATGGAATCCCAGAAAACACGTGGCATTCACCAAATGCTTTTCCAATGCTGGCCCACCGTCTTCTGCGCTGGCCCAACATTTAAACAGCATTGGTTGAATGACACGTTTTCCTGGTATCCCATACACTTGATACATGGAGTGGAAGGTTTGATAAAAAAAGTTCTGCTAATAACATACCGGTCTTGGGTTGCGCTCTTAATGCAGCACACAGTGCAGGGTCGACGTCACATGGTAAGCCAGCAGCTGATGCCATTTCATTTACAATCTACCCACATACATATAAATCAAAATCAAACATACACATCAATCAAACCTGTATGTCTACGATTAAATACATTAAAGTGCAAATTTTTTTACTAACTAAAGTCAATTATTTAATGTATTCTAACTAAAGAAAATCGCTAAAAGCACAACTGGATTACCAGACACAATAAAAGTTTATGTCTCCACTGTAAGGCGGAGTTCAATCAAAAAATTGTGACAGGAGCAGGGCCTAGCTGTATTTAAACTGGAAAAAATTGTTCGGAAACAGCCCTCCGTTATTGCTCGACCACTATTTTATAATTGATGGTTCAAAAAAAAAAAAAAAAATTAAAACGGCCAACTGGCGGCCATTTTGGATTTTTAGTGTGAAATTTGTCATGGGTTATCTTTGTGAGACATTACATTTTGTTTTATATTCATGATCATTTTGCATTTCTTGTGTTAAGTAAATATTACAAATTCAAAATAGCCACTCAACAGCCATTTTGAAATTGTTTGATCTCAAAAGTTAATCAGGGCTGACATAGCTGAACATATTTGCCAAATTAAAATACGATCTGATGGCATCTTTATGCTGAAATGCGCTAATGAGCATTTCTTTGTTAGTGCCCATAGTAATTAAAGGGTTGATGATATGGGGATCAAAATGTCACCAAAACAATTCCCCAGTGGTATGTGATGGCTATGTGAAGTATGAGGAAGCAGAAGTTAATAGATTTGCAGCTATCTTGAAAACAAATAACTGTGGCGGTGGCGGCAGACTGTGTGGAATACAGTGGGCAGCCAGCCTCGGCGAGGGCTGCTTAATGAGACAATTGTGTGTTAGATTGTACACATTGATGGACGGCAGATCTGCGACTTTGACCTTTGGTAAAAACATTTGCTGGAAGGGTTGAATGTTTGTATGAATTAAATATGTTAGATCTATTTTGGGACCAACTGGGGTGACAATAGGCCTTGGGGATAAAAAAAAAATCCAAGACTTCTCTCCCTCAGGTCTGAATCAATGGTGAGGACCCTGGCGTAATGTCAAAGCTATCGCCTCTGCCAAGCCGTTCACCTGTTAAGATTCAGTATTGTGAGGAGCAGCCTCCCTGACTGAGAGGGCCCAGTCTCATCATCAGAATCCAGGGCGGAATTTCTTATCTGCGTCCATTTAATTCATTTTAACATCCTAAGAACTGAGCTTGAAATACGATCTGATGGCATCTTTTTCCTGAAATGCGCTAATCAGCATTTCTTTGTTAGTGGCCATAGTAATTAAAGGGTTGATGATATGGGGATCAAAATGTCACCAAAACAATTCCCCAGTGGTATGTGATGGCTATGTGAAGTATGAGGAAGCAGAAGTTGATAGATTTGCAGCTATCTTGAAAACAAATAACTGCGGCGGTGGCGGCAGACTGTGTGGAATACAGTGGGCAGCCAGCCTCGGCGAGGGCTGCTTAATGAGACAATTGTGTGTTAGATTGTACACATTGATGGACGGCAGATCTGCGACTTTGACCTTTGGTAAAAAACATTTGCTGGAAGGGTTGAATGTTTGTATGAATTAAATATGTTAGATCTATTTTGGGACCAACTGGGGTGACAATAGGCCTCGGGGATAAAAAAACAATCCAAGACTTCTCTCCCTCAGGTCTGAATCAATGGTGAGGACCCTGGTGTAATGTCAAAGCTATCGCCTCTGCCAAGCCGTTCACCTGTTAAGATTCAGTATTGTGAGGAGCAGCCTCCCTGACTGAGAGGGCCCAGTCTCATCATCAGAATCCAGGGCGGAATTTCTAATCCGCGTCCATTTAATTCATTTTAACATCCTAAGAACTGAGCTTGTGTGTGCATAAAAGTGGCACAGATCTGAGAATTACTAAGTGGATAAACATCACACTTTGTGTGATGTTATCTACTCATTGTGCCCCATGTTTAATTGCCATTAGCTTACAGCCGATCGCAGAAAAAAATCTGCGTTATGGCCAATTGGGGATTCAAACACACAACCTTTATATTTGTTGCCAAGTGCGACCACCATCAACCGGTATCACCTTTTAGTTACGGCACATAGTATATGTAAAAGTATACACCTTATATTTTGCAAATACATGTAGACATAGTTTTGCTAAAATAAATTATACAAAAACCTCAGCATAAACACCTCTACAGAAATGCTAAGCTATATAATGCATATTTTTTAGGAATAGTAGTATAATTTCTATGGATAACATATCTTTTTTTACCGTACATATATAAAAAATTAAACAATCAAAATTGATATAACCTACATATACAAATCTTACCGCCAGAAAAATAAAACAAAACGAACATAACGATAACAGAAAAATATATCATGCAAAATTGTTTATAGCCATCTTCTTCTACGCTAGAAATATTTTTGTATAGAGCAACATTAACAAAATATAGTGACATTCATTTCTAACAATATATATATATTTGCATTCAGGTTAGCTACAAATTGTCTAAGAATTCAAGTCAATTTCATGTTTATGCCTACACCAATATAATATGAATCTTTAAAACAAAACAACAACGAAAATATCACAACATTTACGAATCAACATGTTTAAATCCATAAATACGTTAGTAGAAATCACATAGAAATCACATATCTCCAAATATGACAGAGGAAAAAGAACTACGCTGTGGAATGTTATACCCAAACAACACATGATGCTGGTCCAACACTGTGTAAATGTTGAGACAGCATCAGAATTGGACAAGAAATAAAGAGGTCACATGCACAGTAAGAGTGACCCTTCAAGTGCGGCATACATAGACAACTAGCATGACGTTATCTCAACTTTCAACTTCATATGAAAACTTGGCGAGAAAATTATCATTTTATTTCCGGCTTGAATATTTTGCAATTTTGAAATAAGCTTGAATATTTTGCAATTTTGCAATAATAATTGTCACAACATATAGCTTTAAGAGATTCATTGTAAAAGCACTTGAAATGTCATCAAAGCACAAACTACAAGACAAACAAAATTAGAGAGGATCAGATAGCTGACCTGTGTCCGAATTGAGGCGAGCTGTGGTAGAAGTGAAGAGAATGGCCAGAACAAAACATCATATAGAGAGTGAATGAATACAGGTTAGAAATATTAAGGTAATGTGTGCTATGGATGCAAAATTTGTGAGAAAACTTCTTTTACTCAATGATATGCTGACAGTCAGACATAATTTTACAATACTTATTTCAATAAAAGCAATTTAGTTGAAAAATTTCTCATTAACATGTCATCACTATAACTGACAATCCAGTAGAAATAATTAAGCAAATAGAAGTTCTTCTTTCTCACGAATCAAAAAGGTCAAGAATATTAAAAATATAAGTGTTTTGAAAGAGAACCAAGAGTATTCATAAAAGGCGACTAGAGTGAAAAAATAATGTGATGATATAACCTTTTGTTCAACAACAATTTCATATAAAAATAAATAAGGTTTCTAGTCAGAGAAAAGTTTTAAATTTTTATTGTCGCAGTTCTATTCGAAAGTGATAAACAGTATCTGTGAAGTTGGAGAATGTGAATAGCAGGAAGTTTTACAGCCAAGAAATTTAGAAGCATCCGAGTAGGTCAGTTATCTATTATAAAAGATTAATCATTATCTAGTGATGAGAGAGATAATGAAGCCTTTAAAAGAAATTACCCGGTAGTGCTAAGAGAATGTGATACAAATATCTAGCATCTCCCAGCAAAAGTATGTGTTAGCTATATTTTCAAAGCCCACGTAAAATAGGTTAAATATTAAACTTTCTTACATCCATATAGGTATCTATCATTTTATTATATGTATCAATTTCTTATGCCTAAATGATATTAGCTGAACCTCTGGTATATTAATATAAAAAATATATTACAGGACATAATACTCTTGATCTATACTTTTACGTCACACGGCACATAGAAACAGATGAGACTGGTTCTCAAAGGGAGTATTATTCGCAGCCAGCCCTTCAAATATTAGTGTCAATCTTGATTGTCTGAACAATTAGGTCATATGGTTATCATGATGAGAAGGAAAAAAACGAGACATTGCACCAATGCTGGTGTAATGTTAGACCAGCATTGCAGTTGTTTGCATTTGTGATCATTGCAGTAGTTGGCACTTGTGATTATTGGCTGTACCTTGGCTGTTATCTTCGGATATTGCACGGTATGACACTGACTGTACTCATTTTTATTTTAGTAACATTGATTCACAACCAGCCAGCCTTTAGCAGGAATATATGATAATAATAGCACCAAAGGGCTGAAGGAATTAGTAGCAGTAACAATATAATATATTTTCATCCATCATGCAAATCGATCTAAATTTGTACTAAAGAGTGGCCGGGTCTTGATAAGAAATATGTTACCAGTTGAAGAGAAAAAAATAAAAAAAGTTAAAAGTTACACACCAATAATCTCAAATACATATGCTGCTGAGCTATAATCAGGGATCATTATTATTAACCGAAGGGTTATTACATATATATGACTATATATATTCTATGTATAAATAATATATATGTCAAGAGTAATTATCATTTAGATATCTCATCATTTAGACAATCAATGTAGGCCACTTTCGCATGCATAAATATAGCGCAGTGCTGGCTAATACACTTTGCCAATAAACTCAAACATACCATACTGTCCTGGTCATTTGGCACATGTTTTTGGAAGTCTCGCACAGAGCTGAGAAGGAATGGAATTCTCTCCTCTAAAGTCTGGAGAACAAAATCATGACAACAATTAGTCTATATTATCTATAATTAGTGATTTGCTTGATGATTGATTATATTAAGTAAAACAAGACTACATAAGTCCAGGAGCTCCCGCTCCGAATTAGAATTTGATTTAAGCAATTTTGTATACTAGGGTTATTAATGTAGTCCTAGTCTAGGTCAAAAATCAAGACGCAAGACAACTAGGTCTAAGAAGCCCAGTCTAAGAGTAAGATAAGAACTAGACAGTCTGTCAGAGATTGCAAACCTCCATTGAAATTAATGATCCTAATCAGTATCCCAGTAATGGTCTACCTATCTGGCATGGTTTACCCGATATCAGGCCAATCGAGTTAACTAATAGCTGATTTACGGTCATTTTGAATTCGATATAAATCAGTTAAAAACTTAGGGTGCATCCTCCCCCGAAACCTCAAATTTTGTTTTATAGTAATGGATTAACACCTAACACAGTTTGCAAAATATTGGGCATGTGAAAGTAAATAATGGCTGATAGAGGGCCATTTTGAATTTGATCAAGTCAAAATTTTCCAAGATGCATCCTCAGCTGAAATCTCACATTTCATTCTATAGTAATGGTCTAGCCATCTAGCACGGTTTACCAAATATCGCCCATGTGAAAGTGAATAATGGCCGATAGGAGGCCATTTTGAATTTGATCAAGTCAAAATTTTTCAAGATGCATCCTCTCCTGAAATCTCACATTTTGTTTTATAGTTATGGTCTAGCCATCTAGTACGGTTTACCAAATATCAGCCATGTGAAAATGAATAATGGCCAAAAAGGCGGCCATTTTAAATTTGATCAAGTCAATTTTTTTCAAGATGCATCCTCATCTGAAATCTCACATTTCGTTTTACAGTAATGGTCTAGCCATCTAGCACGGTTGACCAAATAGCGGCCATGTGAAAGTGAATAATGGCCGATAAGCGGCCATTTTGAATTTTATCGAGTTTAATTTTTTCAAGATGCATCCTCTCCTGAAATCACACATTTTGTTTTATAGTAATGGTCTAGCCATCTAGCACGGTTTACCAAATAACGGCCATGTGAAAGTGAATAATGGCCGATAAGCGGCCATTTTGAATTTTATCGAGTCGAATTTTTTCAAGATGCATCCTCTCCTGAAATCACACATTTTGTTTTATAGTAATGGTCTAGCCATCTAGCACGGTTTACCAAATAACGGCCATGTGAAAGTGAATAATGGCCGATAAGCGGCCATTTTGAATTTTATCGAGTCAAATTTTTTCAAGATGCATCCTCTCCTGAAATCACACATTTTGTTTTATAGTAATGGTCTAGCCATCTAGCACGGTTTACCAAATAACGGCCATGTGAAAGTGAATAATGGCCGATTGGCGGCCATTTTGAACTTTGACAAAATAATTTTTTTCAAAATACATCCTCTCCTGAAGCCTTAGAATTTGTTTTATAGTAATGGTGTAGATATCTTGAGCGGTTTTCATGATATTCCACAATATCAGGCCTGTCGAGGTGAATAATGGCTGATAGGCGGCCATTTTGAATTTTATCAACTTCAAATTTTTCAGGATGCATCCTCTCCTGAAACCTTACAATTTATTTGATATTAATGGTGTAGCTATCTTGAGCGGTTTTCATGATATTCCGCAATATCAGGCCTGTCGAGGTGAATAATGGCCGATAGGCGGCCATTTTTAATTTTATCGACTTGAAATTTTTCAAGATGCATCCTCTCCTGAAACCTCACAATTTGTTTTATAGTAATGGTGTAGCTATCTTGAGCGGTTTTCATGATATTCCGCAAAATCTTTCAGTCGGATTTACCGATGTTATAAATTAGGTCAAAGTGCTGGGTCAACTTCAAGGTCAAGGTCCAAAAACCTGAAAAGGCACAACTAGGGACCTTAGAGAACATGTATGTGCAATATGACTGTCATCGGCCCAGTACTTTTCGAGATCTGCTCCGGAAACGAAGTGCGCGTCAAAACGTCTAAATAGGTCATAGTTCTGAACCAGAAGTAGGTCAAAGTTCAAATACCCCAAAAGGCACAACTAGACCCCCTAGGGGTGTTGTGTGTAAAATTTGAAGACAATCGGACAAGTACTTTCAGAGATATGCTCCGGAAACGAATTGTTTACGGACGGCCCAACGGCCCAACGGCCCAACGGCCCAACGGCCCAACGCCGTCACATCATCATTTTCTCCTCTGCAAATATTATGGACTAATTCAGTTTCTGAGCCTCGATTGTATTAAGTTGAGAGTGCTCAACTGTCCTGCCAGGTTCCCATATTTTGAGCACAATGGTTGCAGTGTAGGTATGACGGGTGGTAATAACATACTTGACAAAGAGATGAACATTGCTGTTTTCAGTTTACACGAACATATGTGAGCACAACATATGACAATTTCACTCAACCAATTACTGCTATCATTGGTTGGTTACACCAACCAATTATAACCAATGATCGATTATGAAATTTCAACCATTTCCCATCACTAACTACAATACAGCTTATATCAGCCAAATAGAACATTTCATAGTCTTCAAAATAAAGTAATGTATTACCTAAATGTTATGTGAATGAAATTGTTCTCAATATAAAAAGCTAGCACAACAGAATCATTAGTTAGATCATAATACAATATAAGCTGTGTTATATATACTAGCTGATATGAAAAACAGACAAATGGTATTGCCTCAAATGCAATTCCCCTGTGTGTCACACATGATCTAGTGACAAGTTGTGGACAGTCACATGCCATATGCTTACAAGCTAAATGTGTGGTTTTAGTCTGCAAACCCTATTTTGACACAATATTTGAGCAGACATGGAGTATTTAGTTTAGAAATATAACAATTTGGAATACCTTAGTTACTTGTACTTGCTAATTAAATTAAATCATTCCATACAAATTGAGATAGGAATAATGTACAATAGTTGATGGCTAAGCTATTAGCTAAGTTTCTTAGTGTTTACCTTCATTTACATATATAAGATGGGCAGACTTACATGTATAAGAGCCTCTTGAGCTAGAGAACGGAATGATAATAACACTCCTATAATAGTCATACGTTGTAACACATTTTCTATATCTGCAAAAAATACAAAAAATGACATAGGTAGTACATGTATTACAATGACTAGCAATACTGCACAAGTAATATTGACATATAATGTAGGTGCAAAAGTCCCAAGATAAAGAACATAAGACAAAGAATTTGAATAAAAAAAGCAAAATTCCTCATAATTGTACATATCTGAAGCTCTTGTACATGTATGTAGAGAAAAATGTAATAACTCAGCAGTTTCACTTTATTTTAGTATGAGCAGTGCACATAATTTAACAAAGGGATTGTATAATATAAAATTTACGCTGAAAAGATGTATGGTACAGAAAATCTGCTTCATTTCGATTGATATAAACTGAAACATATTTTAAATAGTGATGATATTATTGTCTATTTTTGCGAAATCTAGATATGATGCGAAATCTAGATATGATGTTGATAAATAAAACTAAGTTCCGGACTTTGCTTAGATCAAGATATTTTGTGTAGTGTTTGAATGTACACTTGTAGTTGGATAGTAGTGCACCTTTAAACATAAGATTACAACATGGAACAAAGGGTGTGTATTACGAATGGGAGGGGCTGCATTTTTAAATCAGTTCAAATATGTGTTACAGCCATATTCTATACATCTTGTGTGGTTTGTCGAATATCAGGAGTTATAGTAAATAATAAATGCCAGCTGGTCATTTTGTAATTGATAGATTTGTAAATTTTAAGTGCTATCCCTTTCTCAAAGGTCACATTTTGTGGTTTCATTTGCCAGATGTACTAAACAATGGCAGCCATGACCGCCATTTTGATATTTGTGAAGTGACACATTCCCAAATCAGGCAGGAGGTGTCAATTATGCAACATGGGATAATCAAAGTTAGAAAAGTTCATTTTTAAGTAAATTTTTTTAAATTGTATTATTATGGATCTGTGCATAAAAAAAGAGGGGAAAAGACCATTTCACAAATGTTAAGTGATTCTCAGGATTTTCACAAAAAAAATTGTTCTTTTGAAAATGATTTTGCTAGATAGAAAATGTTTGAAGTATCTAATCTGCAGCGGTTATGTGTTGTTTATGGTACAATAAAGCTTCTCTAAAAGGCCAAAAAGTCCTAAAATAAAGGGGATTGAAAAGTTTATGTGCTAGCATGTACTGAACCTTTAGAAGTATTTACTGAACAAATTTATTTTGAATTACAATTTTTTTTTTTATTGCAACTCCAGTAGTTTAAGAGCAATTTTCAAGAAAATTGTATAAAAATTAGCAGTGTAATGTGTTTTTTTCTGAAAAAGCAGCAAATCAAAAATAAAATGTCCTTATTTTACCTGCTTTTGGTGTGTCATGTCACACTTTTGTTATTTTACAGAGGGTATCCCATGTGAGTCCCACATTTTGTATATATTTATTGTCTAGCTATCTAGAATAGTTTTTAGGATATTAACAAATGTTCTCACTTTAAACTAGAAATGAATCCAGTACATCTATTATACTCTATGATAAAACTACATACAGAGAATTGAGCTGTATTATGAAGGAGAAGGAGTTTAGACTAGTGGGAGTGCACAAATATTATATTCAGCCAAAATGATTGATATGAAATCTAGCTAACACTATCATTACAAGAGGCCAAAGGCCGCTATGATGCCGCCCGCCCTGTGATAGAAACACACCAAAGGCACATCTAGGCCTACACCCTCTGGGTGGTGTGAGTGTAAAATATGAAAGGAATCCCCTTGGAAGAGTTTCAGAGGTATGCTCTGTGAATACTGTTACTCAGCTAGTATTAAAGCTATGTAGGTCAAAGAGTAGGTCAAAGGTCATACCACCCAAAAAGCACATATGCTCTGGCTCAGAGATGTAAATCAGGTAGGTCAACAAGACCAAGTCCACAGAAGCACTCTCACCCCGGCATAGCATTTGATAAACCGGTAGGTAAGCAATTTTTAAGCAGTTATTTTGGCCCAAAGATGTAGGTTAAAGGTCAAAACTCCCAAAGGCACATCTACAACCCTAAGTGATGTCTGTGTGAAATGTGAAAGAAATCATCCCAAGGGTTTTCGAGATATGCTCCGGAAACAAAATTGTGGACAGACGGGGGTGATGCCATCCATAGGAAAATAAAAATGATAAATGGCTGCAATTTTTTCAGTAAATCACTGAACCAAAACAAAGGGATTTTCCTTTCTAGACCAGCAGTTCTCAAGATATATAGCATTGACAAGGAAAATAAATCGGAACAATTATTAAATATAAGGGAATCAATCAAACAGAATATTAACCCAATCAGCATGATTGACCATGCCTAGTATATATGTGAAGCCTACTTGAAGATTATACCATGCCCAATTCGGGCCAAAGTTCTGAAGTTCACAGAGCAACCAGAAAAATACAAAATCACGTCAATTTCTAGGAAATTAATGAGCTGAGACCGAAATCACAAGTGATTCAAACTTGCAGTTCTCGAGATAAAGCATTCACAAAGAATTAAAAAAATTGCTACAGATATTTATATTATGCCCAGTGTCAGAACAAAAATATAGAACCTAAAGGTGCCTGGTACAATACACACTGACACTCATTTATTACAAATATATAATGTGTTCACAAGAAAAAAAACACAATACTCATAACATATATGCTTAGGCAATATTTGAAATATACGTGTATCTAAAAATAATTCATTAACTGCAAAAAATACATAATTCTGCTCCTATATATAAACTATATTCGCATACATTGAACTATTCAGCTAGCACATTTATAAATCTATTTAACTCAATTCTACTGTATGCTTCATTATAAAATAAAACACAGTCTATAATTCCATCAACATAATAAACATGTACTATGAAACTTCTACAGTTAATTTGAACATTTATAAATAGCCCTTTTTTCATTCTTAAACATATATATGGCTTATATGTTGTTGCATGCAATATGGAAGACAACAAAGCTGTGACTACAACATATATCGAATGAATGTATCTAAGCTTTCATTATATTTAATAACTTGGAATAAATAATGTGCATATGACTGATAACACTTTGGAATTGAAATAATACTGTAACAACATCAATCTTACGTGCAGATATCCTTGGTCCTAAAGCATCAAAGATCAGAGTGAAAGTAAGGTAATATGCTGAAATTACTACAGTTTACGAAACTAATTTGAATACAGAACAGTATACAGATTCAGGAAAAGGAGTGAAGTTTGCAAAATATACAATTTCTCCATAATGTATGAGCGAGAGGATATTACTAAATATATCTTTGAGCGAGGTATGGTTAGTCATCTTTTTTTCTTTGCATGCAGCTTGTTATTGTCTAGAAATTAGAATGATTGATAAATACATCTATAGACGATGGAAAATATAACATTTGCTTAAAAAAACAATGGGCCCTACACTCTAGGCATTTTAACACTCTAGGCCTTTTTGTAAATTTAAGTAAAAATAAAAATAAACAAAATTATTTTGGGAATTTTATATCATACATGTATTTCCTAATGGTTGCCATACAAATATTCATTTTTTTAGCAGGAATATCACCACATATTGCACAAATTACTTATAATGAGAAAATGCACATGGAAAGGTAAACAAGTAGTTCCATTATTTTACTATTTTCACCTTTTGAAAAACGAAAAAAGGTAATTTTTTTGCATGAAAGCAGTCTGTAGTATGACTGTATGATGGTTGAAACACATGTCTGTAATTTAGTTTTTATGCCAGGTTTGTGAGATCATCATCTTGTCACATTAGTCAGAGTCTTACAGCGCCAACTACTGAGCCACGTCAATCAGTAAACAGCAATGTTATATTAAAAATCACTTGTACTTCCTTCTGTCTAGAAAATACAGCTCAGATACATCTAGAGACAATAGAAAAGCACCTTATAATAATAGTTAACAAGAGATAGAAAAGAGTGGCTCAATATAAAGATAATTCCATTGGTGTGACAGTAATGCTTTTTTGTTTCTTGAAATCAAAGAGATATACCCAAAAGTGGCAGATAATCATGTATCTTCAAGTACCCATATTGAAAATATACACCATATGGCATATTTTAAATAAATTTATTGAAGTTCCAATGATATAAGGCATCAAAATAAGGGCTAACATTTTATAGATTTATACATTACACTTACAATCTAATAAAATCAGATTCACTTTGTGTGTCAGTACACTGTTATCAATATGAATCAAAATGAGCAGAAATGCCTGGGTGTTGAGTGGGTTAATCCAAGGAGAAGATTTGAATGTATTGCAGAGACAGCTTATTATAATCATTATCTCTAGTTGCCAGCCAGAAGTATTTACATCCTGGAGAAGCAGCTTAACTTATATTCCTTCTAACAGATTTTTCAGTATACTTTCTTTTTTGCACAAGACATATGCCAAGCATTGGCTTAACATTGTGTAACACTCAATGTGGAACCGATCTTTGGCGGGAATCTCGTGCTTGTTAGGTATATACCTGTCGCTTGGGTCTCAAATACTTACAAATAAAACAGAAAAATACAAGTATCAGCAAAAGCAAACAGCAAAAAAATCAGGTTTTTCAATTGTGTTATGCAGCTACTATTACATCGACATCATCTATTTGATTCAAAAGAACACATGTTTTTGATTCAAGAAAAAACTACAGTATGTTGAATAAATAATCAGGAAAATAGTACTGTAATTGCCGGACAATATCACGCATTGGTATATATCAAGCAGGAGGCCGAAATAGGCATTTCATGACGCTTCAGATGTATAACACATACCTTTAAAATAATTGTCTATTCTCTCTGTGACACTGTGGCTGCCAGTTTTAAAAGTGTGTTAGTAAGATGGATTTGTGACTACTCTGGTCCTCGGGTTGTATTTTTATAAATATTCTAGAATTGTTTTTTTATAAAAGTCATCAACCCTTTCAAGCCTGAATTTACCATTGTCATCCTCATCCACTACAAGCCGCGAATTGCTGCCGCAATTCTTGACTTGTAGTGGATGAAGATGATTTGAAGTGGGTAAAAAATTAAAGAAAATTACCAAGTATTGGTAAACCAGTTTCATGGGAATTGTCATTCTAAAACCCCTGGTTGTAGAAAAATTAAGTCTGTTTTCAGGGATGTAAAATGATGCTTTAATGCATCATGAGGGCTTAAAGGGTTAGGGCAGCATTGTGACAAAATTTCATGATACATGTACCTGTTTCGGTTCAGCAACCATGGGGATTGGTAGGGAAGGGAATAGTGATGTAAATGACAGGTGAACCTTTGTGAGCATGCGTTAAGTGGGCATTAAATCGACTAGCTGCATAATGTGCATAGTACTGCATGCTAACTGCTATAGTATCACAACAGCTGCCAGACTTGTAACTGCAGTTACTTTGATCAGATCTCTCCCTGTCTCCCAGATACAGCGGCACAATGTCGCAAATTGATAATAACAAAGAAAACAATGTGTGTGGTTATCAATTGTATATCACTTGGAGTTTGAAATCTGCTGTTGAAATCTGCTACATAGCTTCGCTGATTAGTAGGCGGCATGTTGAGAGGTGCCAGAATAAAAGTAGCGTGTCAGTTATGATTGTCAGAGCAGCATTCCAACAGACAGTAACCATGACTAGTGACATGTCATAACTAATCCCCTCTTTTAAACCTGACCTAATGAGCTGTGTGCATTCACATGTCACCGAGGCTACAGTCACTCTAGGTGCCATAACGCGCAACATACGTGCGCCAACGCCAACTGTGTGACATTTCACGGCTGATTGCACTTGGGATGAGTGATGATACAGTAGGACAAATTAAACAGTGCCCCAGCTGTAAGTACCCCGGTAACATACATCTGTTAAATAATGTGCAAGCGCTTGAAAATGAAAGATTTATAGTCCGGCAATTACGGCATCAATCCAAACGTATGAGATTAATAGTCCTTACTATATTATTACAAAATTTGACCACTGACTTTATATACAAAAGTGCAGTGCTAAATTATTCTCACTAATATTAATTATGCATGTGATGCACCTTAATTAGTGATCAGACACACCTTACAAATAATAACATTTAATAACATTTCCAATTAAAAACATAGAAATATAAAGATGTAAAACATTTCTGAGTAGTGAAAAATTTACACAAACTTCCAACGAGACACTGCCTAAACACAATGGACACAAGAAGAACTACAGGCATCAGCAAAGTCATTCAGTCACTGGGCTCATAGTTTACTGTTGATTATGTACAGCCAGTGTATTAGAATATGGAGGAAGTAGCCTAAGTTTGGAGTTAGCTATTAGTGTGAAATGCATCGGACTTACTGTTTAATTTCTTGTGTAATTCTGCCATATGGTCAGGCTTATCAAAACTTGTCCTCAATGCTGATAAGACATCTTTATTCTGTACAACCAATTTCTAAAAGGAGAAAAAATGATAATGTGATGAAATATGATCTAGAGTAATCTTTATAGGTGATCAGTGTTCACAACTTTTAATAGCTGAAGATTTACCTTCAGTTCATCCACTTGACTAGATATATGCCACATAAGTCGTTCACTCATATACTTCATTCCATAAGGTCCGATCAATTCAGCAAGTGATCGTAGCTCTGGAAAAATATAATAATAATTAAGCTATCTACGTATTTAATGTGTAAAGAGAGAGGTGGGTAATATATTGGTATGAATATCATTATATTTCAGACATGGTTGCTTTTAAAATCAATATAAAAAAATTACAAGAAAATACTGATACATATAGTCCTTGTGCCAAATATTTCACAATATCTATCTTGACAAGATTTGCAATTTCACAATACAAACATCAACTACAGAAATTATTTTTTTATAATACATTGAGAATTGTGAGAACTTGCCCATTAGATCAGCATATTCCTCAGCATCAAATGGAAGCTGGCCCTCTGACGAGAGACTGACAAAGGCCTTGTTATTTGGCGAGTATACAATATGGCCTGCACTAACACGGCGCAGTAAAACTTCAAGATACCTTAAATAAGTACAATAAACAAAATGTACAAAAAACCCGTCATTTAACTACATTAAGTTTTTCAGTCATTAATATGGATAAAACAGAACATATATTTAACCTTAATTTATTTTTTTAAATAATTGTGCAACCACCTATAATTCCTCAATGATGTGAATGTTTATTATAAGTGATTGTGCTTGGCACAAAAAAATAAAATAAAGTCTAGGAATCAACCTCTCCATTAGGTATGCCTTCCCAACAAAAAAATTATCTTAAAATTAAAAATATTTTTAGCTGGAGAGCTGCTTTAACAATTTCTGGTCAATTTATTTCAATCACCCCCCCCCCCCCCCCCGAAAATTGGTTAACATCATTGACCAAGGAAAATGTCGTGTATTTTTATCAGATGCATTAGTATCCCAATAACTTAATATTAATTTGCGCCGTTCATCAAAAAGTATTGTCTATTAAAATAATGATGTTATGCTGTGACCTTCATTATGATAACAGATAATCTGTGTCTCTTAGGGCTAAAAACTGGTCACACCAGGTCACATTCATGACATGATTACATTCACAAACTATCTCTTCCATTAGTTTTTCATTCTCTCTTTAAAAAAAACAAATCTCTACGGGGCAGTGATCAGTTGAAAATGAAGCAAAGGAAATAGGTGCCTCACCATTGAGTGTAGTTGGATGTGATGGTTTTATCTCCACTGAAGCTGTCAGTTGGTTGTGTTTGCTGTGGTAATACGTTATTAAATACTCTGGCAATGTCTATGTGTACTACAAAAAATGCATAAATGAAACCTATGGCTACATAATAATAATCTTATAATAATAGTGAAAGTACTAATTGCATTTTCAGCCTCAACTTGTAACATACATTTTATTTCAAATCAGGTGCAATAACACAAATGTAAATGTATATCCAACCTAAATCCACCATGAAAGCAAAGGTTTAAACAAAAAATATGCATCAGCTTCTAATTTTAAAAGGTACGCAAGATGGCATCTGTTTGTAATGTAATACTAACTGTTTGACAGCACAATTAAGGTATCTGCATGTCATGAGGAGCATTAACATACCATAGTTTTCAATGCTTTGCAGGACACTCATGATGGATCGCACACTGTTTAACAGTTCTGATGGCTTCGCAATTTCACTGGTCTCAGGATTGTACATCATCATCCCAACAAGAGCTCTGCAAACACATTAGAAAAAATAGTATATTACACACGTACAATAAGTGGAGTTTACCTAGGTCAAATATTAATTAGTATATGCTGGGACACTGAGCAAAGGCCCTGCTTTGCATCAGATCCCCCACTGCCAAGTAACAAATATACACATGTATGAGCAAATTTTAAAAATAAAAGAAATTATCTCAACAATTATAAGAAATACTTTTCAAGTTATAAAATTAAATCAGATTAGAATGACACACAAATTGTGGACAAAATGTATCTTGTACATCATATACCTATAATCTGTCACATCAGATCTCCAAAAACGTTGAAGCATCATAGAGATGAATGAAATAGTAGGGTAACTTACTTATTGAAACGTGTCTCTAAATGCTGAACGAAAAATTCTCTGGGTACAAAGCCATGATCCCACACTGTAATGACACTGCAGTAGTTGATTGCGTAGCATAATTCTGTCAGCGCCATGTGTAGCTTGTCCATCCTGCAGAAATGTTTTGAAAACTTTAATAGAATGCCATGAGGACAAGAAAAACACCAACAACAACATAAATCTGTGAAACCTGGATTATTCAGAGTGCCTACTACAGTACACACTGCATAGGACAGCTACCTTTGGCAAAGACAGGTGGCTACCCATAGGAGATTCATTTGTATTCAGAAAACCATTTCTGGGAATAGCCACATGGCTTCTCACTCCCATTGAAAGTTGGTTGAATATACAGGTGGTTCCACATAGCATGTTCTGCTGTACATTCTTTCACTAATTAATGTTAATGTTTCAATAACCAAGAACATATGTCGACGTATAATCTATCATAATTATAATAAAGGAATTTTATGACACAACAGCTACTAGTGTCCTGGAAGCTACGCCAGCTGGTGATGAGAATTTAACTGACGATTTGCATTTTGAACAAGCTGTGCTTAACCCTTAAAGCACTGAAATACTTTCGTATAAACCAAGGAGACCAAATCATTATAAATATCCTAGTCAGCTCTTTCCGCTTCATTTGAGTACCTATGTTATGGGTCTACAGTCATTATAAATTTGTTTACTTTTACAGTGCGGGGATCGACTTTAGATCTCAGAATTTGACGTCCACAGACATCAGATTCTGAAAACTCAAGTCGATCCCAGCGCTGCAAGGGTTAAAATATCAGCCAGACAACCATTTGGCCTGGGTGTTTGTGTTGACTGCATAAAGCAGATCTGTCTGAATCTATAGTTATAATCAGGCTTTACTTATTATTTCAGAAATACAGATGAAAAGATAACCTAGACAGCAGTCTGGATTGAAAAAAATAAAACACTAAGAGACAAGATAATGTTTTAAGTCGTTTCCCTACCTAGTAAACTCCTCCCGATGTTTCCGCATACTCTCTGTTCCAGGCTTTTCCGGCTCCTGCAGCATTTTATTTTTTCTGTCTTTCACTTTCTTTAGTCTTACACTACGAGCTAGGTACGGTGCACAGTTCTTAGGAAGAAGCTGAAGTATACAATTATGATATGATTAACCCTTAGAACACTGATGTCGACCATAGTCAGCTATAGTACTGTTTTCTTTTGTTTTAATGACCTTATAAAACAAGTTTTCCAAAGTTAAATAAGCCTCAAATCTAAGATAATCATGTAAATTTTGATTACAACTTCAATTGGCTGAAAATTTCAATTGATCAGCTCAGCGTCCCGAGGGTTAATATAGAAACGACATCAAGGTCAACGGAAAGTACAAATAAAATCTAACCACTACACACTAAGGTTTAACAAGACAAAGAATATTGCTTACCCGATCAGCAAGCATGCATTGCTCTTCACAGATCGCTGTTATGACTTGGTTCACTTCCTCAGACATTTCTTTAAGAAACCAATGAGCATATTGCACGCTGGTTGTACCTATGGAATGTCTCTAGAGGAAAAAGAGTATAAACATGCCAACATATCACTATATCACATTAATCAAATAGCAACAATTTTTTGTAGTCAATGCTATTATTGAAAAACGTTGATTTAATTTTCATAATAACATTCATTTAAGTGTCAAAATAGGGAACATAAATAAGAACTAAAGTTAAACAAATGTTTCAGATGAAATGATAAACGACATACTTCTTCTGGGCATAATTCATGGGTGGCCTGCATGAAGTGTGCACATAGCATTGGGAAGGCAATACTAAAGCGATGCTGAGCTGGAAACTCCATACACTGCTTGAATTGCTGCTCAAAAATGGAAGTGTAGAAGCTACAAAAAGGTATAAAAAATATTATACACTACCTAAATATATTACTTAAAAAAATTACATTGGCACTCAAGGAAATTTTAGGACAAAAGCATAAATGCAGTTTAATTTTAAACAGAAATATATCAACCCTTATCCTGCTAAGTTAATTTATTTTAATTCTCACCCACTTGAAGTTGTGTCTCGCTATCGTGACTCGCAACTCCAAGTGGGTGCAAATTACTCATATTTGTTTAATTTGAGGACAAATATTTGCAAATCTTGATGTTTAAACAAACATTTCATTCAAACATTGATTTGGTGACTAATAAAACAGATTAAAAACGACAATAGTCGTGATCAGCAGAATAAGGGTTGAGATAATTTTGGCTGGTGCTATCACTAAGTTGGTATGACTTATCAACCTTTCACCCGATAAGTTATTTACTTCACTTACCTCATGATCCACTACTTCAAGTGGATGAAAATTACTTATATCTGGCTAATTTGAGACCAAACATTGTAAATTCCTACTGATTAAACATTAAGTATTTCACAAAAACCAACATATGATATGTCAAGAAAACTAAATATTGAAAACAAATGTAATCATGATTAGCACTTGAAGGGTTAATTACTACTACTGTAATTCACATCTAACAACTATTACCAGTATAAGGATAGATCTGATGTCTCCACAATCATTTCATCCAAATAATCCACCATCTTTGTATGAAATACCACAGTGTTCATATGTTTTGCCAGATCCTCATGGTCTCGAATAAAGATACTACCTTTACCCACACTTGTATATGCCTGCAAATGACAATCCATACTAAAGATAGAAGATAACATCCATGAAGAAAACAAAAACTAAATTGCTATGACCTATAGTGATAATAGCTTCAGTGGTGGCGGGAAGATGAAACAAAAACATTTGACAAGATAGGTTTCCTTCATTTGTGAACTGCGCAGGTCATAGAGGTCAATAAACCTGTGACAATAGACTGGCATTTACCAGCATTGTGAATAGTTTGCCTGGTCACACACATAATTCACTCTCAAATCTCTGATGCCACGCTAGCCATATATGGTAGCCATTTATATGTAATCATTTGATATTACGTTATACCACCAGCACATTTAGATTTTATTTCCAGCATACACTAGGCCACCATAGTCACACATTATGAAAAGTAGCAATACAGCCATCAATACAAGCATGTGCAAGAGAATATGAGTTGCTTGTTGGAATCTCAAAATAATTTCAAGTATGGGTTGCCTACCTGAGGTCAGTTGATAACTTTCCAAAAACCCTGCTTTCATAGTATAAATTATCATAACTCAATAGAACACAGAATACTTAATCAAAAGAAACCTCGATTCTATGCACAGTATCATGAGAGATGACCTGTGAGAATACAGAATAGACTACATCAGTTTGCTTCCTATATCAGCCAACTTTGCTTGTTTTGTACATGAACACAACTTATAACACCACAATTGAATAAAATAAAAAGGAAAAAACATTTATCATGTTATTGTAAACAGCTGTACCATTTAAATTTAGAAGATAACGTTCACAGCTTTTACAACATGTGCATTTTGTGCATCAGATATACATATGAAATCAAACAGGCCATTTTTTCCATCTCAGTGCTCATTCTCCTGATAGCATACCTCACAAAAACTGTATTGACATAGTGAGTATCAAAATCACCGAGATGTATTCATTATCTTGGAATCACAGATAGAACAAGTCTTAATCAGAAACTATCCAAATTGACTTGGTGCAAATTTCAGACCGCCTTTATAATTGCTCAATAGCAGAAAAGTTGAATAAATCAGGCTGCACATGATTTTATGTAGGCTAGGCAGATCTGTACAGATATATGTACCCAAATTAAAAAAAAAATTCTGAAAGCAAAATCAGTACAATAAATAAAAGAATATTTAAACTATTTTTAAACTATACAAATTTGGGGTACCAATATTTATTTTAGAATTATTATATTACATGTACAGCATTATCACCATTTGAAAATTTAATGAAAAACCTCACTAAAATAAATGTGAAGTCTTTTTCAATATTAAAGGATCAATGAATGCATAAGGGTATACTTTTAGGGTGATTATTACAGAAATAGGCCTCAGCCTCTGTCATTGTTTAAAAGCAAAAATAATTTGAAAAAAACATATTCTTCCATACAGTGAGTTTTTAAAATTAAACTATACATTTTTCAGGCCATATCCCTCTCTGAAACCACACATTTTGTTCTTTTGCAATGGTCTAGCTATCTGGCACAGTTTTCCAGATATTACAAATACTTAAAAAATGATTGCTGATATTCAGACATTTTGGACGCAGTGACCCACTTTTTGCATGCGTGCCCATTTTAAAATTCGTCGGAGCTATTGGTGAAATAGATATATGGTATAAATTATGGAGGGATATATATAAATTTGCCGATCTGGATAAAATTAGGGTCATGGAGGTCACAAATGTGAACTGTATGTGAACTTCAATGTGCTTTCCAGTAATGTAGAACAAGTTATAATAATAAAAGTGGCGAACAGAGGGACGGACGCGCCACATGACAGCCTGCTACATGAGCCTTCTTCATTACTTTCTGACAGTAGACATCAATTAAAGAGGTTCAATGAGGTTCTTTTTATTTATGTTCTTCAGAAATAAATTGCATTTACAATGAAAAAACTGAATGGTATGGTAGATGTCTAAAAACCTAATTCAGACATAATTTTCTGACACTCAGACCTGTTTTGCTGCTCCTTACATAGTTATATAATGGTGCTGTGGTTTTATATGCCAATAAGGCAATCTTCTATTTACAGACAAAACACCAGTAAATAATCACAGGCAAACTAGAAAACATATTTCCAAAATATGATTGTGCAACAATTGGTTTGTAGGCAAAAATCTAGCAGTAAATTTATGTGCACAGGTTGTGTATATGTCATATTGTGAATTTAAGAATAAGGGTTTACTTATTTGGTGCTATTTTACAAAGTGACACTTTGGATTTACATTTTAATCTAAAGGTCAGAATTCGTGAAAATAACAACATTCACCAGTACAAGCTAAACAACTTGCACTCAAAAAAATATAACATCAATTGAAAAAATAAACATTCACAAACCTTAGCCACACTAGTGTAAGCCTTAAGACAGTAATTGTCACAAACAAAAAGAGCGAATTGATAAATATTAAAAACAACATTTTCAACAGATTTTGCTATGGTATACCTTCACAGCATGCATCATAAAATACTCTGTTTTTTTTTAGAAATAAATCACTACAGTCAGCTTGATTCAATCACTAAAATCCTTATCAGCTATCATGCAAAATTTGCTCTTTGAGACTGATTATAATATTTATTGTACTTATTTAGCATAAGATTATTTTTTAACTAATCACTAACATCATTACGATAAATAATCATGTAATTTTGAAAAATAAATCAGTTTTGCATAATTACCAACTGTCTTGCTAAATAATATTGTTAGTTCTTCTGTTTAATTCACTTAAAGCTGGAATTGCAAATGTAATTTCTAGTTTCAAATGATGAAAAAGACAGCATCTTACACATCATATTTAATCAAATTCAGAGATATTTCATTTGGCTTGAAACTTGCTTGGAAATGTATACATCACAAGAGTTAAGTTAAAAAAATAGTTGAAAGGAGCAGTTGTTGAAAAGGTTGCTTATAAAAAGAATGATAAAAATAGCCATCAATTGATGGCAGGACCCCTCAGCCATAGGCTCTGTCCATCAATATCAAGAAATAATAAGAAAAAAATGACCCACACTACCACCATGTCATTTTTTTTATGGCTGTGGCAGCCATTTTGTTTTTAATGAATTATTCCCAAAAGATGATCAGATCATCACAAGTACCTAGAGAACAATCGTACCAAATTTCAATGCAATCCAAGCAACAGTTCATAAGTTATCATGCCCACAAGCTTTTTAAGCGGCCACCTTTTATTAAATGGCTGCGACAGCCATTTTGTTTTTAATGGATTCATCCCAAAAGTTAATCAAATCATCAGAAATACCTAGAGAACAACCATACCAAATTTGAATGCAATCCAAGCAACAGTTCATAAGTTATCGTGTCCACAAGCTTTTCAGGCGGTCATCTTTTTTAAAATGGCTGCGGCAGCCATTTTGTTTTTAATGGATTCATTCCAAAAGCTAATCAGATCATTCAGCACATAAAAACGGGCTTCAGTGGTAAAAGGGTTAATGGCTGAGGGGTAAAAAGATTCTTTAACAGGTAATTAATAAAGGTAGAAAGATGCTAACCATTAAAATGGATGGTCATATCAGTTAAAAAAATAAGGTGGAGTGAGACTCAAGAGCGGTCCACAGGGGGGAGTATCAAATACCCCATCGAAAAGGTCTAAAACTGTACAAACTATTTTTAAATTTGATGTTTTGTGCAAGATAATTCCGAATAGATGATGCAAAAATAGAACCGGACTATTTTCTGTATACAGTAGATCCTGTCACCAACGACCTTGCTTCTGCCAGACAAGAAAGTCATTGGTGACAGAAAGTCGCTGGTCACAGGAATGAGTTTTTGCTGTAAAATTTGCGGGTGGGCGGCTGATTCAATGTCGGGCTAATGACGGCGACATTCACCCACCATTGCCTGGTAGTCATTGTGGATCAAAGCACGCGGTTGCGGCAGCATTTCAATGCCTGTTCTAATATCACTGATTATGACTGTGTTTTTCAGAATGGCTGCTAGCTATGCTAATCACGCTAACAGAGCACACGTTATATAAGCCCAGGTAGCTTCTGACCCTTTACAGGCATGAGGCGTTGTATATTCACGATGCTGGACTAACGTTAATCCCCCATTGAATCAACGTCTTGTGTCTGCTGGGTATATGTGGCCGGACCACGCTTATATAGGATGTTCGCCACGTGTGAATAAACACGCGTGGACGGCTCATTGAGGCAGTGTATTGTATTAAAGTGACTGGGGGATTAGTTATGTCCCGACGCGATGTTGTTCTAATGTTGGCCAACCCTGCATCAACGTCTCGTGCCAGCTGTATAGTCACCCAGTGAACATGAGCCATTGACCCAATGTTGTGTTAATGCAGGCCGACTTCGAAGACAGTGGGCCAACACTAAAACAACATTGGGTCAATGTCTTGTGTTTACAGGTCAGTGACGGCGTGTTTCATGTCTGGGGAGGGGTGTACTGTTGACTGGCAGACTGTGTATAGTGTAATTATGACAGCGCCGCTCTGTCTAACAGCCAACACACAACTGAATAGCACTTGACATTTAGTGTGCTATAGACAATATTATTTGTATAATTAATCATGGCGTATCTTCTTATATTACATTCCCTGAACAATTTAATATGATTGTATTTTAAAACATGCTTAATTAGCGCTATGCAAAATAAACAATTTTATATACTTTTCGACTAATGAGAGCAATAAATTGATTCATAGGACATATCTTTAGTTGATCATTGGACATGAAGGGTTAGATGATTTCCAACCGGCGCCGGGTGATATTGCTGTGCAGTAACATCGACGGTCTGAGGTAGATACACCTCTTGCGACAACAGCCTGATCTTCCAGCGTTATACCTCTCTGTTAACCATGATATCCACACAGTCAGATCTGACATGCAGTTGTTTGCTCATGAATGTTTCCAAAAGTCGTATGACAAAAAAAGTTGAGGTCGTTGGACACAAGTAATATAATGACCTTCTGCCAGATATTTGAGGTCGCAAGTCGTGTTAGACAGAAAGTCGTTGATCACAGGTCGTTAACTATAGAAAAATATTCCGTGCAAGAAAAAAAAGTAATTGGAGACAAAAGGTCGTTGATAGCAGGGTCGTTGATGACAGGATATACTGTATAATGAAGTCTGGAATGTGCTAACATTACAATAAGTAACCCAGATAATAAGGGGCTTGCCAATTTGAAAGAACTGGGTATGTAACAGAAGCCAATGGAGATTGTTCAGTAATAAGAGAATTGCAATAATCAAGTCTACTGTTACCAAAAGCATTTGCAACAGCTTAAGCGGACGGGAAAATATGGCGATGTATTAGTTTTAGATCTCTGATGATGATGATGTTTACCAAATTTGAGAAAAAAATGGAAAATTTGTCATAAAAAACAACCTAAAATTTTCTTAAGAGCTCTTCTCAATATTGTATGCATTCAAATATGAGCATTGTAATCAGTATCAAAAAGCTAATTCATGTGTCATAACTATTACAAAAAAATCACCCCCTGGTAATCAATTACTATTCTATGCTTCTCATTTAAATACAGTAGGCCTACATCTCTTGGAATATATGGGAAATTATCAATATACAGGGAAATTCCATATTTAAATTTTAGATGTCATTACCATATTACAATCACAAATAAAAAATGATACATTTCTAAAACCACAACATATTTATTCATAGCTAAACATTTAACTACAATGTATTAATAGAAAAGCTAGCAGAATATACCAGGAGAGGAAAACCCAGGAGGATCTTACCTGCAATCTAAACCAATCCAAACGCAATCCTCGAAAGTCAAATAGATCATTTTCTTCAACTGTAAAACATACATTTATATTTTCACCATATATAAAATAACTCTGGCATCATTCATAGCCAGCTGTTTAACACCTGATAACAGCTACAAGTAAAAGTACATTTGTCAACCTCAAGTACCAAAGTATAAGCATGCATTTGAGAAAAAGAACACATTGGCCACAGCCATGACTTGTACTTAGGTACTCTGAAATACCTGGATGATTGTGATTGAAAAGAATTCTTCAAGGATTCCTTCGCAGGTTTTTTATGTCATTTTGTAAGGGCAACATGGTGCACATGAAGCAACAGCTCAAAAGATCTATATAGTACATCAATATAGAGCAGTTTCTCTGACCCTCAACATATGTTAAAGTCACACACATTCAACAGTATTTGTCTTTACAGGCGCATCACTGTTACAATCTAAAAACTTAAAATTAGAAGATAGCTTACCTTGTTTAACAGATAATGAAGATATAGTATTGTAGAAAGAAGATAATATAATACTCTCATCCTCTGGACAAACAGCAAGATTCTGAAAAAGATGTCATTATACTTATAGTGAACAAGACTACATAAGTCCAGGAGCTCCCGCTCCGAATTAGAATTTGATTTAAGCAATTTTGTATAGGGTTATTATTGTAGTCCTAGTATAGGTCAAAAATCAAGACGCAAGACAACTAGGTCTAAGAAGCCCAGTCTAAGAGTAAGATAAGAACTAGACAGTCTGTCAGAGATTGCAAACCTCCATTGAAATTAATGATCCTAATCAGTATCCCAGTAATGGTCTACCTATCTGGCACGGTTTACCCGATATCAGGCCAATCGAGTTAACTAATAGCTGATTTACGGTCATTTTGAATTCGATATAAATCAGTTAAAAACTTAGGGTGCATTCTCCCCCGAAACCTCAAATTTTGTTTTATAGTAATGGACTAACATCTAACACAGTTTGCAAAATATTGGGCATGTGAAAGTAAATCATGGCCGATAGGGGGCCATTTTGAATTTGATCGAGTCAGAATTTTTCAAGATGCATCCTCAGATGAAATCTCACATTTCATTCTATAGTAATCGCCTAGCTATCTAGCACGGTTTACCAAATATAGGCCATGTGAAAGTGAATAATGGCCTAAAGGCGACCATTTTGAATTTGATCGAGTCAAAATTTTCCAAGATGCATCCTCAGCTGAAATCTCACATTTCATTCTATAGTAATGGTCTAGCCATCTAGCACGGTTTACCAAATATCGCCCATGTGAAAGTGAATAATGGCCGATAGGAGGCCATTTTGAATTTGATCAAGTCAAAATTTTTCAAGATGCATCCTCTCCTGAAATCTCACATTTTGTTTTATAGTAATGGTCTAGCCATCTAGTACGGTTACCAAAAACTGGCTATGTGAAAGTGAATAATGGCCGATAGGCGGCCATTTTGAATTTGATCGAGTCAATTTTTTTCAAGATGCATCCTCTCTTGTAATCTCACATTTTGTTTTATAGTAATGGTCCAGCTATCTAACACGGTTTACCAAATATCAGCAATGTGAAAGTAAATAGTGGCCGATAGGCGGCCATTTTGAATTCGATTGAGTCGAAAGTTTTTAAAAGGCATCCTCTCTCGTCACATTTTGTTTTATAGTAATGGTCTAGGTATCTAGCACGGTTTACCTGATATCAGGCCTATCGAGGTAAATAATGCTGATTGTCGGCCATTTTGAATTCGTAAGTTAAAAATTTTCAGGGTGCATCCTCCCCCGAAAACTCACACTTTGTTTTATAGGAATCAGGTAATGGTCTAGCCATCTAGCACGGTTTACCAAATATCAGCCATGTGAAAATGAATAATGGCTGAAAAGGCGGCCATTTTAAATTTGATCAAGTCAAATTTTTTCAAGATGCATTCTCATCTGAAATCTCACATTTTGTTTTACAGTAATGGTCTAGCCATCTAGCATGGTTGACCAAATAACGGCCATGTGAAAGTGAATAATGGCCGATAAGCGGCCATTTTAAATTTTATCGAGTCGAATTTTTTCAAGATGCATCCTCTCCTGAAATCACACATTTTGTTTTATAGTAATGGTCTAGCCATCTAGCACGGTTTACCAAATAACAGCCATGTGAAAGTGAATAATGGCCAATTGGCGGCCATTTTGAACTTGGACGAGTTGAATTTTTTCAAAATGCATCCTCTCCTGAAGCCTTAAAATTTGTTTTATAGTAATGGTTTAGATATCTTGAGCGGTTTTCATGATATTCCACAATATCAGGCCTGCCGAGGTGAATAATGGCTGATAGGCGGCCATTTTGAATTTTATCAACTTCAAATTTTTCAAGATGCATCCTCTCCTGAAACCTTACAATTTATTTGATATTAATGGTGTAGCTATCTTGAGCGGTTTTCATGATATTCCGCGATATCAGGCCTGTCGAGGTGAATAATGGCCGATAGGCTGCCATTTTTAATTTTATCGACTTGAAATTTTTCAAGATGCATCCTGTCCTGAAACCTCACAATTTGTTTTATAGTAATGGTGTAGCTATCTTGAGCGGTTTTCATGATATTCCGCAAAATCTTTCAGTCGGATTTACCGATGTTATAAATTAGGCCAAAGTGCTGAGTCAACTTCAAGGTCAAGGTCCAAAAACCTGAAAAGGCACAACTAGGGACCTTAGAGAACATGTATGTGCAATATGACTGTCATCGGCCCAGTACTTTTCGAGATCTGCTCCGGAAACGAAGTGCGCATCAAAACGTCTAAATAGGTCATAGTTCTGAACCAGAAGTAGGTCAAAGTTCAAATACCCCAAAAGGCACAACTAGACCAGGTGTTGTGTGTAAAATTTGAAGACAATCGGACAAGTACTTTCAGAGATATGCTCCGGAAACGAATTGTTTACGGACGGCCCAACGCCGTCACATCATAATTTACTCCTCTGCAACCTTGCGTATTGAATTCAGATTAAAAATATTTTAACCTGTCCATTAGCCACCTGGAAGTAACCTACATACCATTATTTTCTTACAAAGTTATAGGCAAAAGAAGAGGCCAAAAAAAAACGGAGGTAGAATCCATAGCTCCCTCCGTCTCACCTACGGTGACGGCGGGAGCTAACAAATGTACCTCAGTATGCTCCCAGTTGTAATAAGAGGCCAGAGGCCGCCGTCATCCCCCACCTCACCCTGCCCTCGGGGAAGAAACGTAAAAATGTCATTAAATATGCTCAATAAATTAGAACATGAAAGAAATCCCCCAAGAGGTTTCAGAGATATGCTCTAGAAATGGTACCACTGTACGTGGCTCACAGATGTACATGTAGATGAAAAATAGGTCATAGGTCATAATCCCCAAGTGCACATCTACACCAGTGGGTGATTGTTAGTCCATAAGCTATTTTGGCCCAGAGACCTACCGGTAGGTCAAAGAGTAGGTCAAATATCATAATCCTAAAGAGGCACATATGCTGCGGAATAGAGCTGTTTGGTTAAGAGACTATATATATAGGCGAACAGATTCTCCATGTATTTGCGTAATTTCAGCCCAGAGATGTAGTTAAAAATGTAGGTCAACAGTCATAACACCCAAAACAGGGTACCCACAGAAGATATCATGTTTCTCGACTCTTAATATTGATAATTGGGGCATTGTTTCTATGTTGTGTACTTGGGCAAGGCACTTTACCCTCACATGCTTCACTTGACTCAGGTGTAAATGAGTACCTGGTAGGACAGAGATGGCAATGTGTATGATAAGTTCAATGCGCCGAAATGGCCGCAGGACTGTATGCTCTCCGTGGAGTTGCAATGGCAATGAAAGAACAGGTCTAGTAGTGATCAGGGGAAAAATGTAAAGTCTTTATAATTGATATCAGACTATAAACCAGCACCTTAAATATCATTCTTATCAATAAGGGGCCATGACCAACCCCTTTGGCAGTGCCAACGCCACTTAATCTCATGTAGAGTCTACACGTAAGTGATTGCCTAAATTTTTTTCCAACCTGACATCTGACATTAATAATAATAAATGATAATAATAAAACTTCAAAAGTGCTGGTATTTGCTCAGTCCATTCACTGCACTGTCTATTGTTGATAAAATGCTTTCACAAAAAGTTCCATTTTATTCAAGGCTATTCTATGAGGTGGGTGCTACCACTGCAAAAGCATGATCTCCGTAACCTTTCAGTCTGGAATGAGGTACCACTAGCTGACCAGAATCACTGGACATAAGACTCTGTTGTGGCTTGTATGAGATTAGCATACAATCAATATAAGTCGGCGCCATACCATTTACCCCACGGTATGTGAGAAGCATGATATTGAAAATAATCTTTTCCCTTACCGGAAGCCAATGGAGATGTTGAAGTATAGGAGCGATGTAGTCATATTTTTTCGTGGGAATTAATATTCTAGCAGTTATGTTCTGAATTCGTTGAAGGTGGCATATTGTTGAAGATGGTAGTCCTGACAACAGTGAGTTACAGTAATCCAGTCTGGATGTTTTTACTGAATGTAATTGGAAGGCTAAAAAAGACTCTGATATACATGTATATAAAATTGAGATCCTAATGCCATTATCTCACTTTCAGAACCCCCAGAGAATGTGATACATTTCATTCATCACCTGCAGCTTCAAATGAATGAAAGATAGGAAAATCATTGTGGCCAAGCAGGTAAGTGCCTACACAAAAAATTATTAGCGATTCGGAAAAGCCATTCTCAAGGTATCTTGTTCATAAATATGCCTATCTAGAAAACGATCGCATTACATGCCTCGTCAAATCGGGTGCCCGGGAGCCCAGGGCTACCAGTTCAGCTGGGGGAGGCGACCACAACGGTGGCAGCCAGAGCCCGGCGGGCTACCAGTAGCAATGCCAGCGTAATTACGACGTTGTGCGTCGTGCATCCGTTTATATGGGAAAACAACACTTTGCTATTGGCTTGCTATTAGTGTTTTTTCTTGTCGGATGTTTCTGAAAAAAGACTATATTCTTTCACTTGCTCTTGTTTAAATCGCTCTATCGCTGTCAAAACGTTTATATTTGTACAAGATTCGACCATTATCTATGTTGAGATTCCGTGAATTCCGAGTTCCGCCATCTTGTTTTTCACGGAAAATACCGATCCGACTCGGTTGCATCAAGTAAGTTATTTCGAGAAAGCCGTTGGTCAATATTTGCATGACCTTTGACCTGTGTCAAGCAGACTACCTAATTATAATAAGACACACGATGAATTAAATTTGGAGCAGTAAAAGTATGTAAATTATGCCTATAAACAACGGATATCAGAATAATGTAGGCTTACAACTCCGTATAATTTATGTCAAGATAGACTAAATAGTTATAAAATGAAATTTTATGAACTTGGGGAAATTTGGGGAAGTTACTGTAGGTAAAATAGGCTGTTTTAAGTCAGATACTATTTTCCTTCCATCCATAAGTGATATCGCATTGGATCGCAAACTGGCACAATGCCACATTCCGGCGCGTCATACACGCACGTGTTGATCAGCAGAGAGCTGGTCGCTTTTCTTTATATGACGACAAATTGTCTTTTCATATGGGACTGTACATTTTGTTAATTGTACGTTGCCCTCATTTTTGTATCACCAGTTTTTCATGCACAATTAACGCTACAGTAATCAGTATGCAAAACCATATCAAACGCTGCAGCTGCAAGGTACGCAGCATACATGCACGCATGTTCAGCTTTGTCTGTAAACACATTGTCCCACGTGGACGTGGTCATTCAAAGACTGTCACCTACTGGTAGGCCCTATTATAGGCCTACCAGTAGGCTAAGTAGTAGTTTTAATGTGAGTTTTCCTGGCTGTCACCTCTCTCAACAGAATTGAAGTTTGAACAACATGTTTATATCAGGTAGTGGCAAGTCAATTAACTTGCATACATTTTTTTAAGACAACCCACACACAATATGTAGAATAATCATGGGATCATGGTGATAGCAAGACATTTCTACTGAATTACGAGGAACAAACTTCTAAATGGACATGCTTTTAAGTCTAAATAATTAAATGCTTTGAAAAAATGAGGCTATTCTATCATGTACAATATAGCTATAGGCTCTAAATAATTATACAAATTAGATTCTAATATAAATACTGTAGGCCTTAGATAGTCATACGACATTAGACTCTTAGTCTACTAGTCATGATACTTGAAATCCACCAGACCCCAACCAATCATGAGAGAAGGTGCCTCATACGCTCCACTTTAATATCCGACTAGGAGAGCAACACTTTTATTTGGGCTACCGATATGCATTGGGGACTACCAAACTTTTAATGATTCTAGAAATTTGCCCAGCTCTGCAATAATTAGCTAAATTTGGTGCAGTAAAAAATGTCCATGACAAGTGGCTGGCCCTAACGTTGACCATTCAAGTCAAGTTATACTGTGAAACATACAGTAGAATCCTGTTATAACACAGTAGGTGGGTGCAAGAAACAGGAAGGCATGTGGATCACGTTAAAGCTGTACAACCTCTCATCTGTAAATTTTTTGTCAATACATTGTGCCTAATCCCTATATAATCATTTTAACCAGTAGTTAGTCAAAAGGTTAATCAAATGAGACATTGGTTATGTCACATTCATGTGGCGCAGGTGCGCATTGATTACAGCATCCATGTAGGGCTGGTCAGCACACGTAAATGTGCGCTGTGTGTTAACACAGACTAGCAGGTTCGAGAATACAGCTCTTCACGTTCTACCAGATCATGCTAATAAAACACACATTATGAGCTAAAAAGTATTTTTTCCCGT
Source organism: Flabesymbios commensalis (assembly GCA_964017125.1). Taxonomy (NCBI): domain Eukaryota; kingdom Metazoa; phylum Annelida; class Polychaeta; order Terebellida; family Flabelligeridae; genus Flabesymbios; species Flabesymbios commensalis. The sequence continues at coordinate 28,254,168 of OZ024914.1, forward strand.
AAAAATTAGGTTCATAATGTTTTGACCTTCAACAATCATTAAAACAAAACGGTATTCTACAGTATATACAAAACCAGTAGCATACCAAGTGAAATTAGACAGACTGGGAATTTTCACAGTAGCTCACATAGCAGTAGGCCTACTGTGAATAATGAGATTGTTAGGTTGAGCAATGATCAATGATCTATTATTCTTGATATTTTGCAGCGAAACCTGTTACACTTTTTAAACCCATGACATAAAAAGCTACAAATGGCATCTGGTCAAAATAATAAAATTTTCAATCACTTATGTTGAACAACATTTCATCTAATATTGTAAAAATATTGCTGGATTCACGAAATGCTTCTACTGACCTGTATTAATTGATTAAGCACTACTGCATCATATCCAGATAGATACTGCACATAATATCTCTGCATGACCTGATTGTATTTTTTCACAAGAGCTAAAAAATAAGAAAATCTAATGATAATTAATAATTAGAGAAAGAATTCATATGTGTTCATAACTGAAATCAACATTATCAACAGGAACATGAAGCCCAGTCTCAAAGAAAATCTAATTTTAAAGAGGTATGAATAGATTAAAAAATCAAAGGTTGGCTCATCAAGGTAATTGATCTGGAAACAACACTAACTGAAGCATGAAATATACTAATTCTATACAAAATTTGGAAAAACTGAAATAATATTTTCAGGGCAGATATAGTGTCCACTGTTATAGCACTGACGTCTCAAACTGGATACTGATCAATAATAGACAAACAGACCATGAAAGCATAGCGGGATGATAGCCACATTGCTCACATGCAACCCGTGTCAAAACGTAGTGCTCAGTAGGCCTGCATGGAGAGTAGTCAACCACCACTCTCAACTCACACAATAAAGATAATGTTGAGGACACAATACACAGTTTATAACCCATGAAATTAGTTCATAGCGAGTATCAAATTGCTAAAGGACATTGTTCTAGTTCAAGTGCTTAGCCTGGAAAAAGGATTTGTAAATGTAATAAAATAGTTATGTTTAACCGAAGTAAACTTAGAAGAGTAGTATAGGTTAGTAAATGACTGAAGGAAAATAATAACAAGAATAATATGAAACTAGATGTGACTGTTTTCAGCACGAAAACATTATAAAAGCATCCCCGTTAGATAGGCCTATTTCCTAGACTCTAAACTAGCCCTCTCACTCAGCTCAATGACTTGAAAGGTTAGGGTCTCCTGTGGATAATGGCAGCTGGCCAACTCAAGGTGTTGGCAGGTCGCCAGGTCCACTCAGCGACCAGCATGGGTTTGATCGAAGTGGAATTCCCACTAACCCTGTCTTTAACCACTGCATTATTATGCAGAAGGTTAGCAGTGTCTACACATGGACAGGTGACACTGCTGAAGGAGTGTAGATACTTCCAGGTCAGTCCATGACCACCCCAGTATATATAAGAAAAATAATGAGAAAATAATGACCCCCCCCCTAATTATTTTTTTAAATGGCTGCAGCAGCCATTTTGTTGTTAATGGATCAATCCCAAAAGTTAATCAGAAATACCTTAGAAACAACCTATCAAATATGACTGCAATCCAACCAACGGTTCATAAGTTATTCTGCTCACAAGCTTTTGGGTGGCCATCTTGAAAAATGGCCGTTTATGGCTTGGTGCAAAAAGAAAATATATCTGAAGAATATCCCAGTCACATAGGTCATATGTAGAAATTAAATGTTTGAAAAAATTCATTTGGTAAAAAAAAATGACCCCCCAACCCCGGAAAAAGTGCCCCTCCCCCACCAAAAAAAAAACATTTCTAAACTTTGAGAGACTAAAAATAACTAAAATTTAATTTAAAAAAAAATGATCCCCAACCATGTCAATTTTTTTTAAATGGCTGCGGCAGCCATTTTGTTTTTAATGGATTCATCCCAAAAGGTAAGTAGATCATCAGAAATACCTAGAGAGCAACCATACCAAATTTGAAAGCAATACAACCAACGGTTCATAAGCTTTCGTGTCCACAAGCTTTTTGAGCGGCCATCTTGGAAAATGGCAGTTTTTGGCTCTTGCCAAAAAAAAAAAGAATTGCCCTGTCAGATAGGTTATATATGTGAAAAACAAACAAAATTTACCTTTTTAGTCAGAGCTAAATTGAGGATACGCCCGCGGCGGCCGAGACGGCTGCGGCGGTGGAGACGGAATAATGCTAAACATGAGCGCTTAATAATAATATAGAATGCACAACAGTACTATCTATCTTTCTACTTACATCTTAATTCTTCCATGTGGAACATAAGTTCTGGAATTTGTCTGTAAAAAAAGTGTGGTAACAATCACTACACTGTACAGAGATATGGGTCTTTTAACTGACTTAACTGTGCTACCGATATATGTGTCTTACATATTTTACCACTACACTAACCCTTAGAGACTTTTTTTCACTTTGGATGCAAAAGTTATTGAGACCATAACTTTTTAGGTCACTCGAGTATTTTGTTTCAATAGTTAACTGTTAATTCCAACTATTCGGAGAGGGAGTGTGGCTCTGCCTGTCATGCGCAAAGCACTTCACTTCATTCTGATGTAAATGTGTACGATAAATTACTAGCACCGAAATGGTTGCAGTGCTGTATACATGCTCCAAAATGGAAGTACATGAAATGGTACATGAAGAAACAGGTCCAGTGACCAGGGGCAATATGTTGAAAGCACACAGAGCATTGTATGTGCGCTATTCATAAATTCACCATTATTATTATTATTATGGGACCTGTTTATAGGGTTTTACAAAAATAATATTGGATGCAGCAGACCAGAGCTTGGCTCCTGATGCCCATGGTTTCCTACATCTACAACATCACAAACTTAACTTTGTGATGTGGTAGATGGTATCACTATTGTAATGGGCTGACTAACAAGAGCCACTGACTAACAAGAGCCAGTCACAGAGTATGGAGAAATTTGGGTTACAACATAGAAGTATATAAGCAGTATATACTCAAGTTTCAAGGTGAGTAGTCTTTGAAAAACTTTTTTACAAAAATATAATTTTTCTATTTACAGTCATTAATGGTCTACCTACGGTATGACACTGAATGGGAAAATCAATCAAGATAATAACTGTTTGTAATGGAATTGATGATAAATATTCACCTGTCCACAAATTCTTCCTGATTGTACTTCACATTCGCTTTTCTTGGTGGTGGATTGTGAAAGTGCCGTAAAAGCCAATGGACTTCATCACGTGCCAGTGACAATGCCATGAACACATAAAGAGCCTAAAAAAATAGTTGATATTAACCCGCAATAGAGTTAATTTACAGTGAACTACTGGTTTGATCACAGATAACCCACACTGAGTGAACAACCCAAACATAGGGCTCCAGCCTCCATGCTGCCAGCTCACAGCATTACGTCTCACTCCCTTGTTGCAACATAACATAGCTCACAGCTAATATTTGGTATATAAGCCTAGTATTATTGGTAAAATATGACAGAGAATATGCTACTCATGGTTACAAAATTCAATACAAAAGTTGTTAAATTATATTCACTTTAGAACTAGGGACTGTGATGTTTTGAGGTGTCTTCAGCAGATCTTGATCACACAATGGTCATGTGGGGTGATTCGACTAAGATCGCGGAATGATCTGACCATAGATGGGTGGCAGCTTGTAGCTCTGGTCTCTGTTCAAAACAGAGCCCCTTCCATGAACAGAGACAAGGGGCCGGTTTCACCAACTTTAAGTTGACTTAAGTCAGTCGACTTAAGTCAGTCTCAAGCTAACTTATTGGCTGGGACGTGATCACGTGTTGATAGTTAAGACAAAATTTTGACTTAAGTCAGGGCGGTGAAACCGGGGCCAGGGCTCACTCCCCCAAAAAACTGTCATGATAAAATGACTAAGATCTGGCTTACATCTTGTCAGGATGCCACATTTACCACAGGCACCAGATATTACGAATATTAAAGTAAACAATAGCACATGTTGCCATTTTAAATTTGATCAAGTTGAAATTTTTCAGTAAATATCCCTCCCTGAAATCAAACATTTTGCCAGACATAGAGCTCATATTATTTAACAGAGGCCAAAAGACGCCACAATTAACTGAAAATAAGAATGATTCATTAAAATTGCTAAAACCAAAATGGCCGCCACAGCCTCGTTTTCAGTCTCACATGAAAACGGACAATTCTAATAGACTCACAGACCCCGAAAACCTATATATATACCAGGTTTCGATAGTTGCCAAGTGGCGGCCATTTTGATTACCGGTGGAAAGCTGAATTCTAATCAGGTCATCTCCATACTCATGGGTAACTTCACATAAAAAATTGGAGAGATCCAATAATAATTTTTCAAGTTATCGCATTACCAAGGAATTATCAAATTAAACAAAACTACATAAGTCCAGGAGCTCCCGCTCCGAATTAGAATTTGATTCAAGCAATTTGTGTAGGGTTATTAATGTAGTCCTAGGCTAGGTCAAAAATCAAGACGCAAGACAACTAGGTCTAAGAAGCTCAGTCTAAGAGTAAGATAAGAACTAGACAGTCTGTCAGAGATTGCAAACCTCCATTGAAATTAATGATCCTAATCAGTATCCCAGTGATGGTCTATCTGGCACGGTTTACCCGATATCAGGCCAATCGAGGTAACTAATAGCCGATTTACGGTCATTTTGAATTCGATATAAATTATTAAAAAAATTAGGGTGCATCCTCCCCCGAAACCTCAAATTTTGTTTTATAGTAATGGACTAACATCTAACACAGTTTGCAAAATATTGAGCATGTGAAAGTAAATAATGGCCGATAGGGGGCCATTTTGAATTTGATCGAGTCATAATTTTTCAAGATGCATCCTCAGCTGAAATCTCACATTTCATTCCATAGTAATCTTCTAGCTATCCAGCACGGTTTACCAAATATCGGCCATGTGAAAGTGAATAATGGCCTGAAGGCGGACCATTTTGAATTTGATCAAGTCAAAATTTTCCAAGATGCATCCTCAGCTGAAATCTCACATTTCATTCTATAGTAATGGTCTAGCCATCTAGCACGGTTTACCAAATATTGCCCATGTGAAAGTGAATAATGGCCGATAGGAGGCCATTTTGAATTTGATCAAGTCGAAATTTTTCAAGATGCATCCTCTCCTGAAATCTCACATTTTGTTTTATAGTAATGGTCTAGCCATCTAGTACGGTTACCAAATAACGGCTATGTGAAAGTGAATAATGGGAAATAGGCGGCCATTTTGAATTTGATCGAGTCAAGTTTTTCAAGATGCATCCTCATCTGAAATCTCACATTTCGTTTTATAGTAATGGTCTAGCCCAGTGAACTATATACATGGAATGGACATCTCTCATTGGCCGGCGTGAAATAGAGCAGCCATCGCTTGGAGTTGGAGAGCGGAAGTGCAGAAATGTAAACAACAACACTTGCAACATGGCGGGAACGCGACGTTATCACATCTGCAGGTTTCAATCGATCTGGCGATCAATTATTCTGTTAAAATAGTTTTAACAAATCGAAATACGGTCAACTGGACTAAACGAATAAGTAGGTGTCACGCTATTTTTGTATAATCAATTATAATAACGTCTGTGACTGTGTGCTGGTGCGGGTCGGTGACACTGCACGCAGCACAGAGCCTCAGGCTCAGAGTCAGAGAGCTGAGAGACTCAAGAGTAGGCTACAGACCCAGTGGGCCAGTACACGCAGCACTGGCACTGCCACCATGACCATGGGCGGCCACTGCGTTGCGGGTAAGGCTAAGAGTGAGTGGGACAGAGAGTAGACTTGGATGGCTGGAGGTCTAAGTCGTAAATGAGCGACTAAGTCTAAGGCCTCCAGGTCTAGACAGGGAGCTGCCGATCGCGGCCGGGGACACAGTAGTCTACACTGTCAGTCATGTCATGCTGGTCCTGAACCGGCTGTCACCGCTGACAGTGACAGTCACTGTCAGTAGACCTGTCTTGTGTTAACTGAATTGTGTCAGTAACTGTTAGGTCTAGGCTACTATTCTAACGTTACTGACTATCACTGTATCAGCGTCACCAGTTGGTGACACTGACAGGTCCACATCACATCACACCACATCAACTCCCGGCCCAGGCTAGTGACTGTTGGGGTTGAGTGGCAGTCGTTGTTTTTCTACTCTCAACTAGGGCCCAGGGCCATCTTATAAACTGAGAACTACTTTTGAATCGATATTTTACTACGCCATCAATTCCAAAGTGTGTGGCCTGGGGCCATCCAAATTAAGATTACTTAAGCTTTAATAAATCATGCTTAGATGGCCTCGGGCCACAGCCACACACCTGATAGGCCTACGTAGATGGCCCCAGGCCACACACTTTAAATAGATGGCCCCAGGCCACACACTTAAGTTGATGGCCCCAGCCAACATATTATCAGTTGATGCCTCCAGGCCACATACTTCACATACTTCAAATATATGGCCCCAGACTTTAATTTGTTGGCCCCAGGCCACACACTATCAGTTGATGGCCCCAGGCCACACACTTGGTGTTATCTGGGCCTACTTAAAGTATATGGCCTTAAGCCATCCATTTGAAGTGTGGGGCCTGGAGCCATCAACCTATAAGTGTGTGGCCTGGGGCCATCAACCTGAAGTGTGTGGCCTGGGGCCATCAACCTAAAGTGTGTGGCCTGGGGCCATCAACCTAAAGTGTGTGGCCTGGGGCCATCAACCTAAGTGTGTGGCCTGGGGCCATCAACCTAAAGTGTGTGGCCTGGGGCCATCAACCTAAGTGTGTGGCCTGGGGCCATCAACCTAAAGTGTGTGGCCTAGGGCCATCAACCGAAAGTGTGTGGCCTTGGGCCATCAACTAAAAGTGTGTGGCCTGGGGCCATCAACCTAAGTGTGTGGCCTGGGGCCATCAACCTAAAGTGTGTGGCCTAGGGCCATCTACCGAAAGTGTGTGGCCTTGGGCCATCAACTAAAAGTGTGTGGCCTGGGGCCATCAACCTAAGTGTGTGGCCTGGGGCCATCAACCTAAAATGTGTGGCCTGAGGCCATCAACCTAGAGTGTGTGGCCCGGGGCCATTAACTAAAAGTGTGTGGCATGGGGCCATCAACCTAAGTGTGTGGCCTGGGGCCATCAGCTAAAAATGTGTGGCCTGGGGCCATCTATTTAAAGTGTGTGGTCTGGGGTCATCTACTAAAGTGTGTGGCCTGGGGCCATCAACCTAAGTGTGTGGCCTGGGGCCATCAAATAAAAATGTGTGGCCTGGGGCCATCTATTTAAAGTGTGTGGTCTGGGGTCATCTACGCAAGTGTGTGGCCTGGGGCCATCAACCTAAAGTGTGTGGCCTGGGGCCATCAACCTGAAGTCTGTGGCCTGGGGCCATCAATTGAAAGTGTGTGGCCTGAGGCCATCAACCTTAAAGTGTGTGTCCTGGGACCATCAACTTAAAAAATATGTGGATGCAGGCCGCATATACTAAGTTTAAGTATATGGCCTGGGACCATCTATTTAAAGTCTGTGGCCTGGGGCCATCCACTTATCAAGTGTGTGGCCTGGGGCCATCCACGTATCAGGTGTGTGGCATGGGGTCATCTATTTAAAGAATGTGATCTGATTTGAGCGACATCCCAGTAAACACAAAACATTTGTAATTACATTTATAGATTTGTACAGTCCTAAAACCACAAAAAACATCATCTAAATAACATTTGTTTCAGATAGGCCGACTCAATTCATGAGTTTCAGTGACCAGTAATATGGCCGTTTTTTTGGGTGCCAGCAGGACACGCATGCCAGTATTTTTGCGTGCTCGCGGCACATTTAGGGTGCCACGGGCACCCTTTAATTTCGAGCCCTGCATAACAAAGAAAGAATTTTGCAAGTTAAAATAATTTTTAAACAAAAATTATACCTGGAGATAATGCCGGACATTTTTTACTGAGTTGAATAAAAGCGAAAAAAATATTTTCTGCCAGTAATTTCTGTAAATATTTTTTCAAATGGCGAAAAACGTGGTTTGCGATATTGGGCATATGAGATTTTTTATATGACAAGGCCTGTACTTTAGCATCATAAACTTGACCCTTTATGCACAATTATTAGGGCTCCCCTGATTTTTTTTGTACGGTTTTATCCACTGCACCCATACCTTGTCACCCTCATATCTACAAAACTGCTTCTCCGATTCATTTGGTGTTCTAGATACTGATAACTAGCATTAATTCCTGAGCTGCATCAATTTTTCAGAAAGTTTTGGAAAATATCCGGGTCATGGAGCATCTTTAATCTTTTTTCGTCAAATCAGGACCTTGTCACCCTGATAACATCAAACACGCTTGCCCGATATACTCAATAATCAACATACAGCATAGTGGTATTAATTCCTAGGCTAGACTGCATAATTTTTTTCAGAAAGTTAGAAAAAATATCCAGGTCATGGCGGTCATCTTCAATTTTTTTTTCAAATTAGAACCTTTCCAAACTGATAACTTCATATACTCAATATTCAACATACTGCATAGTACAATATTAATTCCTAAACTGCATCAGTTTTTCAGAAAGTTAAGAAACATACCGGCTTATGGCGGTCATCTTTAATCTTTTTGGTCAAAATAGCACCTTGTCACCCTAAACATGCTAAAGCTGCTGCCAGCCTCTGCCTCATAATATAACTTGATAATTACGTGTACAAATTGATTATCTGGTAAAATCATAGTGTCATTGCATGTCAAATCAACCAGTTTTCAGAAAAGTCCACGGGTGACCACCTCAGAATTAAAAAAAAATGTATAAAATTAACTATTTAACCTTAAATATGAAACTATGCAAAATTTCAGCTCAAACAAGATATGGCCCTTTTAATATGGTGGGGGCGCTGTAATTCCCGCGGAAATTTTTTCACATCGATTTTGGGTCCATTTTTCAGGGCCTATAACACCATTGGGTGCTCAGAGTAGCAGAGATATAGTATTGCTAAATAAAATAGATTTCACAAATTAGTTTTGACTGTGCAAGGGTCTAAAAGTAAATACAATTACTATTTATTTTGCTGAAATCCTCAATTTGTACTTCATCTGGGAGACAGAGACTTAACTACTTATACTGTGATTACATATTTCGGAAGCAGACTCACTGGGAGATGAACAGATCCTGAAAATTGCATAGCTCTAGACTATCTGTTTCAGATGAAAAGCTATAGGCCCTGAAACATGGTCCCAAAATAGATGTGTTGAAATTCAAGCGTAAATTCCAGCGCTCGATCTCCACCACATTAAAGGAGGCATATCTTTAAAACTATTGTCTTGTTTGAGCTGAAATTTTGCACAGTTTCTTATTTTATGTTATAGTTGATTTGAGATTTTTTTCTTTTAATTCAGAGGTGGTCACCCGGGGACCCCTGATTGATTTGAAATGGAATGACCATATAATTAATTTAAAAATTTTATTTGAAAAGTGCGAGGGGGAGACTTTTTGGGTGTTTACATGGTAAACATTTACTTAGTTTTGTTGACAAAATTATATTTTCAATTGAAAATATGTAAATTCCATATACCTGCAGACTAAGTGGTGCAAATGAATCCTGTTCATTAATATTGCTTTACTACATTTGCTACATTTGTCCTTCGCATTATCGTTTCCGTGTGTAGCCTACTGTATTTGTCTGCACTGCTGTTTTTTTCTAATTCAGTGTAATAAGTGTACATGAACTTAGGTAAATTTTATATTTGGAGGTAGAATATGTAGGCTACACTGAATAGTGTTTTTTATTGTTGTGTCATGACAACCTAACAAATAAATGAACTGAGAAAGTGCTGGCTTCCTACATTGTGGGTATGGGTTCAAATCCCATCAAGTTTTCTCACATTTGTAAGGTTTCTTGATACAACATAATATAAACAATTATGACCTAAATTTTGTCCAGCAGATCTGTGGTTCTTTCCTTAAAAAAATTGATTAATTATATGAACACCTACTTCAACCGATACCTACTTAGGCAGTTTTTAAGCATATTTAAGATGTTGTGATAAATTACCAGAAGGTTTTATTATGTAAGTCACAAAATATTGCACATTTATTTTAGCCTGATGTTGGGCCACTGCTCGGCATTCAATGCCTTATACTTTTTGGGAGCACTTTGTGAGCCGGATATCATGTACCTCCCAACAAACAGACAGGCGATGAGATTATCTGTCTATCTTTAGGTGATTCTGCTTCAGGGGGTTCGACCCCACACAGCACCCATTCCCCCCCCCCCTTGTTGTCAAAGAAAATGAAAAAAGTATTTCATAATTGGCTGTCATTTCAGTTAAAATAGGCCATTTTAAGGGCTTAAATTCATAACTACTGGTAAAAAAAAATTCTTAGGGAAGGACACCCACCCCTTTTGTACCCCTCCTCCACTGAAACATTTCTGGCACTTCAAACCATCTTGAAGAGAAATATCTGTGTACTGTCCATAAAAAAAATTCTTAGGGAAGGACACCCACCCCTTTTGTACCCCTCCTCCACTGAAACATTTCTGGCACTTCAAACCATCTTGAAGAGAAATATCTGTGTACTGTCCATAAAAAAGGGTGTGATATATAAATTGAAATAGACATGCTCTCATTTTCTAGAAAAAGCATAGCATACTGTCTGTGAAGAAAAAATGACATCAAGCTAGAATTTATATTACTACATGCTATAAATTGAGAAGGCGCTTGCAGGATTCAAAGTCTATATAGTTAGGCCACAAATGGGTCTTTTTCCTAAAAATATCTATGTTGTTATACAGGTTATACATGTAGGTTTATTGGCCACAAAATTATAGGTGCCATATAGAAAAGATTTTTACACATTTTTTACACATATCCAGTCATCTTATCAGCTGCTGTATACCTACTTGTCCGGTAGTCTGATCACTAGTAATACTGGCCATGGACTAGTGATATTCACAACACAGCTAGCCAAGCTAACTAGTAAATTAATGCTAAATTTTTAACTAAGTTGAACAATCTGGACCAAATAATGACACTGTGCACACATGAAATGATCCATCACAAATTTTAACCCTTAAAGCACTAAATAAAATAATCTAAATTTCCGCCGAATTTAAGTTGTGTCTTGCTACCGCGACCAACAACTTCAAGTGGGTGGAAATTACCCACCCATATTTGTTTAATTTGAGACCAAACATGTTTATATTTTGATGTTTAGACACACATCTCATTACCAATAACTGTGATTTAAACAGCTATTAGAACAGATTAACAAGAGCGCTGAAGCTAACAATATCCCCCGCCATTAATTAAAGTCAATAATGGCCTCAAAGTCAAAGGTTAAAAAATAGGTCAAAGGTCACAATCCCCCAAAAAGCACATCTACACCCCCTAAGGGATGTGTGTGGCAATATGAATCCAGCAAACGCTCTCCGATCTATCATCCGGAAAATGAACTTATCTTCTGCCATCAATTAGAGTCATTACTGGCCTCAAAATCAAAGGTAAAAAATTAGGTCAAAGGTCACAACCCCCAAAAGGCACATCTACACCCCCTGAGGGATATTTGTATGCAATATGAAAACAATCAAGCAAATGCTTTCTGAGATATCATCCGGAAACTGAACTTATAATCTGCCATCAATTATAAAGTCAATAATGACCTCAAAATCAAAGGTCAACAATTAGGTCAAAGGTCATAACCCCCAAAAGGCACATCTACATCCCCTGAGGGATGTGTGTGTGCAGTTTGAAAACAATCCAGCAAACGCTTCGTGAGATATTGTCCGGAAACTGAACTTATCACCAAAATCAAATGAAGTCAATAATCGCCTCAAAATCAAAGGTAAAAAATTAGGTCAAAGGTCATAACCCCTAAAATGCACATCTACACCCCCTCAGGGATTTGTGTGTGCAGTATGAAAACAATTCAGCAAACGCTTTCCGAGATATCGTCGGGAAACTGAACTTATCATCTGCAATCAATTGAAGTCAATAATCGCCTCAAAATCAAAGGTCAAAATTAGGTCAAAGGTCAAAACCCCCGAAAGGCACATCTACACCCCCTGAGGGATTTGTGTGTGCAGTATGAAAACAATTCAGCAAACGCTTTCCGAGATATCGTCCGGAAACTGAACTTATCATCCGCAATCAATTGAAGTCAATAATCGCCTCAAAATCAAAGGTCAAAAACTAGGTCAAAGATCATAACCCCGAAAAGGCACATCTACACCCCCTAAGCAATGTGTGTATGCAATATGAAAGCAATCCGGCTAACGGTATCAGAGATATCGTCCGGAAACAAAACACTGACGCACAGACGCACGGCCAGACATGGTGATGACAATATCCCCCGCCCCTACTTCGTGGGCGGGGGATAAAAACGACTATAGTCGCGCTTAGCGGTGTGAGGGTTTAAATTAAGTGGCCATTTTCCAAGATGGCCGACAAAAAAAACTTGTGGGCATGATATGTTATTAGCCGTTGGATGTATCGCATTCAAATTTTATAGGCTGGGTTTTCCTGATGATCTGATTAACTTTTGAGGAGAATTCATAAAAAAAGATGGCTGACAGAGGACATTTTGACAAAATGGCCGCCCAGAAACTTTGTGGGCGCGATATCTTAAGACTCGCATAACCATGCATCATACTGCTCAGAAGACTGAAACAGAGATAAAATTATTTGCTGTAAACACATCCCTGCATCTAACATATATGGGTTACATTTTCAAATATATGTTTTTAAAGGTTTTTATATGCTTTTAGGTTCCACTCTGACGCCTGTGTTTGCTGGGGGTGTGGGTCTGGTGGCATGGCCCCCAGACAATTTAACAAGGCCCGCGACGGAAATTATAAGCCTCAGCCTCTAATCATTGTTTAAAAGTGAAAATCATTTGAAACAAGAGCACACTCGACAAAAGCCCGCCGCCATTATTGAAATTGTCGGTCAGCCATTTTGACTTTTTGATTTTTTATAGTATATCCCCACCTGAAACTACACATTTTGTTTAATAGTAATCGTCTAGCTATCTGGTTCAGTTTTCCAGATATTCCGCATATAATTATTTTTATAATGTGACCAATAATTAATGGTAATGGTGTACATGTAGCTATCTGATCCAGTTTTCCAGATATTACGCATATTAAAAAAAATAATGACTGATAACTACCCATTTTGGCTGCCATGACCTAGCTTCTGTCTGAATCATGTCCAATTTTGAACTCATCCAAGCTATTAGTCTAATGGATATATGGTATACATTTTGGAGCGATACATAAAAAAATGTTGAGTGAATCTCGCTAATGAGAAAATTTGTCGATCGGAAGTTGCTGCACTGCAGGTCGGCAATGTTGAATTTTATCATGTTGAAATTTTTCATGATATAATCCTACCTGGAACTACACATTTTGTTCTATAGTAAACTAATAGTCTAGCTATCTGGTCCGGTTTTCCAGATATTACGCATATTGAAACAATAATGGCCGGGGATCGACTTTAGACGTCAGACTCTGATGTATAAAGTTTATCCTATTCAATAGGCTATGCGTGCAGCATTTGCAAGTCAAAGCGTATATCACCGGTAGGCCTACAAGCCTACCTGTTTGTAGCATAGTCCTATTCTGTGTAGCTCAATAGCATTGACCTCAATGTTATCAGCGAACTAAGTAATACAATAAAGTATGGGGAAGGGAGTCTTATTAGCTCCCGTCGTCACCGTAGGTGAGACGAAGGGAGCTATGGATTCTACCTCCGTTTTTTTTTGGCCTCTTCTTTTGCCTATAACTTTGTAAGAAAATAAGCTAGGATAACAATTTTTGGTATGTGGGTTACTTCCAGGTGGCTAATGGACAGGTTAAAATATTTTTAATCTGAATTCAATACGCAAGGTTGCAGAGGAGAAAATGATGATGTTACGGCGTTGGGCCGTTGGGCCGTCCGTAAACAATTCGTTTCCTGAGCATATCTCTGAAAGTACTTGTCCGATTGTCTTCAAATTTTACACACAACACCCCTAGGGGGTCTAGTTGTGCCTTTTGGGGTATTTAAACTTTGAACTACTTCTGGTTCAGAACTATGACCTATTTAGACGTTTTGACGCGCACTTCGTTTCCGGAGCAGATCTCGAAAAGTACTGGGCCGATGACAGTCATATTGCACATACATGTTCTCTGAGGACCCTAGTTGTGCCTTTTCAGGTTTTTGGACCTTGACCTTGAAGTTGACCCAGCACTTTGACCTAATTTATAACATTGGTAAATCCGACTGAAAGATTTTGCGGAATATAATGAAAACCGCTCAAGATAGCTACACCATTACTATAAAACAAATTGTGAGGTTTCAGGAGAGGATGCATCTTGAAAAATTTCAAGTCGATAAAATTCAAAATGGCCGCCTATAGGCCATTATTCACCTCGACAGGCCTGATATTGCGGAATATCATGAAAACCGCTCAAGATAGCTACACCATTAATATCAAATAAATTGTAAGGTTTCAGGAGAGGATGCATGAAAATTTGAAGTTGATAAAATTCAAAATGGCCGCCTATCAGCCATTATTCACCTCGACAGGCCTGATATTGTGAAATATCATGAAAACCGCTCAAGATATCCACACCATTACTATAAAACAAATTGTAAGGCTTCAGGAGAGGATGCATTTTGAAAAAATTCAACTCGTCCAAGTTTAAAATGGCCGCCAATCTGCCATTATTCACATTCACAAGGCCGTTATTTGGTAAACCGTGCTAGATGGCTAGACCATTACTATAAAACAAAATGTGTGATTTCAGGAGAGGATGCATCTTGGAAAAATTCGACTCGATAAAATTCAAAATGGCCGCTTATCGGCCATTATTCACTTTCACATGGCCGTTATTTGGTCAACCGTGCTAGATGGCTAGACCATTACTGTAAAACAAAATGTGAGATTTCCGATGAGGATGCATCTTGAAAAAATTTGACTTGATCAAATTTAAAATGGCCGCCTTTTCGGCCATTATTCATTTTCACATGGCTGATATTTGGTAAACCGTGCTAGATGGCTAGACCATTACCTGATTACTATAAAACAAAGTGTGAGTTTTCTGGGGAGGATGCACCCTGAAAATTTTTAATATACGAAATCAAAATGGCCGACAATCAGCATTATTTACCTCGATAGGCCTGATATCAGGTAAACCATGCTAGATAGCTAGACCACAAAATGTGACGTTTCGGGAGGGGATGCCTTTTAAAAACTTTCGACTCAATCGAATTCAAAATGGCCGCCTATCGGCCACTATTTACTTTCACATTGCTGATATTTGGTAAACCGTGTTAGATAGCTGGACCATTACTATTATAAAACAAAATGTGAGATTACAAGAGAGGATGCATCTTGAAAAAAATTGACTCAATCAAATTCAAAATGGCCGCCTATCGGCCATTATTCACTTTCACATAGCTGTTATTTGGTAACCGTACTAGATGGCTAGACCATTACTATAAAACAAATTGTGAGATTTCAGGAGAGGATGCATCTTGAAAATTTTTGACTTGATCAAATTCAAAATGGCCTCCTATCGGCCATTATTCACTTTCACATGGGCGATATTTGGTAAACCGTGCTAGATGGCTAGACCATTACTATAGAATGAAATGTGAGATTTCAGCTGAGGATGCATCTTGGAAAATTTCGACATGATCAAATTCAAAATGGCCGCCTTTAGGCCATTATTCACTTTCACATGGCCCATATTTGGTAAACCGTGCTAGATAGCTAGACGATTACTATAGAATGAAATGTGAGATTTCAGCTGAGGATGCATCTTGAAAAATTCTGACTCGATCAAATTCAAAATGGCCCCCTATCGGCCATTATTTACTTTCACATGCCCAATATTTTGCAAACTGTGTTAGATGTTAGTCCATTACTATAAAACAAAATTTGAGGTTTAGGGGGAGGATGCACCCTAAGTTTTTAACTAGTTTATATCGAATTCAAAATGACCGTAAATCAGCTATTAGTTACCTCGATTGGCCTGATATCGGGTAAACCGTGCCAGATAGGTAGACCATTACTGGGATACTGATTAGGATCATTAATTTCAATGGAGGTTTGCAATCTCTGACAGACTGTCTAGTTCTTATCTTACTCTTAGACTGAGCTTCTTAGACCTAGTTGTCTTGCGTCTTGATTTTTGACCTAGCCTAGGACTACATTAAAAACCCTACACAAAATTGCTTAAATCAAAATCTAATTCGTCGCGGGAGCTCCTGTAGTCTTGTATAACATTGTTTTCACCGAGTAGCCATTCAAAAGGGTTTCCGGTGACGACACAGAATAGGCCTGAAGCTACATTTCTAGCCACCATTTAATTGCCGGGGGGGGGGGGGGGGAGGGAGAGGGGAGTATTTCTTGAAATAAAGCCGCCCTGGGCAGGCTCTTTTTACATGTAATAAATAATATATTTCAAGACCTATATATATAGACCTACTAAGGCCTAGTAATCAAATTTGACATTTTCAGCGTGCCACAGAGCAGTGTAAAATTATGTGCGGATAAATAATGCACCCCCCCCCCTCCGGGGATTGCATATTGCTCCCCGCCCAACAGTTATGTAATTGTTGTAATTGTTGATTTAACAGCCTGCAGTGGGTCCCCTATGGGTGACTTGGAAGTTCCAGGAATGTGGGAACTTCCGCAAGTGGGAACTTCAGTACTTGAAGTGTCCCGATATACATTAGTCTATACTCAGGGATACTTGAAGTAGAAATATTCGGGTCGAGGGGGATATGATATTAACCAATTTTACAACACTATTTGATATTCATAGGGCGACTACCCTAAAAATTTCATTGAAAAATATTGTATAGGCCTAGTTAAAAAGTTGGTCTATTTAACATGTACTAGATGTAGTTAATAAATCAAAATATTGCCCTCTATAAATCTATTAGTTCCATCTCAGAATTTCAAATGGTCTAACTAATATATAGGCCTCCTTTTTTTTATTGTAGTCGTGACATGAATGGAAAATAGTGTGTGTCACCAGGGGTGGTCACCTGGTGACATTTCATAAAAAATGGTTGAGAAGTGATTGAGGAATCCGCGAAATTCATTCACCCTGTTTGATGTATTTTAAGTTAATCTGACTCGCCGTCAAATTAACCAGGATCTCATGATTTTCGGCGATTTTTCCGTCAATTCTAGACCAATTTCCTTTAAATTTTGCGAAGGCCATTTTCTGCTAAAATCCTAACAGCCCTGAAAATTTTGTAAAATTATATAGCGTATTTCAAAAGTTAGACCATTTGCTTATTTAAGCCAATTTAGGTAACTTTTTAAAGAATTGGGCCCAAAAAAGGGCAGGCGTGCGCCCCCCCCCCCCACCCTCTGGATTAAACTAATTCTAGAATTTTATTACATGCCAAATGGTTTAACTTTTGACATATTAATTATAATTTTGCAAATTTTTTACCGCTGTTTGGATTTTAATAGAAAATGACCTTTGCAAAATTTGAAGGAAAACGGTTTAAAAGTGATAGAGAAATCGCCGAAAATCATGTGATCCTGGTTGATCAATTGTAATTTGATGGCAAGTAGGCCTATATAGTCCATATAGTCTAGGCTCTGTCTAGCCTAGGCTAGTAAGCACCCTTCACCCCATTCACAAGATAGACCTACAAATAACCATATGACAGCATGTCTCACTGGACTCTGGAGTTCTTAAAACGTCTTGACGCTGCCGCCCGTCGCTGCATAACAGTGCATTCAACTTAGATAAATCACCATGAGCACGGTTGGACCTCAGCTCAGCCTCAGCCCAGGATAGGGCCAGGTAGCCACGACGTGAACAGGCGCCTCACTTAGTCTTAGTCTTAGGCCTTATTTATCTGGACCGATGAGACATGGACTCGGAAATCAGTAGGCCTAGACTAATAGGCCTAGGGGCCTATTCATTTTTCCACAACCCGAGTGACTGGTGACAGTGGCTCATTCAGAGACCCTCCCCCCAGCCTGTCACTCACTGTGAGAGTGCCACACTCGCAGTTGAAGTTTGGCGAAAAAAGGGATTCTTCAACGTGACACTCAAGTTCAGCTGGGATGTAGCCTGTTTATGTCATTTATTTGTACCTCATCCATTTAATTTAAAGTGTATTGGGAGTATCTAAAACTAAATTCATTGGTAATAATAAATTTCGGGATAGAGACTCGACGTACGTCGGCGGCGAAATGTTTGTTGTGTCTCCAGTTCACCATGTGCCATGTGTTTACAGTTGATGGCTGGAGCACCGGAAGTTTGCCGTCCAACTCCAAGCGATGGCGTCGCTCTGCGCATGCCGCTGACATGGTCGGCCAGTGGGATCTGTCCATTCCATGTATATAGTTCACTGGTCTAGCCATCTAGCACGGTTGATCAAATATCGGCCATGTGAAAGTGAATAATGGCCGATAAGCGACCATTTTGAATTTTATCAAGTCGAATTTTTTCAAGATGCATCCTCTCCTGAAATCACAGTAATGGTCTAGCTATCGAGCACAGTTTTCCAGATATTATGCATATTTAAATCAATAATGGCCGCAAAATAAAAGTTAACAAAACCAACTTTTGGTCCCAAAAGACCAGGTTGATCTGTGAAGACCACACCAAGTTCCTTGAGTGTAGTCCGGAGGAATTTGCGTTTTTCTCTATGCATGAGAGGCCTGCAAAGACAAACAGTAATAATTATTCAGTGCAGTGAAGATTGGGAACCCTGCTCAGCCACTACATACATGAAAACATCTTACACATACACTTATAATACATAGTGACACAAAACTTTGTCACTCAACACTACCAATAAATGATAGCTATACAAATGGTTCAGATCATCAATCATCCTACTTGTGAATTACAATAACATACCTACTGCTTGTCGTATTCTATGTCTTATAATGTGCCATAAACAAAAATATATTTTGACTTTATTAAAAAAAGTATTTTACGATGTTGATCTTGAGTGAAATTTATTTTTTTAATTGAAAACATCTTACTGTTTGAATGGTTAAGTGTCAGATCGACCTGGGACATGCGTTTTCGCTCCAGTGCCAATTAGCAGGTGCATTAAGAAGCTGGGGAGCACATCCCGCCTTTATAAACACTCTCAGAGTTGCACGCTATTGTATTTATGTGTCAAATCAAATTGAATACCCCTTAACACTAACACTTTGATTGAATAAATAGTCAAGAAATCTAAAATAATAAACGTTTTTTATCATTTGTGTTTACGACACTAGATCATTTTAGCACCAAATACATATAGCTAAGTCTTTTAAAATTAAATAATATTATATTCAGGTGAAGTACAGCATATTTAATTGAGAAGAAAATATGATTGATCTTAGTGTTATTGTTAGTAACATAAGAAAACAAACATTTAAAGAATATTCATATTCCTCATAAATAAATTAGTTTCTAGTAGAGGAATAAAATATTTTTTCACAATAGATAGGTCATACTGTTTAATGTCAGCAGACTTTATTAAAAACAAGGGGTGTGCTCTTTACACCTCCCTGGTTGCACCCAGGGAACACGAGACATTACGTCTTAATTGTGCACCAATATCATTGATGAGTTTATTGAACAATCATAACAGGTTATGATTGTTCAAAAAAGTACATTATAAAAGAGACTAAAAAGTTGATATCCTATGTGAAAGTGATGTCAGGCACTTATCAATGTAGTACCTATGATAAGATCAGATTTATGAGATTGCTAGATTTACTATGTTCAATAAATTTTGTTGAGACAAACATATGTCATGCGAGTGGTATTCTCTAGCAATGTTTAGGTTTGGATAAAGGATTTTTTTAAAATTGATAAAATGAGATGCATTTTATACAATCACGCTGATGATATTGCACACAGTTTTACTTAATTATTTTAACAATATATTATTTGAATTGTCACTATTTGAATTAAAATTATTAAATTATTAAAAACAAGGGGTGTGCTCTTTACACCTCCCTGGTTGCACCCAGGGAACACGAGACATTACGTCTTAATTGTGCACCAATATCATTGATGAGTTTATTGAACAATCATAACAGGTTATGATTGTTCAATAAAGTACATTATAAAAGAGACTAAAAAATTGATATCCTATGTGAAAGTGATGTCAGGCACTTATCAATGTAGTACCTATGATAAGATCAGATTTATGAGATTGCTAGATTTACTATGTTCAATAAATTTTGTTGGTATTCTTTAGCAATGTTTAGGTTTGGATAAAGGATTTTTTTTAAATTGATAAAATGAGATGCATTTTATACAATCACGCTGATGATATTGCACACAGTTTTACCTAATTATTTTAACAATATATTATTTGAATTGTCACTATTTGAATTATCATTATTTGAATTATCATTATTTTAATTATCATTATTTGAATTAATTTTATTTGAAATATCGCCGAGGCAAATATATGCTATGCGAGTGGTATTCTTTAGCAATGTTTAGATAATAAAGTTCTCAAAAATTGAAAAAATGAGATGCATATTATACAATCATGCTGATGATATTGCACACAGTTTTATCTAATTATTTTAACAATATATCATGGGAATTGTCACTATTTGAATTATCATAATTTGAATTATGATTATTTGAATTATGATTATTTGAATTATATTTATTTTAATTATCTGTATTTTAATTGTCAGTACAGTAGAGCCTGCTATGAGCAGCCACCCTTGCAACACAGGAAAAGTGGCCTTTTAACGCAGGTGGCTGCCCATAGGAGGTTCATTTGTATAAAAAATGCCATTTTGGGGAATGACTAAGTGGCCTCCCATAGGCGGTTTGCTGCTCATAAGAGCGGCTGATAATAGCAGGCTCCACATTTTAACTATTTGAATTGTCATTATTTGAATTATAATTATTTAAATATTATTAGGACTATCGGTATTTGGATATGTTAATAATTATATTTCTGATGCAGATTTTAGCAGATCACCTACTCTAGGTATGTTTCAAATTAATTATTTTTGACAAAATATATCATTCCTTCACTTTTAAAAATGACCAGCTGGAACACAGCCACTGCAGGAGGATCGGTGCTACGCTGCTACAATACTGGGATGCAAAGGCAAACATAGCTTTGCCCTGCCATTATACTATGAAAAAAGTGAGCCCAATAACCCCTGAACGATGTTCACCGGTTGAAAATCATAAACAAGAGGCCCAGGGGCCTTGACGTTTGTCAACAGCATTGCAAAAAATCAGCTATAAATGTGTCAGGGAATGTATATCTATACTATAAGATGCATTATCATGAAAAGATGTATATCCTTTATATCGATCATTGGCATTTATATTATTATGTTCGGTTCCCATAATACATTTTGCTGATTTTACACACGTTCTGAAGCACGGCACCTAATGAAATATGCTTGACAAAAAATCATTTCACAGGACTACAATGTTAATATTACAAAAGTGCAATTAATACTTCTTCTGGGACTTTTATAATGCCCCAGTTGGCCAGGAATTTTCACGAAATCTTCAATTTTCAATTTTAATTATTCTGTCTAAAATAGGCCTAACAAAGTTGTAAATTATCAGCTTTTAATGTTTCTTACTCAGCCATGAAATATACAGTAGCCCTAATCCATCATTATCACATGTGGACGTAATGCACTTTCACTGCACCCTCATACATAATGCCAATTATGGAAATCACAATACACACAGTAGACCTAAGGATAAAGACCCATGTAGGTTTTCTCAACTCACACGATCTTTGCTGAAATGTTGCTGTAATGTTGTCAGGCCAACGTTGAGTCAGGTGTTAGTTGGCTGTATCAAATGCTATGAAATGAAATAAATGGGGTTCTACACCACATTTGTACACATATAGGCTAAACTGGGTAAGGAGAACATGAGGATGGTGAGATGAATGAGGTGTCACTGCCCTCCAGACACAGAATTCGAAATTGAGCCCTGTTGGTCTACGGCCGAGCACACTAACTCTCGGTCACGGAGGCTGCCCACAATATTCAATATTTACGATTGAACAGGGAGGAAACATTTTGTTTCTTTGAAACTTGAATGCCAGAGCAGGAGACGAATCCGCAACTTTCCTAGCAGGCACCAGGACCCCCCCCCCTACCCCCCCGCCCTTCAGTATTGTAATTACATATATACATTACCTGTGGATTTTATATTGGTTCACCGTCAGGGGCGCTGCCCAACATTTTTCATATTTTATTTTGCACAACATATTAAATGTTTTTACTCTGGTTCTGCCATAATAGTGTTCCCTGTTCCACTTTGATTTTCATTTATTGCAAAAATGAAAAATACCGTATATCCCCGCGTATAGTGCGACGCCATGTATAATACGAGTTAAGATTTGATGCCTCGGATGACGTGAAAAACGTCTACCCCTCTGTATAATACGACCTCAAATTGTGGATGTCGGCAGCGTCCCGGTCGGTAGCGTTCCGGGCCATCTAAATGTGAGGCATGGATATTATCTTATTCTACTGAATAGCGCCGTGACACCTGCATAGGCGATGCTCAATCACGGGAACAGCGGCAACAGTACAGCTCTGCAAAACCAAAGGGCAGTATCTGCTCACTTGTAAAGTAAGCAAATACTGTATTTTCATTTTCCACGGCAGAGTGGATGTCATCGGGACTGTCTCGATGGGCAGATATTCTGATGCCTGCATAGGCTACATAGACACAGATTTTAAAATACCCGTATTTATATTCCGCCAACAAATTTATATTATTTTAATTTATCTATTACAAATATTAATATCGTCGTGCTCAAATAAGAACATTTCAAGATGAAATGTAATTGTAAAACATTTGCAGACTAGCCCATTGTCTAGACACAAGAGGTGTGCATGGTTGTATAAGGTATCAGGGTGCAATAACACAGCAGCGCTTCATGAACTACAGCTAACAGATACCACCATTTGCTTAATACCGTATCAGCCGCGGCAACAGCGGTAAGCGTTAATGTTATCCCAGCAATATGGACATTCTGAGGCCTACATGTATAGAATTTGCGATAGGAGATATAATCAGTGATATTTTGTTATATTTCGTCAACGCATTCTCTCATTCCAATAGGAAGATATCATGTTCAGATTTGTCGTACACAATAGAACACTCCCATATGAAAGGCGATCTTAGATTCAATCATTATTAATATAAATGAACAGGTCAGCAGTGTGAATTGGTTGCAGACGAACGGCGTCATTTATCTGCCCGTGGTTGTCAAAGGTGCCACACGCGTCGGCGGGAATGTGAGACGGGGGCTCCCAGCAAACACGACACAATCACCCAATGCTGGTACAATGTTGTGTCAGCGTCGCCCCAACAATGTACCAACATTGGGTGAACGTCTCTTGTTTGCTACTAGTTGGAAAGGCACAGTATCGTGTGTATAGGCCTGCTTAGCAAACACGCTGACTGGCCTACGTTTAAAGATACGTTCTACCGCTAGAGAACTTTACCCCTGAACTTACCGTTAGAGAGATAAAAAATTGTATTAAATTCTACATCTATGTATAATACGAGGTGCCTTTTTGTGACATGAATAGCTAAGAAAAAACATCGCATTATACACGGGGATATACGGTATATATTTTAAAGTTTTATAATCCACATGCACGGCTGGTCCTAGTCTTCATCATTGACGGTTGGCCAGTAATTGGCAGAGAACAATCAATGAATGGGAAAGCGTGAATTCAACTATGATGCTGTGTCATTAAAAAAACACTATTGGCCCAGCTGCTTTATAGCCCTACATATTCATACTTCGAGACATGTTTTAATATACATATATCCACTTCTAAAGTATGCATACTTTTAGGTGCATCCCAGCAAATACGATACGGCGAACAGTGGATCAACACGAATTTCAGAAGTTTAACCAGACCAAATATAGAGTTAACTCTATGGCAAGACACGTGTGATTGTACTCCAGCAGTATTGCCTCATTGTAGTAGTCAACGCGATGCGTACAAAGCATAATCTCAGAATATATTACACTGGCTATATACGCTATACTTTCCACAGAAGCTACATTGACTTAATGTTAGTTTAATGTTGGGCCAGCAGTGCAGACGGTGGACTAGCATCAAACCAGGGATAACTGGATATTTAGTTTATTGCTGTGCCGCCCTCTACATCGTTTACCCAGCATTAAAGGAACATCATTTATTAATAATATTACTATTTGCAAATTTAATTCAAAATAAAGTTATGGCTTTGGTACCACACATTTTGGTAACTTCTAATTAGATCCCTATTAGCGTGATATTTAGGCCTTTATTACAATGTGATGTTGAATATCAGCTTCCATCGATAGGGTCCATAATACAAGAACATAAATTAGGCCTACTATTTGTGTTTTTAGCAAAGACTTAGGTTAAAATCTACGTTCAGTTTAACTTGAATATAGCCCAAACATAGGGACGCAGACGGTTAATATACGGCAATATAAATAGTTAAAATTATATGTATGAGATTGGTACTATTACATATTCAGTGCCCGATTTATAAATTGGAAAAAGGGGGCCAAGGGGCCCATGATATTTTTCGGAGGGGGGGGGATTGGCCTTAGACTATAGGGCATGTGACCCATTATTATTTCAAAAGGGGGGCATTTTCCCAACAACAAATAAAACACTTAACCACTTCACTTCCAGGTAGAAGTGCATGCCAGGATCCAGGGATCCTGGTGTAACTATAGTAAATCTGACGGGAATTTCCGTCATGTATGGTTACGTAACTTGACGAATGACGACAAATGTATGGTATTGAAGGGGTTAAGGGTCATTCATATCACCTCATATTCCATATTAAACGTTCATCAGGTGTTCATGCTGATAGAAATATCAAAGATTCATATTAGCGGTTATGCTATTATGAAAACCGGAAGAAGAAAAAATGGCTTAACATTCAGCGTTTGCAAGTAGGCCCAATCGAATTCACGTCACCACGCACTCACATATCAACTTGTGTCAATCAATTGCGTCCACAAGATCGAGTCTTATTGGAGTCGATCACATAGCTTGAGTGCTACTCATTGTCTTCCTCGGGTGCTGTCGGATCTCTCCTTGGGGCAGTGTCATCAACTTCCTCTGTTGTTGCCGCTAGGCCTACACCTATTCACCTTAAACTGCTAAGCGCGACTGTAGTCGCTTTAATCCGTTTTACTAGCCATTTAAACACAAGGATTTGTAAATTGCTTAGTCTTAAATTACAAATTAATCAAATACGAGTTGTTTTCTCTCACTTAAAGTTGTGGGTCAAGGTAGTGAGACACAACTCCAAGTGTGTGAAAATTTAAATTATTTAATTCAGCGGTTTAAGGGTTAATATGTTACTACTATTAGTCACAATGAACACATTTTCTACAATATTTGCTGTACAAAATAAATTTGTAGGCCTATTATTATTCGTTATATATCGGTCCATTTTTTTAGAATATTTTTTGCTTTTGATTTTAATGGCACATATAGTCTAAGTCTATATAGACATCTACACCACGTTCAAGGTAGAGATTTCCCTTTGAAAATACATTGATAAATGCGGATACAACAGGTGTGGCAAAGTTTTGGCGAGGTTACTTAGCCCCATGTGGCGAGGTTACTCAGCCTTCTGTGGCGAGGTTAGCAAATCTGTGGCGAGATTACCTGTGGCGAGGTTCCCTTGTGGCGAGGTTACAGTCAGGGTACAGGTGACAGACCAATATTTCGTTGGATTCAGCAACATTTCAACTACATTTTGGTTTCAGTAGCTCGTTTTCTGCCATACTTCATTTAAATTGTATTGGTAAGCATAGGCCTATGTTTTGGATCATGGGATGCCGAACCTTGACTCAGCTCTAACAACGCTGAATACTAATACTGAAACTAATACAGCGATACACAGCTCACAATTTGACAGTGTGGGCCGTAATGGGCATTTATTGGCGGCACTACCATGTCAAAAATAAGAAATACGGGAATTTCGTCTCTATATCTAGCCTAACTGGTAAATGCACTGATTTTTTTATGATTTCAGCCTGAGCCAGTCCCTTTAATTCAGCAGGCAGGGCATTATCTTGAAAAATCCGTCAAAAACAAAGATATTGCTCAAAGTGTGACGCAGCGATAGAATGATGTTGGGCCAGTTTTATTTTTTGTGGGAATTCCACAATTAGCCCTACTCTTTATAAGTCAGGCACTGGGTATTCTTTACATCAGCAGGGCTAGAAATTAAACTTTTTGGAGGGGTGCCAACAGGGCACTCATATACAATATTTTAGGTGCCCGCCCGAAATTTTAGGTGCCCTATTTTTTAAAAATAATACAAATATTAAAGAACACTTTTTTTCAACAATTTTAATTCACTATTAAAATTTCTCATATATTATGGAAAAAATATTTATAATGGTAAATTAAAACCAATAAGTTTTAAAAACAGCTGCACGTATAAAAACGTTAAAGTCAGTGGCTTAAATAAATTTAATTATTATTTATTTATTACAGTGTTCAATACAGAGTGAAAAAAGGGAGCCATGTGGCCCATACTGTGTTGAAAAAAGGGGCCAACATATAAAATTATGGGCCAATACTAAAATACCCCCCACCCCAGGGTTTTTCAAATGCTTGTAATAAGTAGCAGTATTGAAATTGTGGTAGCTCCCACTTGAGACACTAAGCCCAAATATGCACCTGGGCGCTAGACCCACTACCAGGGAAGCAGGTTGAGGGTGGAAATACCCTTCTCATTTTTGTCAAATTTAAAAGTTGTGAGAATTTTTTTTATTGTTTTAGAATTTGATGCAAAAGTGGAATATCAGTTATTATAAACTGTTAACTAAGCTAAGATGTAAACCTAGGCATATAGCACACATTCAACTAGCAACAATTTTGAATACTGGGACATTTTCAATGTTGACCAGTAAATAGATCTACCCCTGCTACATTTGTCATTAAAAACAGCTGCACGTATTAAAACGTTAAAGTCAGTGGCTTAAATAAATTTATTTATTATTTATTTATTACAGTGTTCAATACAGAGTGAAAAAAGGGAGCCATGTAGCCCATACTGTGTTGAAAAAAGGGGCCAACATATAAAATTATGGGCCAATACTAAAATACCCCCCACCCCAGGGTTTTTCAAATGCTTGTAATAAGTAGCAGTATTGAAATTGTGGTAGCTCCCACTTGAGACACTTAGCCCAAATATGCACCTGGGCGCTAGACGCACTACCAGGGAAGCAGGTTGAGGGTGGAAATACCCCTTCTCATTTTTGTCAAATTTAAAAGTTGTGAGAATTTTTTTTATTGTTTTAGAATTTGATGCAAAAGTGGAATATCAGTTATTATAAACTGTTAACTAGACTAAGCTGTAAACATAGGCATATAACACACATTCAACTAGCAACAATTTTGAAGACTGGGACATTTTCAATGTTGACCAGTAAATAGATCTACCCCTGCTACATTTGTCATTAAATCAAAGTTATAAAAACAGTCCACCAAAAACGAATGGCATGGCCAAGAATGGATAGCCGATAATTTATACTGTAGATCAGTATACTGTCAGTGAAGACCTATCAGCTCAGTAGGCCTGCCTGCCTTTAAAACACACAGGTGTGCCTGCCTTCCAAGCAGCAACACACCTTCAGCCTGATACTCCACTGAATGACTTCTGACTATCATAACACAACAAAACATGGCCCACACGAACAGCAGCCAGGAAGCAAATTTCTTCAATTGATTGATCATTCATATACACTTAATACAGTGCATGTGATTGGCTCCCAGAATCAACCAGAAGTAAGCTGGTTCCTGACTGGCCCGCGTCGGTCACATGCGGCAGCCATGTGCACAACACACGAAACCTCAGAATATTCATAGTTCCGACTCTGGCTATAGATGATCGGA
The DNA here is from genome assembly GCA_964017125.1 of Flabesymbios commensalis. Taxonomy (NCBI): domain Eukaryota; kingdom Metazoa; phylum Annelida; class Polychaeta; order Terebellida; family Flabelligeridae; genus Flabesymbios; species Flabesymbios commensalis. The sequence continues at coordinate 28,282,059 of OZ024914.1, forward strand.
AGGCCTGGGTGCCTGATTACAGGGCTGGCTATCTCAAAAAAAAACTTCCAAAAGACGATGTTTACCGCTATACGCGCCACCGTGGCCCAATGGAATTTCTCACTGTGCCGCGATTGAACGCTAATGACGCAATCCCGCAGCCTGTATTGAACTCAACACTTAAACTTAAGCTTTTATAACTCTTGCCCATGTCCGAAGTAGAAAGTAAGAGAAGACTAAGAATCATCATAATTGAATCGATCTAAATGTACAAAAATCAAAAATCAATTTTATATCCGTTTTTTTTTTGAGTGCCAGCAGGGCACGCATGCCAGTATTTTAGAGTGCCCGCAGCACATTTAGGGTGCCACGGGCACCCTTTAATTTCGAGCCCTGATCAGGCGCAAGAAACACTAGATAATACAATACATTGGCCCAATGCTGATGTAATGCTGGGCCACTGTCTGCGACGCTTGGCCAATATTATTCCAATCAAAACCCTTTACGGACTAATCACTATATTTAATCATGAACATATATTTTATCTGAACACTTCTTAAAGACGAAAGTAGGCCTACCTAACCTAGGGACCCCAATCGTTATATTGGACATATTCACAAGGACTGGTGTACAGAAATGTCAACCGTTTCTCACACACAGCACCCCTATTTCCCCTAAATAGGACACAAACTCAGGAAAAATAAACTTAATAAATAAAAATTATAGTTCACCATACTTTGTCCCCTTTTCATGTCAGATGGTCGTAATGAAAGGGTTAACTTACCACATGATCGGGCATTGCAATAAATTACATTATTCGGTCATTTTTCACACCAGAAGTGTATAAATTATATCAATGTTCAATGCCTTTTACTGCCGAGTCCAAAAATCTAATTTTAATAATACAAAATTTGCAAGTTTTAGAGATAAATATCTTAGCCAAGACCTAATTGTCATATTACGTAACATAACACGGTTGTGTCAAGTGCGGCAGAGAGGGGTGGGAGAAAGTGGCTAGCCCTCCCGCGCCAGACTGCTGGCATTCATGAACACCTACCCAGCTATCACGAGGCATTAACCCATTGTTGTTTTAATGTTGTGCCGACGTCGAAGACGGCGGGCCAGCATTAGAACAACATTGGGTCAATGCCTAGTGTCTGCTGGGTTGCGGTCACAGCTGATCAGCAAACTCGAGTCATTGACACAATGTTAGCCTGATAGTGGCCCACCGTTTACAACACTGGGCCGACATTAGCCCAGCATTGGCATAACAGTATATAGGCCTTAACAGAATAAACGTTCACCCAGTGCTAGCTTACTGCTGGCCCATCGTCTACGACCATGGCTCAGCTGTAAAACAGCATTGGCTAAAGGTCTCATTTTTGCAGGGAACACCGGCAACTCAATACCCTGACACAATGTCGGATCAATTTTGGAAGAGTGTCATAGATAATGGCACAACATTTAACCAACATTGGGTCAGTGCAGGCCAAAAGGAGGAAGTGACATCAGCGGAAAGGAAGTATATACTTGATTTACAAGTGAACAAATACGGCCTTTTGGCAGCGCTATGGCAGGAAGAGACGGGACGCCAGTTAAAAAGCAGTAAATGCCTTGTATACCAGGGAGCAGATATTGCCTTCTGACATTGCACAGACAGAACAGATAGTAACGGAAGTTAACGACAGACGTTTGTGTGGAAAACCAGGTTAAAAATTTGTCGAGTCGACAAACTAAAAAAGGCTGGTGTAGATTGTGCCCACCGGTCTCGTTTATTAAAATTTTATTAGGGCACAATTTGTTGATGATAACAACTGCCTTACATGAGAACTTACATCAGCCTTTTTGTATGATTTTCTGCTGGTGAATATAGTTCAGGGGTTCAATGGACTCCTTCTTATTAATCGCTTAACAGAAGGGCAATGCTATCATAACTGTAAAGGCAAATATAACGCCGTTATGTTTGCCTTCACAGTACAGTATCCTAGCAGGTGGTCTTTTTTTGTACATATTTCAGAAATCAATTAAACCAAAGATGAAGAAATGTAAACAAATAAAAGTAACAGAAATTTGATCAATTTAGTGCTTGGTTGAGTTAACATACAGCTTGAAACCTTGTTTTCGACGACTAAAACACTTACGTAGTTGTGACTGCTTGCTGATACCATTCCTTCACTTCTGAAACTCGTTTCCCATGTCTGTTTCAAAAGAAAAGCTTACTTAGAAAAAATATTATTAACAGTAACAAAGTATTCAGAGTACAGTATTTATTCTAATAAGCGCCAAGGACTTAGTCAGGGAATGATAAAAGGGAGTCCAAATTAACTAATTGTTTGGCCAGGACAGGGTCTGAGGTCCTCCCACAATGCAATTTGGTAGAATTTGGTGATATTTTTCTACGTCCAGGCTGAAAATAGGCCGTCCAAAAGATGGCAGGACGGGTCTCTGGCTAAGTCCTTGATAAGCGGCCAAATTCCGATAAGCGTCCACTCCCTGTGTCAAAAATAAAAGCTGTAAAAACCCAACTCCACTCCAACTCAAGTATCATAATTTTAACTTTAAATAACAATGTTGTAGTAAATTAACCTAGACATAGCTGCATTACCGATGTGACCGAGTTGAAAAATTATCAAACCAGATAATATAAGTAATAAGGTTAAATCACCTTTTATTACATGATGTATCCTACTCAGGCTACTGACAGAACCTACGTAAAAATATAATGATAGCGTTTTTAAATCGGGTCATCCTGACACGCAACTTCTATGAGTGGTTGTCCTCAGGGGGTATTCTAATTACCGCCCAGAGCATTTATTAGAATAAATACGATACCTTCTAAGTAATATCATAGAAAATGATAAAGTTGCAGTTTTTCAGCTTAATTTTTAAAATACATTACCCTTTCATGGATTCAAAAAAGCTGATAATAAATAGATGAGTGTGAAGGATTTCATCTCGGCAAAGTGTTGTGACATAGCCTCCATGTAGTGCTTGTTTCCAAAGCTCAAATTGTTCAGGATTGGCCAATTGCTGATGTATTAGCAAGAATCCAACTGTGTGAGAATTAATTTATCAAAGTCAACAAACATGAATGAAAACTATGAGCTAGTGAAGAGTTGTGCACTCAAGCCAAATCAATAGTCTGCCACTAAAATATGTTTCAAATTTAGCAAAGTTGAATTCACATTATGATAACAAAACAATTGTTGGAAAAATAACGAGAACGAATGGGAAATTGAAAAGCTATCACATTCACAAAGTAGATTACACAGCTCATAGAAACTAAGTTCAGCATCAATTGGCTTTCGGGGACATTCATGACAATTCGGGGTTGGGAAAAAATCTAGTGAAAACTAAAAGAAATGTCAATGCCTGTGTAATTATAGGATACCCAACTTAAAAGGGATGTGATCAATTTCTAAAGAGTACTCACATGTTATCCATCTTTCCATGATGTCTAGAGAGAGATATTCACATGGCATCTAAAAGAAATAATAAAATACATGTGATTGTTTTTGACAAAAAATTTAAAATATTATATATAGAGCTACCTCGATATAGCAACAACATTGAGACCCTGTCAATTTTGGAGTTATGGTGGGGTGGTGCTATGCTGGTGAAGGTGATATTTTATGCTATCTGATCTATGCTAGCAGATTCACATTATTATGAGTTTTAACCCGTTGAACACGAGATCATTATGCTACTGCGCTCTTTCTGAAACGAGATTATTTTATGACGTCATAGTTATCTCATGCAATCAGACCCGGAGATCTCCGGGCCTCGTATCTGAATGGTCTCCCTAAATTACGGAGATCTCCGGGGCTCGTCACAAACGGGTTAATGTTGTCACCCATTCTGATTGAATGTATATTATGCGGATAACAACACAATTAAATCAATCATTAGGTTTTTATAACGAGTAGCTCCATGATAAGATAAAAATTATACCCAGTTCTATCGCGATCAAAGGTATCTAACAGTAGACAGAGTGAAAAGTGTTATTTGTCAGTAGGTTAGACACCAGTCCATTTGGAGCATAAAAAATAGACACAAAACCTACTTAACAAGCTTTTTGAGGTAACAATTCTAGAATAAACAGTTGTGTAGATATGGAATTCACAAGTGTGATTGAATGCGAAATATCTAGATAGCATGGATGGCATTATTCATATTCTTTATTTCACTACATCTTTTCATTAACTGTTTATAATATGCATTAGAAAGTTTTTATATATAAAACAACTCTGCCAGCCTTTTCAACTGTTCAAAACTTCACCACCCACAATATTCCAGCAAAAATAAAGATGTTAGAGTGATGCTGGGGAAAAGTAAAATTGTGACTGGAAAATCATTGGCGCATACAGTGAAGTCGCCGCTGTTTTAACATGGAAAGAAATCTGTTCCAGCAATTTCTTAGCGGGAGGCAGAGTTGGCGACATATCCGGGGGTGATACTCAGGGGAGAACTACAAGCCATTTTGTACAAAAAAACTTATTGAGAATTTAAACAGATTATTAATAAAATGGATACACACTGTGTCAATCTGAGCAACATTCATTATTTTGCTGGACTCTGACAATAACCCAAGCATTTGTGCTGAACGCCATTCTTCTGCTCTCAGAGCACGACGAGGATAAACCTTTTGCAGAGACATCAAAGCCTGAAGTAAACACTGGAATAACAAATTGAAAAGCTTTTTAAACAGTTTTTGAAACAGTTCATAATAATTGAGCTGAGTTTAAACATAGAAGGGACCAAAAATATAGGGGGTTGATTAAATGTTTGTCTTATAACTTTTTTTTATACTCATAAAAGTGTGTTTTAGATTATAAAGCTATGTTGACAGTAATAGATTGTGCATATGTAACATATTCTCTAATTACATTTTCTTCTTTCTTTAACCATTGTAGGTGAAATTTTTGTTTGTTTTTTGTATAAACAATTTTTTATTTTGTTCCAATTAAGAAATTGAAATAAGTTTATAAGACAAAAAAATCATAAGATATCAGGTGCCATTGAAGACAGAAGCCCCTGGTGCATTCATCCTCACAATTAAAAGTAAAATTGTCTAGGTGTTCCAGCTGTAGATTGGCCATAGTTAAAGCTCGCAATATTTCAAGACCACAGCCTCACTTCCTGTCAAAATGGCTGCCCCTTTGTTGTCAACAAATAATGATCAGTCAATTTTGACTTCCCAGCAATGTTTTTTGTGGAAAAGTACAAATTAGATATTGATGTATGTTGATAGTGAGAGGTCTTTTTATTCTATTGATTTTTGTTTCCTGCTGTACATGCTGACACCACTGCCCAGAGCCAGTGAGTGAGTGACACAGTCACTGGACGTAAACATGCACTGTTCTCAGATCGGAAACAGTAGTGAAAAGATTAAAAAACGCTTATCACTGTGTCATGATTATTTCTCTCACCTTGGTATGAGGGAAGAATTCTTCAGCCAGTTTCTTCACTGGAGGATCATATTCGACAATCATTTGTCCAAGACGTGGAAAAGATTCCTCCCTAAAAAGTAGTTTGGTGACAAGATTAGATACGACAAACTTTATTTTTCAATGTATAATTTAAATCAATAAAACACAACAATTACTTCACCCTTAAACCACAAATTTAAATAATTTAAATTTTCACCCATTTAAAGTTGTGTAGAGCTACCACAACTTCAAGAGTTTGTACCACATACCAGTGGTGAAGTCGTGTGCCGGTAATTACAATACATACATACTTAGTAACTATCCATTTTTTATTGCCATAGAAATAATAAAAGCAGCTCACTTAAAAATCCACGCAAATTAAATATAACACTTTCAGACCAACTGAGCCCCACATGAGCATGTTCATATAAATTCTATAACATACTTACGACTTTCCATGCAGAAGCTCGTATGCATAATTAAAAAGACCAAGGACAGCCTTCCTGTCTTCGACTCTAGATAGCAGTACCATGACGCCAACATAGTTTACTATTAAGTCTAAGTAGTGGCGTGTCATCTCAAAGTTAACAGTCTGAAAACAGACCCAGTAATAAATTTTCGCACTTCTATATAGCTGCCATTATTACCAATTATCAAGCTACACTGTATGTCATCAAATCAGAACACAAAGGCTGTCAAACCCTTTTGCAACTTTAAAACATGCATTATAAACAATACATGTTTTCACATTAACAAGCTCTAAACTAACAACAGCCTGGTCCATCATGACTAGATATCAGTTAATATGTCTGAGGTCTAACAAAACTTGTACTTCATTTACTTATGATCTACTAAATATTACAGGGCAAAAATGATTTCAATACAACATTAATATGCAATTTGTACCTTCAGAAGAGGAAATTTGCTTCAATGTCAGAATAGTATTTTAGAATACATGTACTCCATTAAATTTATAGTATTTAGTGCATGGTGAGCAAATGTATGTGTTTGTATTATATGAATTTTGACTCCCAAACCATGTAAAGAATGAATGAATTTAATTCTGAGCCATGTTGTGTAAAGAACAAATACATAATTAACATAGTGTGATATGATCATACAGATGGTGTGTGTCCATGAACAATTTAAAAACTGCCGATCTGCTAAATACCATTGAGTGAGTATACATTTTCCAGAGCTACTTAGGTTAGAATTAAATGGATTGTGAGACTTCTTAAAGAATGTGTCTGAAAAAAAATGCTCATGGAATGACAAATTGCACATTTCCTAAGACTAACAATGCTTGTTTATATCATTGTTAACATACAGTTGCCATCGTGTATAGTAGTCTTATAACAAATCACATCATAGCAAATTGAATTAAAACCACTCTCTCCCTTATTGTTTCGGTTGTGCCACAGATCGTTCTACAGTACTTATAGCATTATTATTATTGTATGCACCCTTTTTGGAACAATATTTCTCCTACTGCTGTTCTGAGTGATCCAACCTCAACATGCTCAAGTCAAAGGTAAAAAAATACTCACAATATCAAAATATGTCTGTGACGCATCCATTGTTGTGAGAAGGTCTGTTACATGGTCCTTAAAGTCCATTATGTCCACGAATGTATAGTAGTAAAGGGACAGAGATTTAATTATATCTGTCTTGATAGGGCTCATCACAGTCAATTGTGCCTGAAAAATAAAGATAATGCACGTAATTTTATCTACATCATGTTGAAAGTAATGTATAATGTATTGCAAGTTTGCAACACAAATATTTAGTAACCCTTTAAAAGCTGATTTATTTATTTAGAATTTCTACCCACTTGAAGTTGTGTCTCGCTGACGCGATCCACAACTTCAAGTGAGTGAAAATGATTCAGATTTGACAAAATGGAGGTCAGCGATATTGATATCTTGTTGATTTATATCACGTTTTAATCTTAACATTTTCAAAAGGTGGAATTTAATGTCGTAATAAAAAATGAGAAAAAAAGCCTAATAGAATTGGGACCGGCAGTTGAAGGGTTAAATATATTGTTTGTACTTTGCATTGTAATATACCAAAGATGAAATGTTCAAGGCAGTACTCAGTGAGTAAAAAAATTAGAGCACATACATTGCTTGATTTGGTGTCGATTGTTGGAAATTTCTTGACTATGGTTTTGATGACAGGTTCCAGTCCTTTGTCTGACAAAAAGGCTGGCTTGGATTCTGGACTGCCCAGCATCTATAAATGAAAAAAACATTCACAATAAAAGAAAAAATATTCATTAAATGGAAGACAATTTTTAACGCAGCAACTTCATTAAATAATTATTTAAATAAAAGCTATATTTCTTATTTCAACAATTTCAAAACAAGTATTTTTTCAATTGTTGGCTGGCTTGGACTGCCCAACATCTATAATTGAAAAAAACCATTCCCAATAAAACAAAAATATTCAATAAATGGAAGAAAATGTTCAATGCAGCAACCTCAACAAATAATTATTTAAATAAAGGCTATATTTTTCATTTCAACAGTTTCAAAAGAATTGATTTATTGAAACTGCTTAGCCTAGCTTCAAAAGGAAATTTAAAATAATACGTTAGTCCAAACATCAATGACTCTAAAAAGGTTCCACAACCATATCCCAGATAGGCCTATGTGATTATGGTCTAAACTACCAGTAATTATCTGAAATCATTGAATGAGAGGGGAAAAATCTTGTGCAGTGTTTTTAGTATAATAATTATTATGTACCAATAATGTGGGTGAGCTGTCATCCCCTTCATAAATTTGAGTTTTTGACCCGCAAAACATTATGATCCGTGAGACTAGAGGCTATTTTGAATTTCGGTAAAACTTCAAAAAATCAGTGAACATTAAATCCATATTGATGCGAATGAGATTGTGAAATTTGTATAATTTCTGATTGTTAGGTTTTTATGACCACAAAAAATTATGACGTTGACCCGTCAAATTTTGTAGCATCTTGAAAAAATCCCTTTCACATCGCCAATTGTATGAATGTGATTTCTGACCTCTAGTTTTTGCGCCTATTATGAAGTTGATCCTTGCCGGCAATTTGCATGCCCAAAAAATCACTTGTACATCTCCCATGTTGTTGGGAATGTGATTGTAAATCCTCCCTCACCCATGTGGCAGAGGATAAAAAATCTAGCACAATTTCTATAAACCACATTGCTGACATTCATCAACATTGCACACGTTTTGCATTTCTTTCAGGGTCCAAGTGAAAGCAACTTGGAGGATTTTTTGGAGTTACATGTAGACATAATGCTAATATGTGATGGTTTATAACCCTTATGATACCAGATATATTGGGAGATATTGATAGACCACTACACTAAAATGAATATCCACAATAAAAAAACTATATTGGAATGGTATAAAACATATTTTATCTGCCGGATTAAGATTAAAAAAAAATTTAAGTATTTAACAATTACTGCTGTAACACTGATTGACATCACAAATGCAGTAGATAAAATAGCTACCAGCAGTGCTAATTCCTGAACCTAGTCATGAGACTACATAATATCACAATAAAAGAGTTTTTGCACTGTACAATTGGTAACCACTGGGATACATATATATAATATAATGGTCTCCTCATTGTCGCATGAAAAATGCTGGAGTGCACACAATGGCACTTTTCAATCTGACTTGGGGTGTAACAATCAATGTGATTTACATGTGATGGTCTGAATTACTTGCGCTCTGGTGCAGAGGGTGCTCAATAAAACAAACTGGTGTTGATTTTTAGGCATCATAGCTGTTTATATGAGGAAAAGTGAAATGTTTTTAAAATTCGTTGAATCTTGCTCTGCCATCAGGGACAAAATATGCTTTATTAATAAGTAAACTCTACACTAAAAGTATAATGTGAGAATGAATGAATGTAAGAAGTATAACATCATGTACATTAAACATAGGAAAAACAACATGCATTCTAGCTATATGTGGATAAATATTTTGGCCTTTGCACATGTATACATTTTGTGTTGTGAGACATGTGTAGGCAGCATTTAATAGTACAATTGAAACTTTCAAAATACAAATTGGTCAAATATAGAAACAACATCTAGAGTCACAACATAAAACAGAAAGAAAGAACAGTAATGCCATGACAAACTAGTTCAACATACTCCAACAGATTACATGTATTCAGGAATGTTGCGATAAACGATGTGTGTGTATCAATATACCGGTACATTATGTATCGAGATACTTTACGAGAAGAGTATCGATTTAACCCTTTCAAGTCTGAATTTACCATATCCATCTTCATCCACTACAAGCCGCGAATTGCTGCCGCAATTCTCGTCTTGTAGTGGATGAAGATGAATTAATGTGGTTTAAAAATCAAAGAAAATTGTCATGTATTGGCAAACCAGTTTCATGGAAATTTTCATACTAAAACCCTTGGTTGCAGAAAAATTAGGTCTGTTTACAGGGATATAAATGATGCTTTAATGCATCGTGAGGGTTTAAAGGGTTAAGTACCATGATAATTATGATTCATCACGCCCTGACCTGTAACTCACAATATGTTGTGATACCCCAAATTTAAAAAATATTGTGTGTTATATCGTGACAGAACTAATGCTTAACTGCCTTTTGTGAAAAATCACAGCTTTTAACGACAATTTGTCAAGGTTTACAGGCAGGAAAGATGTATTATTGACAATTTTAGAAGTAGGTAAGCAGAGTAGAGTTTAAATTACAGTGTTTTGTGTGAAAATTGCCATTTATTTATGAGAAATGGATATGGGCTGCCTGGGTCACGGCATGAGGGATCATATGATGATATGCATAAATCAAAAAGAATAAGACAGGTTACAATGCAATGCTGAATGGCTGGCCTGAAACTGGCCCACCAATCACAGAATGTAACATGTTAAGAACCAACATTATGTATCACACTTTCATTTGGCAGGTGGTGCACCAAGACATAGATTGCACAGCAGAAAAGTGACATGAATCAACAGGTGTGATACATGGCACATAGCAGGAGTTAAAATAATGTGATATATCAATTGATCTGCACATTGTAACACCTCTACATGTATTAGTATTAACCCTTAAACCGCTAAGAGCAGCTATAGTCGTTTTCAATCCATTTTATTTGCCGTTTTAATTGCAGTTATTGGGAACAAAATTTGTTTTTGAACAGTACACAATTTTGAACCAGATTTCCAGTGTGGCTGAAGGATTCTCTATTGTAAAAATGAGAGAGTCCTGCCCAACTTATATATTTTGCCATTAATATCGGGGAACTTGTGATTTAGAGAGTCTTCGCATTTACCTTTTTAGTACCATCTGTACGTCAATTAAGTTTGCATTTTCATGATATATGAGATCAGGCTCACCTTATTAATTTTTACTTAGAAAAGCTAGTGTGGTCACACACCACACTGGACTGAATAAGCAGTGTGTCCCACACCTATAGAACCACGATAGGCCACGCTGACTTGCCTCAAAATTGTGCACTGTTAAACATCAAGATTTGCAAACGTTTTGTCTCAAATTAAAAAGATATGAGTAGTTTTCACCCACTTGAAGTTGTGGGTAGCGAGACACAACTTCAAGTAGGGGAAAAATTTAAATCATTTAATAGAGCGGCAGGGTAAAATTTGTTTGAAAATTATTGATTAGCAATTCTCTCACAACTTGTAATTTGGAATACATCATTATCATTGATGTACCGGGTATAAAAAAATTGCTAATCAATTACAAATTATATTAGTAAATAGGCAGAATTGCATAGCATTTTGCTATGCGATACTGAACAAATTTTTCCTCGAGCAGTATAAGTGTTAATAAAGAACATGTTTTGTTCAATTATGTCTTTAAAATCTTAGAAAAATATAAAGTAAACTCTACTCACTTTAAATTTGGTAGCATCTATTAGCATTACAAGTATATCGTTCGATTTTTAGTAAAATTTAAACAGGTCTACTTTGGATTCTTGAAGTGTTCTCAGCTGAGTGTTGCATTGTTCTTAAAATGATGATAGGCAGTGAGCAAATGATACCATTTTTTGTGCAGAAAGATAGGATAGTGAGAGATTGACAATGCTCTCATTATGGTAATTTCTGGGTCTAACGGGGAAGCTACGTTTAATAGAATACAAAAAATCGATTATCCGGTGAACGGATAACAGTAAAAGCCAAAAACTGTTTCATTGGCATACTCCTGTGATATTCCACACTTAAGTATAAAAAGTACTAATTCTAATTTTATGTGTGCACTAGCCTTGATCTAAGATCAACCCACTAAATTATTTTACTACACAAACATTTTTAATCATCATCAAGAAAGACTAGCAATTAAATGATAATTAGTGCAGGTAATAAGTTTTTGCCACAAAACACCACAACACTTGGGAGAAAAATTAAGAATTTTGCATACAACATTTCATGACAATGAAAAAGGGATGAAACAAAGAACTTACAGTGACCTTCATTCAAATAGAAGCAGAGAAAAAGAAGGTAATCATGTAACACAGTGTAAATATTAGCTGAACCAAAGAATTATGATTTTGTTATTTACATTATTTACATAAAGACTAATACATCCACTGTCAATTATTTGTGCCTAATGCATCCAACGCCATGCTGCAGTTAACAAAATAAATTATGTACCACAATTCCCTCCTGCTGTGAATACTTTGAGATTTGAAGATTTTGTGTAATCTATGATTACAGAGAGAAAATCTTCATAGACTACCATCGTTCAGTCATTAATTTATGTGTATCTACACAAGTATGTGTTACCAAAATAAGCTTCAAAGTCAAATTGGTTGAAATATGATGTTATTCAGGATTACTCAATAAATGCCTTTACCGATTAAGCTAAATGATTAGTCTATTTTATATTGTCAAAGTTTGCATTCCATGAAGTTAGTTTTTTGTATAGGTACACTGCACTGCACACTTTTAAAAATGTACGCATTTGCTTAAATATCACCAGAAATGTAGACACTTGTGGTCATTGTTACCGACGAGTACAACATAACCCCAATTAGCAAATAAAAAACAAGTATCCTTCAAATGCAGATAGCAAGTTGTGTGGGAAAACGACTACACTGCTCCTTCACTGCATCTCCCATGGGTGGTCTCCGATAGGTGGTCTTTGGTATGCATTATGCGGGAATGTAATTGTTAGGTCTTTTTAATACCAGTATATTCATATTTTGCCGACTCGTTTTTATCATCCCAATGTACATATCTAAATACAAAGACAATCTTACAAGTGTACCGTAAAGCCCGTTTATCCGTTATTCCTGTATGTATATGAAATTAAATCTTATCCTTATTTCTGCCTGATTGTGTCGCTTTAACCATGGCAGTAAAATGTCACACCTTCAATGATGATTTATCTGATTACAGAGTGCAGCTAACCTGTGAAAGAGGGGGTATAGGTATGTAGACTAGTGTCTATCCACCGCTAGGTATTTCCTACGTGGCCGAATGAAGGCCGCCATCCGTGAAATTCAGAACAAATTCCACATTTACTGGCTGAGTATCGAAAAGACTTGGCACCCTCAGACTTTACATGTGGTGAGACCAGGGATTGTACACTAGTTCAAGTGTATCTGTTCATGACTGACCATGGAGAATGAATCTCGTTAGTATTTCGGGGCTGTTCCATGGATTATTCTAAACATGTTGTCAAGTATAATTTGTTTATTATTGCGCTCCGAAACAGGTATACATCCAATTGAGACTTTTGCATTCATTGAAACCAATATGCATCCTCGGGGAGCAGACTTTCAGGGCAAATCTGATTGTGTTATTCTCAAGAATTTGAAGTTTCTGTCTGTAAATTTTCTGAAGCACACTTTACCATACGGAACATGCATAATCAAAATGACATTAAATTAGAGCTGATGCCAAAAATTTCCTTGAATTTGTGTTTAATAATTTTGCATGTCTCCATATTGAATTTGAGTTGTGACTTGTCTTTCTTAAGAAAATCTCCTGCAATATAATTACCATCTGAAGACTGGTCCATATCTACTCCCAAATATCGAACACTTTTTGTAGAGGCTACAAAGGTCTCACCACATGTAACATTCATTTCTGAAGAAATACCAAGTTTTTTTCAACCAAAAAGTATTGAGGACAGACAGACGGGAAGCCAGACGGACGGAAAGGCATAAACACAATGCCTCCCGGTGCAGGTGAGAGGAGGCATAAAAATAGCAAGGGCCCCAGCAGGTCGGAAATAAGGTTCAAAATGCTGGTTGTCCAGTGGGAAAACAACATGAATATTTTGGTTGTCCGCCACAATTTTAAGTTGTTTGCCCAAAAATGAGAACAGAAGTTAAACTATAATTTTGATCACGACCACAATTTATCAACTATGTTTGACAGCCAAAAAATAATGGTCAAAATTTGATGGGACATAGCCATAAGCTAGACTAGTAGTAGTTACGGCTCAAAATATGGGTTGTCCATCTTGTGATTTAGTTGTCCCGGACAAAAGGAACGTTCTTATTTCCAGCTCTGCCCAGAATAGATCACTGAGGTACTCCACAAGGAACCACTCTGGGCCCAGCCCAGGCTGAGGTAAGAAAAAAATACCAAGAGCCTTCAATTTTTTAACCAATATATCATGATTGACTGCAAGTGTAACCCCAAAGTTAACTGAATGACGGTCAACTCCGATCGAGTAGCCAGTCATTAACCATGGTAAAAAGAGATAAATCAGACAAAATAAAAAATCATGATTGATGGATTCATGTTGCTCATGAGCTGATGTCACTGTCAGTAGGGTGGCCAGAAGGTCAGCATCACAAACTTGATAAGGTTTTTGGCTGTTTTGTTTAGAATCATCTGGCATTCCACATTTTCTCATATTACTAATTACTTTGCCTGTTTATTTAACATATTAATGATCTTAATCTAAAATTTAGAGAAAAAAAAATATTGACAAAATTACAAGCTTTTAAAAAAGTCATGTTTTGTGTTTTTTGATGGGCTATTATTTTGAGTCTTAATTTATGCCTTAACGCCTAGCGCCCATGCACCTGCAATTATTATGTTATTTTAAAACGAAGAATAAATTTGGAAAGAGACAACAATTATCATCATTTTGGTATTTCAAATGGGACAAAGGACCACATATGTGACCCATCTGCACAAAATGAGTCGCATGTCGGCTCTTTACAAGTTGTGAAAATGGGCAATATGCATGATATGGGCTAATAATATTGAATTTTGTTTTTTGTCAAATTTTGATGCTTCACATGATTTTGATTATCATATTTTTTGTTAATTTGTTTTCAAAATGGCCACTGGCGGCCATTCTGGATTTTACCCATTTTTACCCCTCACACTGCTATGGGCGACTATAGTCGCCCAAAATAAAGCAAGCACAGCCTGCTGTGGGCGACTATAGTTGCCGAGCAAATTCTTATAAAAAAAATTTCACTTTCGTTTTGTGGTGTCTTTCTATTTGCGCTCTAAAGATAGCTAACTGACTGATTTTGTAATATAATGGCTTTTAATATCAGTTGTTCATCATATGCTTTTTTGAAGAAAAAACGTGCCAGATATTACTTAGTGGGAAACCACACATGCTGCAAATTTTATGCAGCAGTGTAAGGGTTAAAAAACGCTTAAAGTTAACCAAAGTCCACCTGACAGATTCTGAAAGTAGACATCCAGGGCTATAAAAATCAATCCTTTAAAACTATATATATATACCGAATTTCCAGGTTTGCCCGAAAAATCCTATTTGGCCATAAGGAACTATTTTTTTATACTATAAAGAGCTTACAATCAAATTTTTGCCATGACTTTAAAGCTAATTTTCTCCATTTTCATTTATTGAAATATTGACCCATTCGAGTCACTAAAATGATCATTACTCAGCTCCGGATCACCAGAATTGCATGTTCTTGGTGTCATATTAAAGCTCCAGCTCTATGCTATCCAATGATACCACTAACTCCATATTTCATTTTCCCGACATGAGACTCGTTATGTACAGATGGGTCACATATTGGCAAGTTGACGGTGAAATAGATATGAAACAAGAGCACACTCGATAATAGCCCGCCGCCGAATTATGATAAAGAAAGTAAAGACGAATGTCATCACGTGAATAACAACCCAAGATATAAATGGTATGTTAAACCAGCCGCTTTTCAAGTTATCGCGCCCACAAGGTCAAATTATGTACGTAAAATAAATGTGAAAAATCGCAATAAGTCGAACATTTTGATTTTTTTACCGGCCATTATTGAGCTTGTCCAAGAACTGCTCATTAGTAACATGCATAACAAACTTGAAGAGGATACTTGTGAAAATGTTGAAGTTATCGCGCCTACAAGGTCAAATTATTGACGTAAAATGAGAAAAATCGCAATAAATCGGCCATTTTTAATTTTTTTTCAGCCATTATTGAACTTGTCCAAGAACTACTTATTAGTAACATGCATAACAAATTTGAAGAGGATATTTGAAAAACTTTTCAAGTTATCGCGCCCACAAGGTCAAATTATTGACGTAAAATGAGAAAAATCACAATAAATCGGCCATTTTTTTTTTTTTCAGCAATTATTGAACTTGTCCAAGAACTACTTATAAGTAACATACATAAGAAATTTGAAGAGAATATGTGAAAAACTTTTCAAGTTATCGCGCCCACAGGGTCAAATTATTGACCTAAAATGAGAAAAATCGCAATAAATCGGCCATTTTTTTTTTTTTTTGGCCATTATTGAACTTCTCCAAGAACTACTTATTAGTAATATGCATAACCAATTTGAAGAGGATATGTGAAAAACTTTTCAAGTTTTCGCGCCCACAAGGTCAAATTATTGACGTAAAATGTGAAAAATCGCAATAAATCGGCCATTTTTTTTTTTTTTTCGGCCATTATTGAACTTGTCCGAGAACTGGTCATTAGTAACATGCATAACAAATTTGAAAAGGATATGTGAAAAACTTTTCAAGTTATCGCGCCCACAAGGTCAAATTATTGACGTAAAATGTGAAAAATCGCAATAAATCGCCCATTTTTTTTTTTTTTCGGCCATTATTAAACTTGTCCGAGAACTGGTCATTAGTAACATGCATAACAAATTTGAAAAGGATACGTGGAAAACTTTTCAAGTTATCGCGCCCACAAGGTCAAATTATTGACGTAAAAGGTGAAAAATCGTAATAAGTCGGCCATTTTGAATTTTTTTTCAGCCATTATTGAACTCGTCCGAGAAGTGGTCATTAGTAACATGCAAAACAAATTTGGGAAGGAAACATGAAAAACTTTTCAAGTTATCGCGCCCACAAGTAAATGTTAACGCCGACGCCGACGCCGACGCCGACGACGCCGAACTTCAATTGCAATAGCCCACCTTTTTTAATTAAAATTAAAAGGCGGGCTAAAAAGGTGTGGTAAAAACTTGAATCAGTTTCCAAACTTCAAAAATTTAAGCCAATTTACACCTCTGAATTGCATTTGGGATTGCATTTGCCAAATTTCTCAAATGGACGATGAATAATAAAAAAATAGTGATCATTTTTAAAACTGCTTAGCCTGCTGATTCTAAAAAAAATTTCGTTTCATTTTGTGTTGTCTTTCTATTTGCGTTTTAAAGATGACTAACTGACTGATTTTGTAATATAATGGCTTTTAATATCAGTTGTTCATCAGATGGTTTTTTGAAGAAAAACATGCCAGATATTACTCAGTGGGCAACCACACATGCTGCAAATTTTAAAGGGTTAAAGATAGTGTAAAAATTAAAAATCAGTAGCCTGAGACTGATTTTTGTCACCCCCTGAGTAGGGCTGCTATATGATGAATGTATACCAGTGTGCGACACTAACGCTCGACTGCTCGACCCAGTCCAGTAATCCTGGCACGGGCGAGTACACATTCTCAGGCACTGGACCTGCTGGTCGAGTATATATTCAAGGCCTTATCTGCCAATGTAACGTCACTAGGCCTATACTAGTATTGTCAGCATGTCTTACCAGTGCATGGATAGTCTGCAGTAGCGGTATTAAGACAACGCGGCGCTGTCATTAAGCCATGCAACATTGGCTAGAGCTCCCTGCACGTGCTAGCCTCCATCCACTCTCACGTCGCCACTGTAAACGCGCTGGCAGCAGTTGTAACTGGTGTGGTAATACAGGCTGACACCCTATGCAGCCACGGCCTGCTTTATTGGCTTAGACGACGCAGTTACCAGCACATTTCATCTTTGAATGTTCTCATTTGGGCACGGCAATATCTTAATATGGTATTTGTTTTTAGCCACATCAGAATAATAGAAATGCGTCGGCGGCATAGGCCTACTGTATAAATGCTTTAAAAAGACATAGGTCTAACTGATTAAATTCACGCCTAATTTCACACAGTTTGTAGGCCTCAGAATGTCTGCCTATAAAAGCAGACCATCCTGATGACGTCATCTACTCTTGCCGACCTTAGCCCGCCATTGATTAAATGGTGGTATAACTATATCATCTCTGCAGGGACATCGTGTATACATGTGCGCTAAAATTGGTTCAATGCTACAACAGCGTATCTGGGGTTGAGCATGTTTCAAGTCCTGTGTCTCTCGGCGCTACTATAGTAAAAACAAATCCATACCTCACATATTTGTTTGACCAGTGGATGCCAACTGCTACTAGTCAAGACATGAGCTACAGCGATAAACAGATGCTTCAAATCTTACCTAAATTGGTGTCGCATTATCGCTAGGAATTTAACAGGGGCGCTTGTAAATCTGTAAATCAATGATCACTACTACTGCAATGATTATGAATAGTCATTACTTTTGTTGTAAGCAAAAACTGACATGGTGTCGTCATTCTCACACAACTCAGCGAATAATTACCCAACACACACAGGTCTTATTCAATGCTGGTTCACCTGCACGATGCTGGCCCAGTGTTAAAACAAGATGTACAATAACTAGGCTACATGTAACAGTAACATACCGCATTTACACCCACGCTCACAACACCCTGACTGACTGCTACATGCAGCAGGCTGGTGTCTGGGAGATTTTTTCAAGCCAGCAGATTTTGTGGTAATAAAGGGTACAACAAAATCGGGGGGGGGGGGGGGGACGGTAATTAAGTGGGGTGGGGCTTGCGTTTATTAGGAATAATACGGTACATACTCAGACGGAACGCTTAAACCATCTAGAGCCAAGTAGACTCTAGATGCTCATTTGTTATTTATATTATTTGATTATGTGACTTGATATCATCTAAATTGACTCTTCAATGTGAAATAACAAGTGATTATTATGGTATTATGATATATGTTTGTCTTTGTTATTTTTAACTATTTTTATAAAAATCACAATGATGGTAGGTTGTACATCACTTGTACATAATTTGTTTTTTTCTAAAGTCATACCTTATCAGATTCGAGCTTACCTGGTCTAGTGACATGTCACCAGGTCTAGTGATAAACTTAAGTTACTAGACCTGCTGGTCTAGTTACTAGATCTGCTGGTCTAGTGATACAAAATGTTAATGCCACACCCTGGTATACTAAAGTCTACACAATTATCTGGAGCGGATGCTTTTTGTCGATTTCCCTGTCAATTCTGAACCGATTTCCTTGAAATTTTGCACAGGACATTTCTTATTCATGTCCTAACGTCGGTAAAAATTTCGCGAAATTATATTCAATATTTCAAAAGTTGGATCAATTGACATGTGATAAAATTCCAGAATACCGTATATAGCGGCGTATAGTACGCTACTTTTTTCTTTTTTGAGCCCGTTTTTGGCCTGGTGCGTATTATCCACCGATGCGTACAATATATTAATTTTGCTGAGATTTGTCACTCAAAATATTGATAAATAGGCAGTCTCACGTCTCCCGAGTGAACTGCGATCTCCTAACTCCTTGTATTTTCGCCTAAAAATGGCAAATTACTTCAGCAGCTATAATGGAACCATTTGTTTCTAATACACTTAAAATGTCTAGTGAAATAACAACCTAGCATTTATTTGTCTTTAAAATATCCGATAAAGTTATTTATTAATGTTATTTAAATAATAATCTACTCGTCAGACATCGCTAGGCCTTCTTCATCATCATGATCATGTGTATTGCTTTGATTGGCAGTCGTTGTTTTTCTACTCTCAACTAGGGCCAAGGGCCCATCTTATAACCTGAGAACTACTTTCGAATCGATATTTTACTACGCCATCAAGTGTGTGGCCTAGGGCCATCCAAATTAGGTGTACTTAAACTTTAATAAACCATGCTTAGATGGCCCCAGGCCACACAACTGATACGTAGATGGCCCCAGGGCACACACTTCAAATAAATGGCCCCAGGCCACACACTTTAAGTTGATGGCCCCAGACCACACACTTTACCTTGATAGCTCCAGGCCACACATTATCAGTTGATGGCCCCAGGCCACAAGCCCACATACTTCAAATAGATGGCCCCAGGCCACAGACTTTAATTTGATGGCCCCAGGCCACACACTATCAGTTGATGGCCCCAGGCCACATACTTGGTGTTATCTGGGCCTACTTAAAGTACCGGTATGTGGCCTGCGGCCATCCATTTGAAGTGTGTGTCATGGAACCATCAACTAAAAGGTGTGTGGCCTGGGGCCATCTATTTAAAGTGTGTGGCCTGGAGCCATCAACTGAAACTGTGTGGTCTGGGAGCATATCTAATAAAGTGTGTGGCCTAGGGCCATCAACTAAGCGTGTATGGGGTGGGGCCATCAACTAAAAATGTGTGGCCTGGGGCCATCTATTTAAAGTGTGGCCTGAGGCCATCAACTGGAAGTGTGTGACCTGGGGCCATCAACTTAAAGTGTGTGGCCTGGGGCCATCAACCTACAGTGTGTGGCCTGGGGCCATCAACTGAAAAAGTGTGGCCTGGGGCCATCAACTGAAAGTGTGTGGCCTGGGGCCATCAACCAAAAGTGTGTGGCCTGTGGCCATCAAATTAAAAAGTGTGTGGCTGCAGGCCGCATATAATAAGTTAAAGTATATGGCCTGGGGCCATCAACCTGAAGTGTGTGGCCTGGGGCCATCACCTTTTAAAATGTGTGGCTGCAGGCCGCATATAGGCTACTAAGTTGAAGTATTTGGCCTGGGGCCATCTATTTAAAGTGTGTCGCCTGGGACCATCCACGTATCAAATGTGTGGCCTGAGGCCATCCACCTATCAGGTGTGTGGCCTGGGACCATCTATTTTAAAGAATGTGATCTTATTTGAGCGACATCCCAGTAAACACAAAACATTTGTAATTACATTTATACAACGCCGCCCCAGTGCTGATTCAACATTGTATAAATGCTTTTACAAATATTTAGTGTTTACTAGGATCTATGTGGCAAGAATGTCACGAGTGGGGGGTGGTAACGTGATCTGTTGCAATCCGCGTGAAGCACAGAAATGAATGGCCCTGGGCCCTAGTTGAGAGTAAGTTAACAACAGCTGCCTTTGATTGTGTGACCACTGTGAAGCTTCTATTCCATTCACCAGATGTCGCTGTCGGCGGCGGCGACGTGACGTGCCTTTCTCATACACTGTATACGGCTTGATTATTAGCAGGTTTTATTATTATAGGCCTACCAGGGGAAAAAATTCGTCATTTTTATCCACTCGCCAGCCGGGCTAGTGGAACTAGAAATCCACTAGCCCTTATGATTTTTTAATCGCCCTTACTAGTTAAATGTTTTTTATGAAAAAAATTGCCGGACTATGCGTGACATGGCTGAATCACTGGTTAATTATTTTTTCCCCTTCTGACTCATCTTCTGTAGGCTTAGTCTGAGCATTTTTGCTGCAGGTGGGCATTTTAGCTTTAATTATCTCTAGTGAAGTCAGAGTAAATTCCATAATTCATTTAGATTTAATTGGCTATTCATAACTACTACATGTACAGACAATTAATTTAATCCGACATTGGCCCACTAGTGCTCATTCCAACTTGGAGAAAGAAGGGGCTATGTTGCCCACTTCGATGAAGAAAGGGGGCCATCTTAAAAAAACGTAAACCGTTCTGCAAATATAATAAAGTCAGTCATTTTAAACATAAAACTGATGTCAAATAAGCGTACTTAAAAAAAAATATATATGCCCTATCTTCTCTCATATCGTTTAGGGGCTATTCAAGGTAACTGTCCTTTTCAACAAAGAAGTAGGGAAGTCTATGGAGCTCTAGCCTCTATAGCATCTTGACACAGCAAGGCACAAAATAACTGGGATAAAAAGGTTATCTCAGGTGTATTTTAGGCCTTTTCTTGGGGTGTAATTTAGTTTGTGTTAGGCCTATTAGCATGGTTAGACCTTCTTAGTCTCAACACCCTTATGTCCAGTTATTCACATCGTTTCTCTGCCGACATACATGTAGGCCTACATGCGCCAGCGGCAGCCCTATGTGTGACTGAAACTGGAGTATTAGCCACAGCTTGTATTCACACAAAATTGCAAGACGTTTTTGCAGACGTTTTTTTGTAAGATTAATGCTTGATTTATCAGGCCAATAATGCATGAGTCTTTTAGAATCAGCAACGATTCAAGACTGCATCTATTCACCCACAGCTCGTTGGGCAATGAAATGTTGTCAGCATGCATGTATGTCAGCAAACTAGATAAATGATCTTCTTGATCAGCGCCATTTTGAACTGTGAAATATCGGGTGAAACGAATGTTGGGAACCACGACGCAATAAGTGACGCTGTGGGCTGTCATGGCTACCGCAGATCGGGCCACATGCAATACACGCGCCCATGCACCGCGGATTGACCAGGCCGTAGGCCTACAGGTCAGTACTTTAGTTTGTTTAACAACTTGGTGAAAGTGATGTTTGTCAACGTGTGTCAGCATCAAACTTGATTCAGTTGCTCACTTTTAGTGTACCAAATCTTGAATTATGTGCGCTTCAGTGCTCCTCAAACGTCAAGGATACACACAACCACGTGTGAGCCGAAACAACGCTCTGTAGCGCACCACGACGACGACGCCTGTACATGCCATGCGGCGCTCTGCAGTAAATAGCCACACATGATCTGCGGATCTCACAGGGAATCAGTCGCCAGCAGGGCTAGTGCCATGCTGATTTACAATCGCCCTTACATAATTCTTGTCGCCACGGGCGACCAGGCGTATGTGAATTTGCATCCCTGCCTACATATTTCACTGCAATATATATTCAAGTCAATGGTATTCTAAAATACAGATGAAATGTATCCTGGTAGAAGTTTAAATAATATTAGAGCGCTAATACAATAGGTTTCACGGCAAAAAGAAAAATATAATAATAAATAATAATAATTATGCTCTTGATATAATTGCCACATTCCTAAATCCACACATATATATGATAGACATTTAAAATTGTATGCTTGTAATAAATCACCTTGACAGTGCTGTCACCAATACATACATGTGCCATTTCATTATTGTTACTGTAAATAAAAACTTGTACGTTGTTATACAAAAATGTTTTTTTTATTCGTTGTATCTTAATAAAAATTAGCTAGATTATATCGCCGTTTCGGCCGTCATAAACAGTACACATCCCATTGGAGACTAGACTGTAAGCCTATTCACCAGATGGCGTTTTTCCCGTCATTTACCTGACTATAACTGCTTTCACCAGGTGGCGCTAATATGTTATATCGTGATCATTTGTGGTCAAATCAACACTAAAACAAAAATAAATATAATACTCAGATAGTTCTTCCTAATTTTATATTTTTATGGTGTTTATATTATTTCTTTTCATCAAATCATTTCATTTATTTTATATAATCTTTATTAGCGAATCAATTATATCCTTATGTCACCTGCTGAGTTGAACCACATTCTGAATGCCTTGAGTAATAAAGACATACCACACACACACCCCAGACAGACTGTGTAGATACTCACCACCCAGGTGCGTACTATCCACCGGTGCGTACTATCTGTGTTTTTTGGTACAATTATTGGTACCTGCGTACTATACACAGGTGCGTACTATACCCCGCTAAATACGGTAAGTGTAATGGATTTAAATAGAGGGACGTCATGTTTTTAATTAACCACATGTCAAATGGTCTAACTTTTGCAATTCTGCTTGAAACTTCACAATTTTTTTACCAATGTTAGGACATGACTTGGAAATGTCCTGTGCAAAATTTTAAAAAAATTGGTGCAGAATTGACAGAGAAATCGACGAAAATCATGCGCTCCGGATAATTGTGCCATATAGTGTAGGCCCTAGGTGGGTACATCAAAAAAAGTCATCAAAAAAAGTCATTTGGGGTTTTTTTTCAGGATTTATGTGAATTTGTGAGACATTGTAATAGAAGGCATATTTTTCTTGTTTGTTTGTTCGTTTTGCTCACTATTACTGGTAGAAATAAAGCCATCATTGTAGAATAAAAAGAGTTATTTATTTTAAATGGCTTTTTAATCACCTGTTCTAGGGGTTCCCATCATTAGATTTCTCGCAATTACAAAAATTGCTGCCAGCTCTGGCCCTTAATTTCATAAAAGCTGCAACAAATGCTTGAAGAGGTAAGTGGAACAGGCATGCTGTGGCCCCTTCTGATAATTTTTTTACACAGGTGCCATTTTTTTAATTTTTGTAAAAAAATGCAAAAAATGAAAATAGAGACTGTCCACTGCCCTATGAGGAAGTTTTTGAGGACATCATCAAGACAAGTTTGGACAGAACAATGTGGGAATCTCGAAGAAATGAGATACCTAGGGAAGGCTGTACTAGTTTACCCAGGGTTTTGTTTGAAGTTGATGATAACTCAAAAACTATTTAACCAATCAAAACAAAATAAAAAGCATTGCCATCACTCTCGTCTCAGTCTCAGGGCCAGGGTCACACTCACAAGACCGGCATCTTTTGAGCTTAGCTTTAGATCTATTCTGTGAAACGCAGTGACGTCACTCGGTGAAAACAAGGTTATATAATTCCCCCCCCCCCATACTTCATTCAGTGAAACTCAGTGACGTCACTCGGTGAAAACAAGGTTATAGCTTATATAACTAAGAATCCTCCCCCATTCTGGAACACAAACAACATATTTGAGCATTTAACTGGTGATTAAACGAAGCACTTTGTTTTTCATATTGTATAATATTAAAATTAGAGTCTAACGAACGCTGAAAAAGGCGAAATGATATTTTGTCCAACAAGTCTTTTCACATGCCACATAGTTTTCACTTTTTTCGTCACGCCGTCTTACAGAATACTTCATTGTATTAGCCAGGGCCCCGTTTTATCAACATTAAAAGATACGAGCTCTCGTTAATTCTCGTGACCTTGGCCTGCCACTTACGAAAATATAGAATCTCCTTGATTTTCCTCGTATGTCTACCTCTTTAACATGTATAGGGAGGATACGAGCACTCTGACCCACTCTTAGAATCTTAACGATCCTCATATGCAAATGAGCAATTAATAAGGAATAATACGAGCTCGTATCTTTTCAGCTTGATAAAACGGGGCCCTGCACGGTGAAAACAAAGGAGGTCGAGGTCATTGAGTTTCACAGAATTTCAGTAACGTTATTAGTTTACTATTACTAGTATTAGGGCCTAGACTACAGCTACTAATACTATTTGTGACTTGATCACAGTGTGAATCACAGATCAGACAACTTTTTGTCACTGTCACCTTTTTTATGTTGTAAATTCGCGTTAGCATTCCGACGCCTCGATCATTTAAAATGTCAAGTTTTTCCGCCAGCTTTTGCTGGCTTGGTGGCGGGTTCATTGCTCGAGACATCTCGGCAGTTTCTCTTGTTACCAGATATTATTTAATTTTCTGACATTTTATTGACTACAGGATTTGTTCATTAAAACCGGAAGTTTTCACAATTTAGAATATAGGTTAGTGGTTCCATGTTTTACACTAGGTGTCAATAATCCACACAGGGGAGACGAGGGCAGCTAGATACGGATTAATCAACTCTATCTCAGTTTTCAAGTAAATGGTTTAAAGCACAAAAAGTAGATTCACATGAACAATATCAAATAACCGCAAATTCGAAAACAAAAGAAAACCCAGTCAATAAAGTACAACAAAGTATTAAAATTGTGTGTGGCAATAGAAACTTATGTGCTATTAGAAGTGTAGCCTGGAATATAGGTGGACTGGGGGACAAACTAGAAGCTTTAGATTTACAATATTATTTAATAAATTTTGATGTCATAATACTTTCAAAGACATGGTTAACAGAAAAAGATATATTAATAGGCCCTAAATGATTTATATTTTGGTAGTTACAATGTAATTAATGTAACAAGAAGTGTGCTTCATGTTAATGCAAGAAGAGGCTCAGGAGGACAGTTAATATTGTTCAACTCTAATGTTAATGTTACAATGATAGAATCAATATGTGAACATTTTCTTGTACTGAAAGTCTCTAGAAAGAAAACTCCCTCAGAGACAGTAACTCTTATTTCTTCTTACATACCCCCAAAAGACACAACATTTGTTTGTCATTCCTGTTCAAATGACTACTATGATCAGCTATTGGTTCTGACAGCCAAATACAGAAACCAAAACCTGCTCATTGTAGGAGATCTGAATGCACGCACTGGGGCCTAGCTATCTGATCATCATGTTAAATGCGAAGGTAGGGGGCCTACTGATTGTGAAGTTGAATTACTTATTCCAAAAGTAAATGTGATGATGTTTTCTTACAACCGAGAGTTAATTCAGATAAGAAAGTAAATGAATATGGTAAACACCTGATTGATTTGTGTGTAAATTTTGGAATGTCAATTGTAAATGGGAGAAGTGTTGATGACAATAATGGTATGTTTACCAGAGTGCATACAACTGGTAAAAGTGTTGTAGATTATGTTATTTCTCCTTCTGATAATTTCAATCTTGTTAAAAAAATGAAAGTAGGTAAACAAAAAAACCTTCATTTCCAAGAAATAACTGGTTTCCCAGTGAACACGAGACGTTGGCCCAACGTTGGCTTACTGTTGGGCCAACGTGGTAGACGATGGGCCAACAGTGAGCCAACGTTGGGCCAACGTTTCGTGTTTCCTGGGTTGACAGTGAATGTAAAGAGATTAACCCTTTCATCCCTAGCTTGTTTTGGGCCATATTTTCATTTCAAACATGCAATATATTTCGTCATAAATCACACATTGCTCCAAGAGAATGGCCAGGAAGTCTACACATATTGTAATAGGTTAGGACATAGACTTACGTTTGCTGTCACATTTCAGCCCATAGATGGTTGCCACAGCAACGGAACTGCCCCCAGTTCCAGAATATGTCGAAAATATGTGTTTTTGACAGTTTTGTTGGGTAATTACCTCGAAAATTGGTAGTCAACGACAATTTTAGTTGGAACATGTCAATTTGACCTTATTTTGCCAAAATGACCAATTGCGTGTCACCCACGTATACTACTGATGGTCAAAGGTTACACGTTAGTGAAGTAGTATGTGCCATATTGCATTGGAATATGGGCGCACATTGGAGCAAAATGATGATGTTTGGCGCAGTCACATAGTTATGACCTAAGCTATAAAACAAAACACTGCATGTCTGCAGTCACTGGGGCTAATATCCCTGATAACCATACAGAGAAATTAGGACCATTCATAACGGTTGCTATGGCAACTAATTGCACCCTAAATGCCTACAATTTACTAAAACACACATAAATCTCAAAAAACTTTTGCAATCTTATAAAAAACAATTTAAAACTATTCGAAGTGAATCCTACATGCAGCAGTATTAGTGTTAGACTAATAATGAAGTACCCCAGATAGGCTATACTAGGGTCAAGAGAAGGGTCAAAAGGTCATGAAAAAACACGGTACTCCATGCCCGGTCACAATGGATCTAGTACATGAATTGCACTCGTGTAACATTTAAATTGACCTCGCTCGCTTGGAATTTGATGAAGGAATATCCCATAAGTGGTGATATAGTTGGGGAGAACATCACTGGGAATTATTCCAGAGGGACAATGAACCTTCATATAGATTGTCATGGCAACTAACGTCACGCCAAATGCCCACGATTCCCCCCAAAAAACACATAAATATATAATAACAGCTTTCAAAAGCCAATGAGAACTATTTCAAACTGTTCCAAGGAAATCTTACAAGCTGTATTAATATTAGTGTGGCACTAATAATGAAGCACCTGAGAGACGACTGGGGTTCAGGTAAGGGTCAAAAGGTCATGTATAACCATGATACTCAATGTACGGTCCTAATAGAAATATTTAATAGTACATTATTGATGCCGAAAATGCACTTAGTAACATTTAAATTAACCTCACTCGCTTGAAATTAAATGAACAAATTTCCCATAGGTGGAGATATGGTTGGAGTGAACATCACTGGGAATTATTCTAGATGGGCAATGAAGCTTCTTCATTGTTGTTATGGCAATCAATATCACCCCAAAAACAGACAACTCACTCAAACATACATACATTTCAAATTAAAACGTTCACAATCTTACAAATGAAATTTTAAACTGTTCCAAGTACATCCTACATGCAGTAGTATTAGTGTGGTAGTCAACGATAATTTTAGTTGGAACATGTCAATTTGACCTTATATTGCCAAAATGACCAGTCGCATGTCCCAGAGACTACCGGGGTGCAGAGAAGGGTCAAAAGGTCATGTATAGACATGATAGTCGATGCCCAGTCCCAATGGAAATGGAACTTTTGCTCACACCGTCGATCTTTTTATTCACACTAAAGGGTCAAAATAGCTATTTGTTAACCATTGTACTACCGTCATTTACATAGCTTCTGCAAGAGAGTTGGCAATAACGACAAAGATTTTCACACAGCCAAGAGCTAGATAGCTCTATATAACCAGTCGCATGTCCCAGAGACTACCGGGGTGCAGAGAAGGGTCAAAAGGTCATGTATAGACATGATAGTCGATGCCCAGTCCCAATAGAAATGGAACTTTTGATCACACCGTCGATTTTTTTATTCACACTAAAGGGTCAAAATAGCTATTTGTTAACCATTGTACTACCGTCATTTACATAGCTTCTGCAAGAGAGTTGGTAATAACGACAAAGATTTTCACACAGCCAAGAGCTAGATAGCTCTAAATAACCTCCTTGCTTTATCAGAATATATAAGTATCATGAGTGTAGCAGACAAGGTCTAGTTATCCATATTTGACCTCCTTAGTCCCCTGACTACTTCGGGAGGTCTTGTTATTATATAGACCTGGCGTCTACGCGGGTTCCAATCATCACAGATATCTGAAGTGAACATAATAGTAGCAAAAGCAGCAAAAACAAGCAATTTTCACCCGTTTTTTATAGATAATTTGACCTTGTAGTGGCCTTCAAATGACCTTGCCGGGACCTTCGGCTATAACTATGAAGCACAACCCCAACCCACTATGTGTACTTTAGACGGGCTTTGTCAGATTTTAATTATTGGTCAAAAACATAATATCAGTGTGTTATATTTGATCCATTTCTACCATATCAGACAGCGGGGTCACAAGCCATCATAGAGATCTAAAGTGTAATTGTAGAATAAAACAAAAACAAGCTATTTTAACCTGTTTTGTGTTGATTTGACCTTGCCTTGACCTTGAGATGACCTTGCCATGACCTTGGGGTTACAACCCTGTGAAATCCAGCCGCAACCTATTTTACCATGTATACTATTGGGTTGGGTAATATCAGATGAAATTAATGTATATTGGTCATTGGTCAAAATATAACATCGTGTTATTTGATCCATTCTGCCATATGAGACAGTGTTGACACAAGGGTGATTTGAAGGGGGGGGGGGGGTGAAAAACCCTCCAGCCCTAAATGTTATCTCAGAAAACTCTCTAGGGTGTTTTGGTATAGGTCCGTGTTAGGATCTAGATATGTTTCAAGCCATCATAGACATCTAAAGTGGACATAATTGTAGGAAAAAAGCTATTTTCACCTGTTTTGTGTTGATTTGACCTTACCGTGACCTTGAGATGACCTTGCTATGACCTTAGGGTTACAACCAAGTGAAATTCAATCCCAACCTATTCCACCATGTACACTTGGGTTGGTTATTATCAGATGTAATTAATGTATATTGGTCAAAATATAACATCAGTGTGTTATTTTGTCCATTCTGCCATATGAGACAGTGTTGACACAAGGGTGATTTTAAGAGGAGGGGAGATAAAAGCCCTCCAACCCTAAATATTATTCCTGAAACCTCTCTAGGGTGTTTTGGTATAGGTCCGTGCTGGGATCTAGATATGTTTCAAGCCATCATAGACATCTAAAGTGAACATAATTGTAGAAAAAAAACAAAAAAACAAGTTATTTTCACCTTTGTTGTGTTGATTTTACCTTGCCGTGACCTTGAGATGACCTTGCCACGACCTTGGGGTTAGTTACAACCCTGTGAAATCCAGCCCCAACCCATCTCACGATGTATACTTGGGTTGGGTATTATCAGATGTCATTAATGTATATTGGTCATTGGTCAAAATTTAACATCAGTGTGTTATTTGGTTCACTCTGTTGACGCAAGGGTGATTTGAAGGGGCGGGGTAAAAAACCCTCCAACCCTAAATGTTACCCCTGCAACCTCTTGGTTTTGCAAATGTTTAGGTCAAGTACCTCCCATAGTAGCAATGAAATTGTTTAATTCTCTAGTATTACCAATTATCTTATATGGATGTGAGATATGGTTTCCACTGATAAATCAAACTCTTAGAACCAAACTGAATGTCTTTCAAATGAAGAATATGAAATCCATTCTTAAAGTTAAACAGTCAACAGCAAACTAGTGTGTTTATGGTGATTTAAGAGAATATCCAATAGATCAAAAAATAATATGTAAAACAGTTAAATATTGGATAAGAATTGTAAATCTACCGAAAGATAATATTGTTAAGCAAATGTATACAGTCCTAGAGGGCCTGCATCACATTGGTCATAAAACATGGGTATCTCAAGTAAAAGATATTATGGAAAAGGCTGAACTTGCAGAACTGTGGACAGATGTTCCTCCAAAAAAACTCTTTCTAAATATATACGTCATCATCTTGAATCTATATTCAGACAGCATTCGCTAGATGAGATAAATAATTCTGTTAAGAATTCTAAGCTCCGACTTTATAAAGAAATTACATACACATTCATGCCAGAGCCCTATCTTTTCTTTAACATTCCAAAATTTCGCCATGCAATTTCAAGGCTACGCCTTAGTTCCCATCACTTAGAAATTGAAACCGGTAGATATACCCAGCCTTTAACACCAGCCAATCGGCGATTTTGTGCTGCGTGTCCTGGAAAAGTGGGTGATGAATATCATTTTCTTACAGAATGTGTGTCTCATTCAGAAAACCGTAACATTTTATTTGATGAAATTACGAGAGAGATACCAAATTTCCTGATTGAGTCAAATAAAGAAAAAATTATCTCAATCCTCACCTCGCAAAATATGAATGTATTGCTTTCATTAGCAAGTTATTGTTAAAGCATGGGGTTAAATATTAATTGTGTAAAGTTAGATATAATCGAACAGATGTAAATGCTGTAATATATATTATTCTTTAACAAATTCCATTCAGTACAAGTTTGCATTCCTGACATAAGTGCAAGCTTGAATCAAATTTAAAATATATATCTGTTTAAACTAGACTTCTCCAAAATTTTTTTGTGATGTTAATGAATTTCGATCAATATTCCTGTGGGGAATACTGATCACTTCAAAATGTGCTTATAAGTGCTCCTACTGAAATGAAAGGAGATGTATTTTTATCTTAGGCCCAGGTCTACATAAAATCTATACATATTTTTTGTCTAATGTGTAAAAGGTATATTTTCATAACCATATACTTCTATGCATTTTTTATTATGAATATTATTTGATACCATAGACTATAGACTACCTTTTATTTTTATAACACTGACATTTGTATCATACTGATTCTCTTTGTCAATAAAAGTATTATTATTATTATTAATTTAATTCCCTTCAACATTATATTTAATTTTCGAAATAAAACATTTTGATGACACATAGACATGGGGACAGCATCCAGTGGGTTATATTTGAGCGGGAGATGCAAATAGATGGTAACGAATATGCGTAGCGCTACCAAAACCATAGGCCTACCACCAAAACCTCATTCCTAAATAGTGAATATAGCCCTAATATTTTGAATTGATATGTTGCAGTTTTAGAGCTTATTTCAGGCTGTTGACATTAGATAATAGGCGGCCCTAATTTGTTTAACATACTTGCCAACCTTTTGATTTAAAAAATCGGTAGGTTTTGACCCGGCCCACAGGATGAGGGCTCCCGGGTGCGCCGAAGTCGTGCCCGGCTTTTTAGGGGGGGCCGGAGGCATGCCACCCGGAAAATAATAATTTAAAAAATGTGCTGTATGTGCTATTTCCTGCATTATAGCCACAATTTTACCATTTATTTTTAGTAGTTTGTATGCATGTGATGGTGCCAGTTGGTTGCTGACAGTATCTGATAGTAGCTGGGGTAGACAAACAGGTGTTTATATTTTTATGAGCTGATGATTTGAAATGCGGTAGGATAGGCCTATGAGATCGGTAGGCGGTGGATAGGCAGTGAAATCGGTAGCCTACCGCCAGATTCGGAAGGGTTGGCAGGTATGGTTTAAATGCAAGTATTGAAGCCGTCACGGCAGAGGGGGAGGGGTTTAAAACGAGAACAAATATACAGCAGCGGATGGCGCGTTAGCCCTGAATACAAGGCTATTCCGCCCGAGCTACATAGCCTTGAGCAGCGACAACGGATCAAGTCGCTGGCTCACTGTACACAGTAGAGCGTGCAGCGAGCACCAGCCGGGGTTTTCTCAATAGCTGGCCTCTAGGCTCGGGCGGAAGAGCCTTGTATTCAGGGCTAATGGCGCGTACGTGCCATTATAGACATAGCCTAGGCTACATGATTAAGGGATCGTGGGGGGGGGGGGGGGACCCAAACTACAGGCGTACCACTAAAACCTCATTCCTAAATAGTGACTCAAATGACCTTGAGACACCATATTAGGTAGGGCTACTCGAAGACAACGTGGATCCAACTAAAATCAAGATTTGAATACTATACAGGCCTACCTGTAGCTAAAGCCTGTAGTTCAATGGCTAATGCTAGATGTTGCAGTAACAATATGATGACTATGTGCCTGAAAAAAGTGGGGGTGTGGGGACAAGCTACCAGTTTTGGCAAAGTTTGGCAGGATTCGGCATCTGACGAGAGGCCGCCCCCTGAAGCACACCGCCGACGCTAACTCACGCGATTTTTCCCGCTCACTCGACTACTTGTGATCCACCTAGAAGGCCCCTGCTCCCCCCAGAGCTAGCCATGAGGCTGGGTCTGCCTCGTCCATCTGCTAACGTTACATGCACAGCGCTGTTATAAATGTCAAGACAATCAACAAAGAGAGTAAGAGAAACAAGGAGTCAAAGAAGTTATAGATATTTATTCACCGTCGCCCAGACGGTAGACTAAATTAGATGATAGTGGATTGGAGGTTGGTGGGGGCAGTCTGCCGGCGCGGCAACTGACTAAACTAGCCATACGATAGGGGAACCTTTAGACACTTTCGGGGCACTAGCTTGAGACAGCATCGGGTCACATCACATCTGATATCATAGTTTGTGTATGGGATGTAGTTGAAGCAAACCTTTATACATAAGTTATAAAGTGATAGCACAACAGGTGTAAGATGTATACCAGCAAAATCATAGGGAAATCTAGTATCACGTGATAGAACCAACTATTGATCATCTCAAAAAATACTTTTTATATAAAAATGGACCTAAGCTCACATACATGCCAATAGTAGGCCCATATGTCCAACAGCTATTAGCAATAGGGTGGAAAATGGAAATTAGTTAGTTTTGGTATAATTAATTGACCAGATGGTGCACAAATCGCAAAATAATTTCTGTGTCAAACAGGTCTGTCTCAAAGTGCCCCAAGACTCATGGTGCCCGAGTGTCCCCTAGATGTCACAATTTCATTTTCAACAAAATACTAATTATTAAGTTTGGACGTCCAAACTTGTTGTTCTCCTAACGGAGGCTTTATATTCATCATATTATTATTCTATGGCCGCTATTTCTCACTCAGTTTACAAGTAGGCCTAATCGACGTCAAACATTGGCACAATGATCCTTAGGTATTCAGGTAGGCCTACCAGGCTATAACTTTTTTCAGCGATCCAAACGGTGGATCTAAATTTATCCAAGATTTTTTAAAATCCAGCTCGATGATCAATTCAGGTTGCATGATGTTCATGTTGGTTTATAACCCATTGAGCGAATGAAAGAATTGCCATGACACACAAAGAGGCATTGTATCGGTGACACCGCGGTTGATAGGGGTTTAGTGTGGAGGGTCTCGGATCCTCTCAGTACCATTTACATTTATTAATTAAAATAGATAGATAGATATTTTATTGACACGATTTCAAGTCATTGCTGACTTATTTGTCATAGTAATATATATATATATATATATATATATATTTATATATATATATATATATATATATACAATATGTACAGCAGGGTTAGCATGGTTAGTTCTGTGAATCACATATCGACATGGTATGTACACTTACATTCCGGCTTGCCATTCACACATTTAGACAAGCTTAGGGTATATAAAATATTCATAAATATAACTATTTAAAATAACGTCAGACACCATACAGCATTATCATGGTATGTACATGGGGCATATAGATTCAATACTGTTTCAATAAAAGGCCAGCATTGCCGGCAGTGGCCCAGCATTAAACTAACATTGGGAGCTTGGTATAGACGGTAGAAATATATTAAATGCTACATTTCACTATTAAAATAAGAATGAATGAATGAATGAATGAATGAATGAATGCAGTTTTAGGCCACCTTTGTAAACATATAGGCTAAACTGGGCCAGGAGAACTTCCCGAGGATGGTGAGATGAATGATATGACAGTGGAGGAGAGAGAGGATCGAGAAAGAGAGAGAGGTTAGTCTAAGGTACAAAGTCGCAAATTCCGCATATGTCGCAAACGGTCGCAAATGTCGCAAATGGTCTCAAATGGTCGCAAACGGTCGCAAATGGTCGCAAACGGTTGCAAATGTTCGCAAACAGTCGCAAACAGTCGCAAATGGTTCCAAACAGACGCAAATGGTCACAAACGCTCGCAAATGGTCGCGAATGGTCGCAAACGGTCGCAAATAGTCGCAAACGGTTTCAAGCATACGCAAACGGTGGCAAATGGTTGAAAATGGTCACACAGTGTCGCAAACGGTCACAAACGGTGGCAGATTGTCACAAACGTTCGCAAGTGGTCACAAATGGCCATCAAAATGGCCGCAAATGACCGTAAATGATTGAAAACGGTCGCAAAACGGTCGGGAATGGTCGCAAATGGCCGTAAACGGTCGCAAAGGGTCGCAAAGGGTCACAAATGATCGCAAACTGTCGTGAACGATGGCAAGCGATTGCAAACAGTCGCAAAATGTTGCAAACGGTTCGCAAACAGTTGAAAAAGATCGCAAACGGTCGCAATTGGTTGCAAACAGTTACAAACGGTCGCAAACGGTTGCAATTGGTTGCAAATGGATGCAAATGGTCGCAAGTGGTTGCAAGTAGTCGCAAGTGGTTGCAAATGGTGGTGATTGGTCACAAATGTCGCAATTGTTCACAAATGTCCCAAATGCCAAAAAATGTCAAAAAAGTCAAAAAGTCAAAAATGTCAAAATTGTCAAAAATGTCAAGTATGTCGAAAATGTTAAAAAGTCGCAAAATTCGAAATAGTCGCAAAATTTAAAAGCCGCAAATGTCGTTTTTAAAATGTACGTTCAAACTTTATTATTGTTACTTGTCACAGTTGTCTCTAGTTTTATTTGCAGTAACAGCTACTAGACAAAAAAATATTGTTTAACAATACGGCCCATATTCAATCACAATATTAAAAATATATCCAGGGGTCTAACTGTAAACTCACCCGCTCGACCCCTTCCCAGCTAACACAATCATGTTTTAATGATGTTTTAGAAACATTTTGGGAAACATCACCGAAACGTTTCTAGAGAATATCACGAAAATGTTATTTTGTTAAGTTTTTAACATATTTTGAAAACATTATTATAAAATGTTTGCAAAACGTTTTAAAAACGTCCTTGAAACAATTGCACCTCAAGTGTTGTGATGAGTATTCTCGTGAGTCGCTTCAGACGGCTAGAGCCGCTTGTGAAATGTCAACGGCTTTGATGAGTTGTGAATCCTAAATTTTCGTCTTTGACAGCTAGGTCACTGTTTATGAGTGGGCGCAGTTTTTGGAAGATAAATAATATTGTTTGAATTTGACGAACTTAATAGTGATTATATTGATAAAGAGGATTCCCAAAAGTAGTATATTGTCCCTTGCAAAATTGAATTTATGAATATGTTACATTGTTACATAATTGAATTTATAATTGAACTAGCTTAATAGGGGCCGACACAAAACTTCTAATCATGTTGAATGGAATGAATCATAATCATAATCATTCATTGAATAAAAACAGTTATTGTGTACATTCACACACAACAAGACAAACCATTGGTACAACCATTACATAAAACATATATCCACTTCACTGACCACTCATCATTTAGTGCCTTAAATCATAAGAGGGTGAGTTATATTTAAGAATGAGAGCATAACCAAAATTTCAGCTCTTTTTATATTCACGACAGTAGGTTATATTTAAATTGCCATTTGAATAGCAATTGTAATTCACAATATATCAATACACTTAAACAATTTGTTACCTTATTATATGATTATTCTTATGTGTAGACAATGTGACATTTAGAAATTTAAATAACAAATATAGTCTCTATGGTAGACTTAATACCGTATAAAATTAAAATATTTCACTATTCCATGTAGAAGAATTATTATCTTATTTCTAGTCTCAAAAGCTTTTTTTAAAAATTTAGCTATCATATGTATTTTTCCATAATAAAGCTATGAAAACTTGGCCATTTTCAACAGGCGTAAACTTGTGATCTTTTTGAACTATTACATTTAAAAATGGAGGTCTCTGTGTCAGAGCCTTGCGATGTCATCAGGGTAGCCTAGGCCTTGTCAATGCTGTCATATATGACAAAATCAAGTTGACAGAAAATAAACTTATAATTACAGTCTATTGCTACTATAGAATTGTAATTTCGTATTTGTTATTTTATAAATAAGACAATGTATGCTTGCATATCTTGTAATAATTATTTCCTATTTCAGTATATTTATAAGCTAGGCCTTTGTACAGGATGTAATTAAATGATTAATTTATGTCGAAGGTTATTTTTGTCAGCTGGTCAAAATTCAAATGCGTCCTTGGTTAACCTTGTGGTTGCTAAAGACCAGTAGATGAAGTGTTTACAACTTTCTTTAATGTAACAATTAAATCATGAAATATGAGAAGTCGACCACACGTTGTTTTGTTTAAAGTTGGACAGGCAAACGTTCACACTAATTAAAGGTATGGTCAACTGTCAAAATTCGCAGGACAAGGGTTCCCCAGAATGCAATAGTGCCCGTGGGTAGGCCAAGGCCCTATTCCATAATAATACTAAATATGCGCTTCATACCCAAAGCCTCATTAAGAGCAAGTTCTCAAATCACAGCAAGTTTATATATACTTGAGCGATATCCATGAGTTAAAAATTCAAAGCCCTTTGCCCTTACCCCAATTTGGTCCCTGGCTTGCAAACAAACTGACTGTATTACTGCGGATATGGGGAAACTGCCTGACAGTGAACACAAAACATTTGTATGACTTTATGCAATGTTGGACCAGCGTCGAAGACGTTGGGCTGACGTTGTATAAATGCCATACAAATGTCTTGTGTTTGCTGGGCAGGAAGACTTTCTCTCAAACATCCAATGTTGGTTCAATGTTGGGCCAGCGTCGCAGACGTTGGTCTAGCATTAATACAGCATTGGATCAATGTCTTGTTTGAGTGGTATCTTGTAATCAGTTCAGTGGGTATAATAATGCAGTCAATCTGTACTCAATAGGCTACTGTTGGCCTACACTTGACCGTCCCAGGCATGCGCATTTTGCAGTTGAATCATTCTTTAAGCTGTCATCGTTAGAGGTACTCTGGTTTCCTGAGCCACACTACGCGGCGCGGCTAAGCTTCATGCATAGGCTCATGTTGGCACCAGTGGTGAATGTTTGTGACTTGTTGCTATATTTAGATGAAAACAGGTAATCCCCGAATTAAGACATTTATAAAAGGTCACTTCCCGGGATGTAGTGTTGTTTACAGTAGTGTATTTCCCCTCTGACGCACTTCCTATGACTTGACTCAAAAATTATTCGTCGGCCTAATTAACAGAGGCATGGAAGTTACGTGACTATGGACCTTGGCCTCTTCGCGGCCATAAATGAAAGTAATAAAAGTAAGAGGGTACTGTATAAAATATTTTGAATGTTATTAATACAGAAGCGGCTAATTACTGTATTTTCTGTAATGCAACGCAACATAATTTTCAGGGGTCGTCTAAAAAAAAACAGAAAAATTAAAAGCTCTCACAGAATACTTATAAATGATTTCTAAGTAATTCAAAATCTGCTAAATTGTAATAATGACGATAAATACATCCTCAACACATCCCAATTATCTTTAAAAATATGTGTTGCGTTGCGTTGCAGAAATTAAAGTTACTCTCGGGGTAGCTGTATTTTGCACAAAGCAACACAACAAATACTAAATCTTTATTCTACATCCAGAAAAACACACACAGCATTGCTATTAAGCTATTATAATGATACATCTCCAGACAGAAATGCAAATTTCCTACATCAGGCTTTCTCATCAAGCAGAATGTCTCCAATCCCTTTCAGAATATTTGAAAAAATGTTTTTTTAGTCAATTAAAGAACAAGAGGACCAGGGGCCTTGACGTTTGTTCACATCATATGGTCATATTAAGAAGCCAAAATAAAATCACCGATTTTTTTATGATTTTAGCCTGGGCCAGTCTCTTTAATATTACAAAAGGGCAATTATTACTTCTTCTGGGACTTTTATTATGCCCCAGTTAGCCAGGAATTTTCACGAAATCTTTAATTTGCAATTTTAATTCTTCTGCCCTAAATATGCCTAACAAAGTTGTAAAATATCAGATTTTAATGTTTCTTACTAAGCCGTGAAATATACAGTAGCCCTAATCCATCATTATCACATGTAATGCACTTTCACTGCACCCTCTTACGTAATGCCAATTATGGAAATCACAATACACACGTTAGACCTAAGGATGAAGACCCATGAACGCTTTCTGAACTCACAAAATCTTTGGTGAAATGTTGCTGTAATGTTGTCAGGCCAACGTTGAGTCAGGTGTTAGTTGCAAATGCAATGAAATGAAATAAATTGGGTTCTACACCACATTTGTACACATATAGGCTAAACTCGGTAAGGAAAACCTCCTGAGGATGGTGAGATGAATGAGGTGTCACTGCCCTCCAGACACAGGATTCGAAATTGAGCCCTGTTGGTCTACGGCCGAGCACACTAGCTCTCGGTCACGGAGGCTGCCCACCGCCATACTGTACTATAGCTTAACATTGATAGTATTTCATACTACACTACGCTATGTCCTGTATCTCTTTCAGTAGTTTGTTTTGGTTTGTTGTGTCTTCTGATTAAACATCACAATTGAATGAGAAATTGGTTTCCTTATTTACTGGCGTGGTGGCAGCTGGATTCTTACCCACGTCTATGATATATATGCCAACAAACAGGCATAATAAAATAAAATCATTTTCACCTCATTAATATTGACAATTGTGCATAAAAATAGAGACTAACTCTTACCGGACCTGAATTTCTCATATTATCGCTCAATCACACGAGGCCCAATTTCTCTTTCCTAGACTCATACCTCGTGTTTTTATCAACAATGTCACAACAAAGAGCGCCGAAACAATGGCCTCTCACGAAAAATGAGACAATTAATTCTTTCGAAAACTGGAGACAGAATCTCCTCTACATCCTATCACTAGACAGAAATTTCAGCCCATTTTTAGCCGATGATTGTGTCTGGGAAAAACGTACTTCTACAAACATACTTCGAGGCTTCACTGATGATGGCAATGATATTCCTGAGAAAGCCCGTAAGACAGCTATCCAAAAAAATGCTCAGCTTGAATTGATGCTAGGCCAAATCGCAAATTACTGTTCCATCATCTCACGTAATACCATAACAAAAAACTCTTACGTCACTGTCTTCAATTTGGCAACAAATTCGCCAACATTTTGGCTTCCAGTCGACTGGTGCTCACTTCCTCGATCTCTCAAAAATACATTTAGAGCCGGATGAAAGACCCGAAGATTTATTTCAAAGACTTATGGCTTTTTTTGAGGACAATATGACAAGGTCTGACAGCAATCTAACACATCACGGTGACGCCATTACCCGTGATGAAGATTTGTCCCCAACCATCAAGAATACTATTGTGCTCTTGTGGCTGCAGATGATTAACCCTGGTTTACCTTTACTTGTAAAGCAAAAATATGGCTCGGAGCTCAGGAACAAAACTCTCGCGTCTTTAAAGCCTGAAATCTCGCAGGCTTTATCCTCTTTACTTGATGAACTCCGCTCCATTGATGATACTCGAGTGCTTCGTACCGGTACTCCCTCATATTCCGCTCGACCATCCCCCACGTACCGACGGAGTCAATTCAAATCTTGTGTTTTGTGTAAAACTGCTAGTCGCCCTGGTCACTCTTCTCACAACCTACCTGAATGCAAATTCCTCCCAGACTCCGACAAGCGCCGCATTGGTCGTTCTAGACTGATTGGTGATGTTGACGTTTCCGAGTATGTTGATGATGATATTGACAACCAAAATCTCGTCACAACAGCGATAGATAACTCCGCACTTATTGATTCACCTAGCGCTTCTCGAGTTAATGTTATACAGTCCCCTTTTTTAAATGCTCATTATCATGATTACCCTTTAAGACTGACTCTAGATTCTGGTGCTACAACAAATATGATAAAAGCATCTGTCGCACAATACATAAAGCTACCCCTTATTCCTGCCTCACAGATGGCCCGCCAAGCTGATGGTGTGACCCCATTAGAGGTTATTGGGGAAGTTCATTGCAAACTTACTAGGGACAGTCATTCGTTCACTCTTGACGCCCTTGTGGTAAGAGAGCTCGATGTTGACATTCTTGCTGGCACCCCTTTTCTTGTTAGCAATGATATAGCCATGCGCCCCGCTAAGCGTCAAATTGTCATCAAGGGATCACATATTATATCTTACGGTCCTCAGTCTAATACTTTACCTTCTGCCCGTAGAACCCAATCTTACTTACTCAGGTCCCCTAGTACCCAAACTGTGGTTCTCCCTGGCGATTACTGCCAAATGTCCTTACCTGATGAAGCTAACCCAGACTCCATTTGGGCATTGGAGCCTCGGTTTGACTCTCCTGCCAATGTCCATGCTAAGCCCGAGAAGGCTTGGCCTGTTATACAAGAAATTGCTGCAGTTGGTCATACTATCTGTGTACCAAACAATACGAATGAACCTATTTTGCTGAGACGCAATGAACATATATGCCAAGTACGTGTAGTTTCACCCGTTCAGGATGTGAGTCCCACTCCTAGCATCCCAGTGCCCACTTCCCCTAAGAAACTTGGCACATATAGTTCCTCTATCTCAGTTGATCCCGACCAGATCTTACCATTAAGTACACGCAATAAGTTTATGAAACTAAACTCAAAATACGATCACGTATTTAGCCCTGAAATTTCAAAGTATAATGGCCTTAGTGGCAGAATCGAGGCATCTGTCAACATGGGTCCCACTCTCCCACCCCAGCGTAAAGGCCGGTTACCTCAGTACAACCATGATACCATGATTGCCCTACAATCTAAATTTGATGAACTTGAAAATGCAGGTGTTTTTGCTAAGCCCGAACAGGTTAATGTGTCAGTCGAATACCTGAACCTCTCTTTTCTTGTGAAAAAAACAAATGGTGGCCATCGCCTTGTAACATCTTTCGGTGAAGTTGGTCGCTACAGTAAACCTCAACCATCCCTTATGCCCCAAGTCGATAATGTCCTACGAGATATCGCTAAGTGGAAGTTCATAATAATAACTGACCTCCTACAGTCCTTTTACCAAATTCCTCTGGCTCATGATTCCATGAAATATTGTGGTGTTTCCACCCCTTTCAAGGGAATTCGTGTATATACACGCTGCGCTATGGGCATGCCCGGCTCTGAAACTTGTCTTGAAGAACTGATGAGTCGTATCCTTGGTGACCTTATTCAACAAGGTCGTGTTGCCAAGATAGCTGATGACCTGTATGTGGGTGGAAATACACCTGAAGAGGCTCTCTTTAACTATGAGTGTGTGTTACAAGCTCTGTCCAAGAATGATCTCCGCCTCTCTGCCCGGAAAACCCTAATTTGTCCTAGGTCTGCCACAATCCTTGGTTGGATTTGGTCAGATGGCTGCCTTAGCGCTAGCCCACACCGCCTTCTCACCTTACAATCCACACCTCAGCCATCAACTGTACACAGCCTGAGATCTTTCATTGGTAGCTATAAAGTTCTCAGTCGTGTTCTGAAAGGATACGCTGGCCTCCTACATCCACTAGAGAAAGCTGTTGCTGGCAAACCCTCTCGTGAAAAGATTGTTTGGACTGATGACTTATCACATGCTTTCACCCAAGCAAAGGTTGCACTACGGCAGGCTAAGGTTATAACCATTCCCTTACCACAAGATCAATTGTGGATTGTCACTGATGCCTCTGTAAAGCCAGGCGGTCTTGCCGCAACTTTATATGCATTGCGAGACGGCAAATTACTTCTAGCAGGTTTCTTCAATTCTCAGCTAAAAAAGCATCAAATTACTTGGCTGCCCTGCGAACTAGAGGCCCTCGCCATTGGCACAGCTATTAAGCATTTCTCCCCATACATTGTCCAGTCTCACCACATTACACAAGTCCTCACAGACAGTCGCCCATGTGTACAAGCTCAGGAAAAGCTTTCACGTGGTGAGTTTTCCGCCAGTTCAAGGGTTTCAACTTTTCTTTCCCTGGTCAGTCGTTTTCAGATTCATGTCCGCCATATAACCGGTGCTGCTAATCTCCCATCTGACTATAGCAGTCGTCACCCTATAATATGCAGAGAAAAAACCTGCCAAATTTGCAAATTTATTAATGAATTGAAGGACTCCGTTGTACGTGAGATTTCCGTTAAAGACATTACTGATGGAACCGTCAAGATGCCTTTCATGAGCCGTGTCGCCTGGCATGCTACTCAACAAGAGTGTTCTGACCTTCGTCGTGCTCACGCTTACCTAACGCAAGGTACTCGACCATCAAAAAAACTTACCAATATCCCTGATGTAAAGCGTTATCTCCGCTTTGTGACCATTGCGAGTGATGGTGTGTTAGTGGTACGTGATGTACAGCAGTTCCAGCCGGTCAGAGAAAGAATAGTGGTCCCCCGTGCAGTGCTGCATGGTTTAATCACTGCTATTCACCTCAGATTTAATCACCCTTCACCTCATCAACTTAAACTACTTGTATCTCGCTACTTTTATGCCCTTGACGTGGACAATGCTTTAAAAGTTGTATCAACTTCTTGCCATCACTGTTTGTCCCTGAAAGCCTTAAGTCCACATCTACTAGCTCAGTCTACTGGACCACCCCCTGACAAAATTGGTCTCTCATTCGCCTGTGACATAATGCGCCGATATAAGCAGTTTATAATGATTCTACGGGAATCCTCTTCATTATTCACTATGACTTCCCTAATTGACTCTGAAAAACATGATCATGTTCGAGATTCGCTCTTGATCATGTGTGCTGAACTACGACCACTGGGCGATGATCAGTTGACAATACGCGTTGATGCGGCACCTTGCTTTGTTGCTCTTGTGAAAGACCCTGTCCTACTGAAGAACAATATCACACTAGAAGTTGGTCGCATCAAAAATGTTAATAAAAATCCGGTTGCAGAAAGAGCGGATCAAGAGCTTGGTATAGAATGCCTTAAACTATCTCCAGAAGGTGGCCCCTTATCAAAAGTTACACTTGCATTAGTCACCGCCAATTTGAACGCTCGCATCAGAAAAGGTGGTTTATCTTCTCGTGAAGTCTGGACACAAAGGGATCAAATATGTGGTGACCAGTTACCAATACGAGACCAAGACTTGATCTTACAACAACACCATGCTAGGAAGATGAACCATCAGCCCAGTATTGCATCAAAGCTATCCGGTAGACCACCCCCATCAATCCCTTGTTTTAAAGTTGGGGATCTTGTTTTTTTACACTGTGATGGAGCTAAAACAAATGCTCGCCCCAAATATATGATAGTTGACATTGTAGGAGACTTGTACAAAATAAGGAAGTTTACACTATCCCAATTTCGCTCCAAAACTTACGAAGTACGTGCTTCTGACTGCTATCCTGTAACACCTTCCCCTATGATTTCTACAGATGAGCCTATTCGTGGAATTAATC
The DNA here is from genome assembly GCA_964017125.1 of Flabesymbios commensalis. Taxonomy (NCBI): domain Eukaryota; kingdom Metazoa; phylum Annelida; class Polychaeta; order Terebellida; family Flabelligeridae; genus Flabesymbios; species Flabesymbios commensalis. The sequence continues at coordinate 28,325,987 of OZ024914.1, forward strand.
CCCCCGACGATGACTCTGAATCTGATTGTGAGAGTACTGCTCAACTTGATATTGAGCTAAACTCAATTAATGATCAACATCCTCCCATACCCCCAGTTCTCACAGAAGTTGTTCAAGATGAATATGCTTTCACTGACATTGAACCTGATGAATTGCAGCCATTAGATATGTTGCATGCATCGCCTCATACAGCCCCTAGTCCAGAGACTAATTCACAATCATCTTCTTTGAATGAAACACCAAGCCGTCTACCGCGCTCAAGGCAAGCTCCTGCATGGCAGCGCTCCGGAGATTGGATGATGAACTAACATATGATGTAACAACATATTGTATCACTGCTTAACAGTAATTGTTTTCACTCTTCTCTGCATCATCCCAAAAGAATCAAAAGGCACTCACACCACACATTTTACCAGACATTTAGCCTAACATTAAATACTTATTGTATTAATACAATGTCTAGATAATATGTTCTTTTGTCACTATTATTTAAATCTGAGATTGTTTGAGATTGATTGTTTAATTCATATTACTAGGATAAAGGAAAAAGTACAATCACGCCATACTGTACTATAGCTTAACATTGATAGTATTTCATACTACACTACGCTATG